>JAQISU010000109.1:710000-1310000 GCA_029339505.1 Unio delphinus
TGAGCCATGAAAAGAGGCACTGCATCGAGAGATTTAGTAGACGCAATTGTTTCTTTTCCCTTTTTATTAAACAAATACATTGCACATTCCCCAGAAAACGTGCCTCAAATCATAACATAAGCTAGGAAAACAATTTGTTGTAGAAGACAAAATCAACTTAGAAGAATCTTAAAAGCTTCACATTTTGTATCAAAATAGCAGTCCTTAAAATGTATCGGTATATAAGCAAGTCAAGAATGTTAAACTTAGTTATGGTATTTTCGTTCATTTTGTTTATTGTGACTCAATAACAAAAAATCTGAATGATACATGTTTTATTGTTTAATCTGTGAAGCTTAAGAATGGCTAGCTTTTATTTGAATTGTTTGACATGTAGATATTATAGCTATATAACTATATACTTTACTTAATCTGACGGTTAACGTTTTTATTAATTTTAATTATTTAGTACTTATTACTTGCAGACTTGAGTGATTGATCCTAATCGGAGTTCAGGAAGAAGGTCGACATCAATGCTAAATATTATTGTATATCCGCTTTCTTGAAAAGGTCTACATTAATGTTAACAATCCGTGTATCTTCCTTCAAAAAGAAGGTATGTATCATCGCTAACAATCTGTTTATCGTCCTTCAGAAAAAAGACCCACATCAACGCTAGCAATCCGTATCGACCTTCTGACAGAAGGCCTGTATTAATGCTAAAAATTTGCGTATAATGGCCTTAAGAAAGAAGGCACACATCAATTCTAATAATCCGTATATCATCCTTCAGACATAAGGCCCGTATTAATGCTAACGTTTGTGTATATCGGCCTTCAGAACGAAAGTCGTTATCAATGCTTAAGTTCTTCACATCAGCATTCAAGAAGACTTTCTGCATCAAAACTAATGATTTGCATATCATCCTTCAGAAAGAAGGTCTGCATCAATTCTAACAATCTGAATATCGGCCTTCAGAAAGAAATTCAACATCAATGCTAACAATTTATATACTGGCCTTCGGGAAGAAAGACTGTATATCGGCCTTCAAGGATATTAATGCTAACGTTTGTGTATATCGGCCTTCAGAACGAAAGTCGTTATCAATGCTTAAGTTCTTCACATCAGCATTCAAGAAGACTTTCTGCATCAAAACTAATGATTTGCATATCATCCTTCAGAAAGAAGGTCTGCATCAATTCTAACAATCTGAATATCGGCCTTCAGAAAGAAATTCAACATCAATGCTAACAATTTATATACTGGCCTTCGGGAAGAAAGACTGTATATCGGCCTTCAAGGACGGAGGCCTACATCGATGTTAACAAGCTGTACATCTGCCTTCAGGAAGAAGCGCTGTTTTTTGTGTCGGTAAATGCCACCAATATTTCCTATTTCTAGATAAGTAATGGACTAGGATGGGCGAGGACGTTATCATTACTTTCATAATTTCCATTGTACCTCCATGTTTGTCCTTCGGTTTCTCATGATAGCTTCTTATCAAGAATGCGCAAAATCGACTCAATTTTGACAAATAAAAATTTGTATCTGGGCAGTTTATATCTATAGGTTAATGAACTGATTAGATTTTTCAGACACTGCAAGAACTTTTAATCTTTCAAACAATTGTTAACGATTTCTTTTATTTACTCATTCTTGTTGTCGCGCCTATGCTAATAATACTTTAGGTAGACAAAAGACATTTTAGACTGGCATCATTTTCATTTATGCGTCGCTTGACTATAACCACGTTTCACTTTCTGGTCATTTCTCAACTGTGTGAATACAATTTTGAAACATTAATATTTTGCATTAATCAGCATATACCAAGTTTATCGTGTCTAGATATAACTGTTCGTTTTCAAGAACGAGCAGGGTAAACGTAAATCATGTCGAACTATAACTAAAAATTGCCAATCTTTTTTTTATTGCGGGCGAATGCAAGACTTGCCAATATTACGCAGTGGTGGCACGCGTGTTTTAAAGAATAAAATCAAATTCTTAAGAAATATTTGTTGGCTTATACTATGTAGGAATGACAAAATTTTAAATAAATCATAAAAGGAATGTATGTTATTTACACCGTTGAAAACAAAAGAACGATGTATTTAATGTATGCGTTTAATAAATGAGTCGTAATAGCAGTATTGATTTTTAATTCAAATCACTTAGAAGATTATTAGTTTGGAAAGGGCCACGCCACCAGAGCTCAGTTCTCACAGTCTGTTATCAATAACGAATCAGTTCCACGTAATGACGTATCGTTATCCCCATCAATTATGGATCCTACCGAGCGGGTAATGGGGTAAGAAGATTCATTAATATGATCCCCATTTTGTTGCCCCGACGATGTATTATTTACTGCAGCTGATATGCCCACCATTGGGGTCAAATTTCTTTGTTGCATTTGTGTTGTAATGTGAATTAAATTAACTCGCATTAACAAACTAAGGCAGCGTATTACATGGCTAATTATCTACTTAGTGCAGTCATATTCAAGTTACTGCATATGCGTAAATAAGTCCATAAAGTCTGTGTCAATCGCAACACACTCGGGCCTTTCCGTGATTGATCAAAAACATATTCCGGAAATCATGTCATTGATATTTGCCACCATTACATATACCTGTATATTGTGTAACAAATGACGTCGTGTGCACATCACATAGTTTGTTAAGAGTGATTCGACTGAGATGATTTATTTCTTGGCAGAAACATTCTCGAGAACTTTCTTTTTCTAGATTTAGGCAAATCATTCCATCCAGATAATATAATGAAATAAACATGGGTTTACTATGCCAGGTGTAAATTTTGTGTGTACCTTAGTCTCCATGATTGTATGGCTATTTCACCCTTTTTACGCCATATCAGCAAAACAACCCACCTGGAATTGTTTCTTAATAATCCATGCTTTTGGATTCATGACAGAGCTTTGAGGATGATTTCGGATTTAATTCACAATACATTAAGATTATTTCAAATGTCGGGAAATAAATTATTTATTTAATATAACTAAACGTGCTGGTTGTGTTTTTCTTAGTCTTTAGTTTAAGACCATAGAATCGTAACAATATATGAAATGCACCAGTATCACGGTTTGCGTCCGCTAAATAATTAAGGCAAAATTATTATTTTCCCCTACCAAATTCTGTCCGCGCTGATTTGCAATCAGACATTGTAAGTGTAATGCCTGATCATGTATATGGTGGACAACCTTGAATATATCAGGCAAAATATTTAAAAGTTTCAACCAGTATAGAAAGATCACATTGTGAAATATTGCACGGTAATATGTTTCCATTAAAACATGTAGGTAGAAACTGCATAGTTGCAGCCAAAGGCTTTAAAACCATTCGGTTTCTCGAACTGAAGTAGTATGTCAATTTTATAAAAAGAAATGTATACATAAATGCTGACAAAATACCTCCTTATTTCACTCTTTAGATAATCGAAAATACGTTTACTCTATTTTATATTCCTGTTCAGAAATATAAGTAACGATTTTAATATAATCTCTTATCATAAACCCTTTGTGATGCTCAGTATCGAAGGCTTCGTTGTATCAAGAAAAGCAGTATTAACATGTGAGTACCTTTAGACGTTATACTGTGCTGAATATACCGTTATACTGTGCTGAATATACCGTTATACTGTGCTGAATATACCGTTATACCTTGCTGAATATACTGTGCTGAATATACCGTTATACCTTGCTGAATATACCGTTATACTGTGCTAAATATACCGTTATACTGTGCTGAATATACCGTTATACCGTGCTGAATATACCGTTATACCGTGCTGAATATACCGTTATACCTTGCTGAATATACCGTTATACTGTGCTGAATATACCGTTATACCGTGCTGAATATACCGTTATACCGTGCTGAATATACCGTAATAGCGTGGACTTAACTCCAATTTTCAGGATGCAATATACTGTATGATGGGAAGGGGGGTCGACATGAAATTACTTGCAAGTTTTCTCGTATACCGAGACTGGAGGAGCCTGAGACTCGAATCCACGCGAATAGAGGTGAGATAGCAGTGATCTGTAAATGCGAGCGCTTTTGACCAATCGGTCCCCCAGGACCCCCGTACTGATCGCATTTTTGCAACCTACACCGTTCTAGTAACCATGATGAAATGAACTAAGAATGCTAAAATTAGTATCCTTCAGCCATATTACTAAACGTGAATGTTTACGTTTCTCAGAAGCCATGCAGCTGTTACTAACATTTCTCTCATATCTACAAATGTGTAAGATTCGTCAATCACCTGTGTAAATAATGTTACCTGACACTGTGAGGTAATCGCTGTCATGGCTCAAAATGCTCTTTGCAGTTTTGATTACGGCCAGGTGCTTTAAATTTTGTCAAAGTGTTGATCATTTATTTAACTTCAATTATACTGACACTGTTATGAAAGGCCTGAACCATCTGGCAGAGCGAGGCTTTATCCCTACTTTTATAAACGCATAGAATGAATGAAAGTTTAACTCATACTCAAATAAACACCTATTCAGAAATCCTAATTAAGAGTATCTGACAATCTGATTGCATTTCAGGCATGCAGCGATATAGATTGATGGTCTCTCAACCGTTGAAAATCGCGGTCTCTTTGTCTGTAGTAACCTATCAGAATAAGTGTTTCATATCGTATTAGAGAAGGTTATCGTTATAAACGATGCGAGCGTATGTATGTGATTTAGCTTTAACAATTTTTCAATCACATCGCTACGATGTATGTCGTGTGACAGTTTGCAGTGATGTATAGCACTGGGGCATCATGCCGCAGACATGTAGCATAATGTCCCACAAAGTTATATTATCCTCACACCAGGCCGACCAGTCCTAACACTAACCTCTTAATGCTGAGCGCCATGCGAGGCAGCTGTTAGTACCATGTTTGTTAGTCTTTGATATGACTCGGCCAGAGATTGAAACCCACAAACTTCTGCATCCTAGGTAAACGTTTTTCGTTATAAAGTTTAAGTTTGTCACTTTCGAAAATCTGAAAACGAATTTGATGGGTGAATCTTAAGCTTAAAAAAAAAAACAAGACTTAATATGTACATTTGTCTGATCTCTTTTTCTCCGTAATCTCTGTTTAATCAAAATAAATATAGTTTAAATTTTACATGTAAATCAGGAAGCGCAAGGACAAAGAAGTCGTGGATTATAACTATACCATTCAATGTATCGGACAGTCTGTGTCTGAGTTAAAGTTTTGAGCTCAAAAGTTTCGTTACTATGGTGACTGTTCCGGAATTGATACAGACAGCTATCATATCCACGATAATCGGCTGACACCAGTTTCTGAGGGCTGCTCTGGTATAGGAACATGGCTAATCTGATGATAAATTAGCGATACATTTGTGTAAACAGAGAAGATAATAAAAAAATCAACCGACTCCGAACACGTGATGAGGATATTATTGGTCCGTGCATTAATTCCTAAATATGCCTACATAATTCACTTAGCAGTCTGTTGATACAGATAGCTTTGATAAGGAATCGTCTGGCTCTTCCATTTCACGAACACTTACTTCGAAATGGATGAAGAAGAAACAAAACTCAGTCAAGGTCCATCGGCTCTGCTTTATTTTAAAACATCTAGAAAATATTACAAAAGATAAATAGCAAGTGATATTGTGTCAGTTCTAATCAGTACCGGATTGGCTATAAGCACTGAAAATATTATCCACCCACCCCACCACCGTAAAAATAAAATAAAAACAATATTAAAAGCTAAAGAAGTGGGAAAATACATGATGCCAAATACTCGTACATGTATATCGAAATGGTAATACATAATTCATTCAATTTTATCATGAACAATTCATTTTGTTTTCTTCTGATGCCCCTGTGATGCAGGTGCCATAAACACGTGCATATCGTGCTTAATGGGTAGTTCGGCACTGATACTAATGAGATTTGTTGTTGTTGTTATGTGTTGTTGTTGTTGTTGTTGTTGTAGGGTTCAATACCGTTTTCAGCACAATATATGCTGTACATGCCGGCCAGTAAAAACGGTGGAGGAAGAACCTGGGAAAACCGCAGAAAGAACCACCGACCCACGAGACGCTACTTGCACGCTTTCTTACATACCCACATTGGCTGAATCAGAGACTCGAACCCACGCAGACAGAGGTGAGATGGCAGTGATCCGCAACCGTGAGCGTTTAAAACCACTCGGCCATTTGGGACCCATTCAATGAGAATATCCTTTCATATAATGTAGTATTCATATATTACATGCACAGTTTTCATCTTTACAGCTGACACATTTCTTCTTCGTAAATGCGTATTTTACTTCAGCAAAATCAAATTAGAAAACATAATCCGTCCAAAGCTGACTATAGAGCTAAAACATATAAAAAGCAGAGAACAAAAGGAAGAAATATTTTTGTACGTTTTATGTCATTCTGCAAGCATAGAAAAATCCTATTTGCAAGAGATCGATGAAGGTGTTGGTAAATGTAATCTGAAGAGGACGTGTTTGATTCTTTGATAAAGTTTACGTCGAATAGATATGACGTGATGTACGTGAGCCTAACTATATTAAAAGATAAGGACAAAAATAATCAAAACACTTATTCGAGTGGGTGAGGGTACTGATTGATTTGCAAATATTGCACACTTCTCACTATGTTATCTAATATATTATAGATGCAATAAACTCCTTGATTTATTTCATACTGATATCTCGTTATACATGACACATCATACTTAACCAAATATTATGATCTAAATAGCAACCCTATTTCACCAGGGGGTGAATGTGACGATATTTGGTTCTATATTGTGAAAGAGAGGTGATATTTTCATATTAATCTTTGGTTAAATTTAGGCTATCGTACATCACCTCATATCAATTTCGGTGTAATTTGTTTTTCTAAGAAATCGATTGGAGAAGGAATGTTTTAGATGACGTTGTGTAAAATGTGCAATATTACCAAAATATCGTTGTGCGTCCGCTTTTCCTTCATTTTCGCTTACCAGTAAGTATATTGTAAAAATTAGTATATGACCTCACTTGTGGATTACCTTGAACACAAGATAGTGGCTGCTATAGTTCAAATCAAACATGTTAGTAAAAAGTTCACACTTTGTCACTAAGAAAGAGAATATTAAAGGAATAACGTGCCGACCTTTGATTACCTAGATCTCTTCGTATGAGTTCATTTGTTTTGATCACTTGACAATGTGGCGTCGGCGTTCGCCTGACTCCGTATAGCATAGTGCAACGCAGGGAGCATACTAAGCATGGAATCAGACTAGTCATTTTGTTGACTTGTCTTGAAGTAGATGCATTTATTCAGGTATAATCAAATTCTCAAAGACGATTGGTTGATTGGTTAAAACAACACTTTTAAAACATCAGTGACTATATATTGTCGATGCAATTGCATGATAGTGCCTTTTCCAACGACACTGTATGGTATGGTATGATATATTAAAAAAACGGAAGCTGACGCTACTCGATCCGGCACCGCAGGGTCACAATTTGAGGTGAAATGCCAAATAATTGCAAAGTCGGCAATTCAGGCTTGAATTAATTGTTTTTAAAATTAGCTATAACCTAATTGCAGAGGAAATGTATAAAATTATCCCAGTCAGTCCTAATACATTTCATAAGCATCAGACGGTATAATGAAAAAGGATATATATGGACAACATCATATATGCTGAGGAGGAAATAAGGGATCTGTGTTCGTTGTAGTTTTCTTGTCATGCTTCCATTTATCTAGCAAATGGAACGATACCCTTTTTTCATTTGCAAAGCAATAAGGCATTTTTATCCAGAACAAAATGAAAAGGATAGATTTATCCAAAAGTATCGTTGAACAGAAAGTTTTAATTTGACTCTTTCACTTGATGTAATTAAACAACATATATTTTTTTCCAGTACCAATAATATTAACCAGTTCAAAGAATAACTGTATGTGTTTAAATTAATTACAGGAGTTACTCTAACGTACATATTAGTATAAACAGAGAGATATCAAAGGAAGAAATGCGTTTAATCTCTTATATTAAGACAGTTTCATGGTCAATCAAATTTTCAGAATGAATGTTTGCAAAATAGAAACATTTCTTTTGCATAACTGCATGCAGATATTCTTCAGAACTGTTGCAACAGATTCTTGTATAAATTGAAAATGTAAAGAATTCCATTACGAGCCAATGAAAATAGTTTAACCGGCTTTGAGAAACTTGGCATGCTGAATTCAACAACTTCTTAAGCCAGCGACATCTTGTGCCGTACCCGTAAAGTGGTGGTGGGGTGATCGGTGGGTGGCTGGTAGTTGTTTCGCAGTAAGTTCTATCATGAAATTGATGATTAACATATTAAGTCATTTGTGATGGTATGTATGTATGTATGTATGTATGTATGTATGTATGTATGTATGTATGTATGTATGTATGTATGTATGTATGTATGTATGTATGTATGTATGTATGTATGTATGTATGTGCGTACGTATGTATTATAGCATAAGCAAGCCTACAGAAGCATCATTTAAATCGCTTTAAAATTTTATGTTAAAGCCCCTCTTTTTTGTTTAGGGAAAAACGCTAATTTCTACCAAATCGTAGTATGTCAAAGAACTCATGGAAGCACACGAAAATCTAGTTCAGCGAGACCAATTTAGGAAACAATTCAGTGCTGTCATACAGTGTCAAAGATAAGAGGGAAATCACCGAAAAGCGGCGAAAAACTCAGTAACCCTGAAGACTTCCATGTCAATGTTTTAAAAACATATTTTATCTTGTAAACAATGTAAACAGCACTAGCGCAGTGGCAGGTTATCAAGATTTTGTTCCCTTTAAAACATTCCGCTTTTGCATAGGTTGTTAATTGTTTCAAATTTTTCAAATAATAGGACAGAGGAGAATTAACAATGTATCATAATAATGTTTATTCTTTAAATAATATTCGTTAAAAGAACATTATAAATATAGACTTGATTGTAACATTTTTGATCTGTCATAAGTACAGTAAGTTCTGAAGCATATGTTTTACACTTGTATTTTGTTTTCATTTTGCGATTTTAAAGGCGATTCGGCAGATTTTTTTCTGGAGAGGACTTTGCCGGTGTATTACATCAGGGAGATAATCCGATGGTTGTCTCAGTATCGTATGTTCCCTTTCCGCTTGACCATGGTCATTAGAGACAAATCCAATAATGACAACGAACCTTTTGGTGGGAGGGAAATAAGATCACGACTTAGATCTGGGTTTGATTTAAGTGAGGGAAAGCTCTAAAGATTTTATGTATTTTAAGTGAGGGGAAACTCTCTCTCTCTCTCTCTCTCTCTCTCTCTCTCTCTCTCTCTCTCTCTCTCTCTCTCTCTCTCTCTCTCTCTCTCTCTATATATATATATATATATATATATATATATATATATATATATATATATATATATATATATCTAGCAGGGGCATGACACTGCTGAGACGCCTAGATAACGTCCGGATACAGTGTATTTGTGTGCAAGCATATCAATGTAATATACTGAAGCGAGTGGATAGATACGGCTATATGCAGAGAAGCCGATATAGTTTCTCTTCTTGTTAATATAAGCATTTCTCTTCTTCTAAATACAAGTATTTCTCTCCTGTTAACATAAGTATTTATCAGAATTCAAGAGCACATTGCAGTAATGTTTTTACATAACAGTGTAAGAATAATTAATGTACAAGAGACAAAACGATCAAAAGGAAGTGGAAAATGTCTTTAAAGCTAACTTTTTTCTGGAAATAGCTGGACACGAACATTAGTATTCATGACTCATTGTGTCTGTTTATCCAAGACATTTTTTCATGTGCAGTTTTTCTTTCTTCCAGAAACCGTAGCTTTCTGCTTCATAACAAATCTCTAAATCAACGCTAGTTTATGACAGAAATAAAGGTGACATTGTGCTATTGATCAGAAGAAGAATTCATTAAAGACAAATATTGCTAGGCAAATTTGTATATTTTATACACGGATGCTAAACAAATCTTTATATATATATATATATATATATATATATATATATATATACATACATGGATGCTAAACAAATCTTTATATATATGTATATATATATATATACATACATGGATGCTAAGCAAATTAGCATCCTATGTACACGGATGTTAGGCAAATCAATATTATTATGCACTGCTAAGCAAATTTGCATAATATGTACACGGATACTAGGCATTAAGAGGTCAGTGTTAGGACTGGTCGCCTGGTGTCAGGATAATGTGACTGGGTGGGACATCATGCTACATGTCTGCGGCATGATGCACCAATGCTAGACCTCACTATAAACTGCCTCACTGCAAACATCGTAGTGAAATGACTGTAAAATTGTTAAAGCTACGTTAAAAATCCAATCACACAGACACGGATGCTAGGCAAATCTATATTATTATACACGGATTCTAGTTAAATTTGTATTATATATATATATATATATATATATATATATATATATATATATATATATATATATATATATATATATATATATATATATATATATGTATATATATATATATCTTTATGCTAAGACATTCTGTGTACTATATACACGGATGTTTTACCATTATGTATATCATATACACGGACGTTAAACCATTATGTATATTATAGGCACAAAATCATTTCATTCTCTGGACTGTCTAATATATCTCATTGTTACATCATTTTCTAAAGTAAGACGACACATTTTTTTCCTTGTCTTTCACGAAGATAGTAAGAGTAATTTGTTAATTTAATCTTTTAGCGGTTTTACGGTGAAGACGTTTATTATTATAAGATACAATATGAACAGTGCATATATTTACGGTAAGTATTATTATCATCATTGTTATTTGTAGTATATAAATTGGGGAAAATGTGATTTTTCTAGCGGTTGTTTCTTTCATTCTACGTGTATTATAAATATCTTGATCAAGCTTATTTTTGGCAATTATTTTCTGTGTTTGTTGACCAGGGAGTCAGTATTCTCTTGCCTATTTCTAATAATTATCTTAATTGCTTGCTGACGGGAAAGTCAATATTCTCATGCTTATTTCAAACAATAATTAATAGTGTTTGTTCACCGGGGAGTCAAAATTCTCGTGCTTATTTCAAACAATAAATATCAATGTTTATTGACCTGGGAGTCAATATTCTCGTGCTAATTTCAAACAATACTTATTAGTGTTTGTTGACCGGGGAGTCAATATCCTCGTGCTTATTGGAAGCAATAATTATTAGTGTTTGTTGACCAGGGAAATAAATATTCTCATACATACGTTTTTTTTATGACATAGAGAGGTAGCATCGTTAAGAATAATTAAAGCCAGTAGCAATGCAAAGAATAGAAACAAATGCTTTCAGCTGCCAAATCATAATAAAACATAGGTATATATATTCAGGATCTATAATTAATTGATTAATTATTTCATTATGTGTATGTATTAGTATTAGATTAGGGCATTGATCTGTTGCCAACCTTATAAAGAGTAATACAATGACTGCAATCATGGCATGTAAAAACTATAGCGTCTGAGACATGTAGGAAGCACAATTGAATTTCGCGACCATTGGAACTTTCATATGCAGTTTGCCTTGTCTAATTATTATCTTGGTCCAACTTACATTAACTGGCTTAAGATAAAATAAAACGGCAATAAATAAAAATAAAAGCAAACCAAATCGGAGGAATTTGTGTACCGTATTCGTGTCATAATACGGATTCATGTGCAATCCATATGTCAATAATAGAAGATTCTTTTGTTGAAATCTCATATTTTTCTTTCTTGAAACCAGTTCAGTCTATATCATAAATGAACTATCAATCTATTAGTACATATCATAAATGAAATATCGATCTTTTTATGTACATCTGAAAATATTGAATTAATCATCTGAACAATCATCCAACACAGATAAGATTCAAACACAGATAAAACACCCACATCATCCAACTCAAATAAGAACCACACGTCATCCAACACCAGTCACAGTCACACATCATCTAAAACAGATGAAACAAACACTTTCCAACACTGATATCAATCACACACCATCCAACACAAAATACAATCACACACCATATAAGACGGATAGCAATCACAATCCATGCAACATAGATAACAATCACACACCATCCAACACAGATAACAATCACACACCATCCAACATAGATAACAATCACACACCATCCAACACAGATAACAATTACACATGATACAAAACAGAAATCACGTTGTTCACAAATTTAAAATCATTAAATATTTATAGTTTCGTATTGCTTTCCTTTTTTAAAATTGTTTTGAGATTAGTGTGGCCTTCAAATCCATTTTTATTTGAATTGAACGATGGCCCATAGATTGACTAATGAAATCATGCTTCAGAGATTGACTACTAGTACCATGGTTCAGAGATTGAGCAATGACACCATGGTTCAGAGATTGACTACTACTATCATGGCACATTGATTGACTAATTGAACCATGGCTTATAGATTGACTAATTTTACCATGACTCATAGATTGACTAGTTGAACCATGACTCATAGATTGACTAATGGTACCATGGTTCATAGACTGACTAATGGCACCATGGTTCAGAGATTGACTACTAGTATCATGACTCATAGATTGACTAATGGTACCATGGTTCATATACTGACTAATGGCTCCATGGTTCAGAGATTGACTACTAGTATCATGACTCATAGATTGACTAATGGTACCATGGTTCATATACTGACTAATGGCTCCATGTTTCAGAGATTGACTACTAGTATCATGACTCATAGATTGACTAATGGTACCATGGTTCATATACTGACTAATGGCTCCATGTTTCAGATATTGACTACTAGTATCATGACTCATAGATTGACTAATGGTACCATGGTTCATATACTGACTAATGGCTCCATGGTTCAGATATTGACTACTAGTATCATGACTCATAGATTGACTAATGGTACCATGATTCATATACTGACTAATGGCTCCATGGTTCAGATATTGACTACTAGTATCATGACTCATAGACTGACTAATGGTACCATGATTCATATACTGACTAATGGCTCCATGGTTCAGATATTGACTACTAGTATCATGACTCATAGATTGACTAATGGTACCATGATTCATATACTGACTAATGGCTCCATGGTTCAGAGATTGACTACTAGTATCATGACTCATAGATTGACTAATGGTACCATGATTCATATAGTGACTAATGGCTCCATGGTTCAGAGATTGACTACTAGTATCATGACTCATAGATTGACTAATGGTACCATGATTCATATACTGACTAATGGCTCCATGGTTCAGAGACTGACTACTAGTAGCATGGCTCATATACTGACTAATGGCTCCATGATTCAGAGATTGTCGTTAAATCAAAGTTTTACGTGTAGGCATTTTCAAAGGGATATAAAACGTTGGCAGTGTGTGTGTGTGTGTGTGTGTGTGTGTGTGTGTGTGTGTGTGTGTGTGTGTGTGTGTGTGTGTGTGTGTGTGTGTGTGTGATGGTGGGGTGGGGTGTTGGTTGGTGTGCTGTGTTTGATTGTGTGTGTTCTTGTGGGTGTAGTTATATTAGTATGTGATGTTGTGTGTATGTGATTCCGTGTGTGTGTGTGTGTTTATGTGTGTGTGTGTGTGTGCAAATATCTTGACTAGTGAAAGTCTGCATTTGTTTCATAAATTTGAGTGACATTGTCGTGTGCATAAACTGATGTTGTATTACGTAACATTTCCAATACGGCAAGAAATTTGATGTTAATGCAAATATGGCATAGGTTGAAAATGCAATGCAGTATTATATAATTTTTTTTAATTCCCAAATTAATTAAATTAAAAATAGTATGACCAGTCTAAATGTTAAGTATAAATGTGACCAGTCTAAATGTTAAGTATAAATGTGACCAGTCTAAATGTTAAGTATAAATGTGACCAGTCTGAATGTTGTATTATTTCGCTCTAAATGTAATGTGTCTCACAGACTAAACGCATGGTAAATAAAATATTTTCAGTATCGATGTTATGACATCTGCTCATCGCAAAAGACGTTGGGGGACATGTTCTCACGATTTAGTTAAACCCCATCCTTCTGCAGGGAAAAAAGTTGAAAAGCCCATTTTACTTCTGGTGTATTAATAGGCAACGTGCGGCGATGTACATCCGCCATCTGACTATAGGATTTGATGGTGCATGTAATGTTACAACAGCAGTAGTGTAGCTTTTATTACAAATGCATCCCGCTCTAGGGCAAGTTATTCTGTTGCATGTAACTAAAATGCAATGTGTAATTGCAAATTAAAAGGATTGAGGTCAAACAGTGTCGGCATAGTTCTAAAATAAATGACGGATATCGTATTTTAACAAGACAATTGTCGACCTAATTGGAAATTTTCTTTTGAAGTTATTTTACCTCGCGTTGAACCCTGCCTAACAGGAGTACAAGTGTATCTGGAAGCGAGTGCGATTTCATTGCAAAAATGTGGTTCACTGCAGAAGATAACAGAACACTTTGCCCGTACAGATGCTCTGCCTTTCCTTTTTTCCCGTCTGGGTCTTTCCAAATCCATCGCCAAAGGCTATTCATTTCAATACTACAATGTTCTTTTGGATACAGTATGAAATGTTGCTTATTACACCATTTTCCACAAAAAAGTATTTTGATTGTTTTATATGTATTTTCTGTTTCACCTGTTTCACCTAGGGATAGATTCATTCATTATTTCTTCCAAATTGTCAATCTTAAAATGTATTATCTTTGTGAGCTTTGTTCCTACCTCGTTTTTCTTTCTGTAGGTTTGATGTTCTATTAGTAGAAAATAAAACAAACTTTCTGTCAGACAAAATATTAAAATGTATAAAATGTTCTGAGAATTCAAGGTTACTATTGTTACGCTGATGGTGATTTACCTGTGATTTATTATTTAATTCACGGCTTTCGTCATAAAGTCATTGTTTCAGACAAGAAATAAGATATATTTGCAAACTTCAATAAAAGAACTAACCTCGGCGATGAAAAGAAACTAATTTTAATAAATTTATCTCTCTTGGACCCAATGTAAACATTTTGAAGAAAAATGTGTAGTACTTTGCCAAATACGAAAGTGCCGATAAAAAAACACCCTTAAGCCGAGATTATGACTTCGGCCCGATCATTTTATCTTAGAAATAGTTTATGGGTGAAAATGTTTAGGCTACGATGGTTTCTTCTTAAAAACTATATATGCATGCCTAAACTAAAAAGAAATATGATTGGTAAAATAATATTTCATATTAACTAATTACAAATTTACATATGAGAGTTATATTTTCAATTTACCTGAATTTAAAAAAAAAGAAAAGAAATTGTTAACCTTAATATGAGTTCAAGGGCAAACCTTTGTATGAACTTAGAATCTTCTGGAAGCGAACCTGGTCAGAAATAGGTGGAACATTCCTTCGGAATTCTGGGTTTTCTAGATATTCTCTTGAGATGTAGGTCAGGTGAAATTAGTATATATATGAGATTAGGTTAACTATGTATTCCTGCTTTAAATGTGGAGTAGTTTACGGCTGTGTTCAGATAGAATCTGAAAGAAATTATTTATAAGAATTGTAAATTTACTCCTCTAAATTTTTTTTAACTAAAAGGCTTGTTTGGGATTAGTATGAATTCATTCAAAGACATTCTGGATTATATAACTGAAATACATCAAGGCTGTTGATACAACAACATATTTAGGGCTGTTGGTACATCAAGACATTTAATACTCCTGGAGTCCTGTTACTTAATGATGTACAAAAGTACCGGAATTAATTCAGAATATTTTATACCTAATGACATGTGATAAAACAGTAAGAATTATTTGGAACTTAATTCACAAGAATGTAAGTTTCTTTTGAAATTTGACACTTCTATTCTAAGAGAAAAACACAAACATACATTATATATTAGAAAACGTTTTATTTCACCTTAGAAATGTCATTGAAGTCGGTTTGCACAACTTAAAATGTCACCTGCAATTAAAGAGTCCAAAAACTTGTTATTCAGAAAGAGACTTTCTTCCGAACCAACATCTCGTTATAATGATGTTCTCGTATACAGTATACAGTATACATACTGTATAATATAAATACTGTATAAATACAGTATAAATATTGAATAAATAAATTATGATTTATTTTGCATTATAATTTAGCATATATTTCCATCTACTTAAATAAATGTGCTGCTATTTCACCTAAAATTGAAATAGTCACTAAATGTATATTTCCAAAATTATCTTGTTCATTCTGTGCCAGCCGGAACAATAATTATGTGACTGTTAAGAACATGGTTGTGACTAATGAGGGTTTCCGGCGATAAAAACTCACGATGATGTCCGGCGATAAATTGAATTCAACTTTTACAACTCAGCAAGTTAATTCAGCAAATTCAAAATATGTCACTATACGTATAATTCTACTAAATATTTGACCATGAATATTATAAGTATTAGGATTGTTACAGACAAGAGAACATGGTGGATTGAAATATCCATAAATAAACGACCGGGACAAATATGGCACGCATTCATATCAAAGACTGGAACGCAAAAGACGCATTATACTGTTCCTTCTCGTCTTTGTATGAAATATTCCGAATACAGTGATTTCAATTTGGAGCAAAGTTTTTATTAAGAGTGCATTGTAAGTGGAAATACGCGTGTGGAAAATGTCATAGAAAAGGCCAAGCAATACCTTATAAATAAATCACAGGTAAATCACCATCAGTGTAATTAAATATTATATAATCAACTTCACCGTAATTGAACATTCCACAATGATTCCATAATCACCTTCACGGTTAATAAAAAAATACATAATTACTTTCATCGCTATTAAACATCCAGCAATCACTTTGATCGTAATCAAACATTCTATAATCACATTCACCTTAATTACAAATTACAAATTAGCCTTTAGAATATACAATCCATGTCACCGTAATTAAACATTCCACATTAGCATTCATGTTAATTAAACGTTCCAGATTAACCTTCACCGCAATTAATAATTCCACAATCATCTTCACCTTAATCAAACAGTCCGCAAAATCAAATTCACCGTCAATTAACATTCTTCATTAAAATATAAAAATATAACATGTTTACATCAGTCTTACAGTGAACATTAAAATATAAAAAATGTAACATGTTTACATCAGTCTTACAGTGAGCATTAAACTATAAAAAATATAACATGTTTACATCAGTCTTACAGTGAACATTAAAATATAAAATATAACATGTTTACATCAGTCTTACAGTGAGCATTAAACTATAAAAAATATAACATGTTTACATCAGTCTTACAGTGAACATTAAAATATAAAAATATAACATGTTTACATCAGTCTTACAGTGAGCATTAAACTATAAAATATAACATTTTTACATCCGTCTCACAGTGAACATTAAAATATAAAATATATAACATGTTTACATCAGTCTTACAGTGAGCATTAAACTATAAAAATATAACATGTTTACATCAGTCTTACAGTGAACATTAAAATATAAAAAATATAACATGTTTACATCAGTCTTACAGTGAGCATTAAAATATAAAAATATAACATGTTTACATCAGTCTTACAGTGAGCATTAAACTATAAAAAATATAACATGTTTACATCAGTCTTACAGTGAACATTAAAATATAAAAATATAACATGTTTACATCAGTCTTACAGTGAACATTAAAATATAAAAATATAACATGTTTACATCAGTCTGACAATGAACATTAAAATATAAAAAATATAACTAATTTTCTTCAGTCTTACAGTGAGCATTAAAATATAAAACATGTTTAGATCAGTCGTAGAGTGAGCATTAAAATATAAAAATATAACATGTTTACATCAGTCATAGAGTGAACATTAAAATATAAAAATATAACATGTTTACATAAGTCTTACAGTGAACATTAAAATATAAAAAATAACATGTTTACATCAGTCTTACAGTGAACATTAAAATATAAAAAATAACATGTTTACATCAGTCTTACAGTGAGCAGATTTATGGAACACTGTTCATGTCACCTTTATTCCATTTTATGCCAGTGATCACTTTAAATGTTGGATAAGCAAAGAAGTATTTTTAAAAAAATCTACCAAGCCTCAATTTTAATCCGATTTAATAAACAAACAATGACCACTCACTGCCTAGTTACTCAAGTTTGCAACAAAGAAAACTGTATTCTATCTCTGTGAGTGTCTTCCTGCACAGGTCAAACGTATCTGTAAATGTGAACTCGGCCGATGAATTTTTTAAATGCATGGAGGTGGGGGGAGGGAAGGGAGATAAAAGACGAAAATCTGAGATGGAACTGATTTATGTTTGCAAACACCATCTATAGAATATTCAACATAATGTTATTTTGTATTACTCGTAAATATTCACTTCGAATGAGACATGGTGTGTCATTTTATAGGAATTTTAATTGATCGTTTGTAAGAAACAGCGAAACCCGGCTCATATACACCTCATATTACGATTTCCGTGCAAAATTTAACTGGAATTTAACTTTATTCAATTGTGCGATATTTTACAACGTAAGCTGTATGTTTATAAAACTCCCTAATTTATCAACACATAATTTACATTTTTTTAAAAAAACTTAATAAGCCTTTTCCAACGGTACATATTGAATGATACATTAGCAGAAAATGGTTATATCACCATGTTGTTCGTGGAAATGGCATGCCTTAAAGAAACATTCTCATTTGAAATATATAACTGCTACAGACTATTTAAAAACAATTTTAAAAAAAAAATTAAAAATATAAATTATAAAAAATGAAAATGAATAAAAGGCTATTCCAATCAGAATATGTTGATACTGTTATTGTTTCTGGTACTCTTATTGTTGTGATCTTAATTATTGTTTTCATGTTCTTTATGAGACTTTTGTCTGCCACAGCTATTTATATTTATTAGATTTTTTTAAATAGTTTTTCCAAATTGTCGAAAATAGCAGACCTTAAAGTTGCAGTTTACGCAGGACTTATAATTTCCAGATTTTTTATTGTGTATTGGACTGGATTCGTTCGTTCAGGTTAGTACTAACGCATCTGCTTACACAAACGTGTGCGTAAAAATGCAAAGAATATTTCTCTAAATTCTGCACAACGTAAATGCTTTCGCCGCAGGAACTATATAGGTTCAACATCTGGTCACTTAAATCACTCAGCCTCTTGATAAGTCAATTTCGCAGAGAGGATTGGACATCATTAAGTTAAATTGAATTAAATAGTAATTTTCTAATACTGCAATTAGATGGCGGCTTCGTTTAGTTATGTTTAAATTAATTTCTGGCATCTTTATAAAGGTGTGGAATGAACAGTTTTTGTGGCATATAAAATTGCAGGAAAGGAGACACCACTTGGTCATTACTGGCACAGACAAACGATAAGGATGTCAATTTCACTAATCGCGTTTCCGTTGAAGAGTGTCTTAGCTCCTGTGACATAACTGATTTCATCATTTCGTTGCATAAGGGAATTATGACACGGATTTAAAATTTATTCCACTGATGTAATATAAAAGTGTGAAGCAGGGAAAATGAGACAAGCTTGAGATAATTTTGACTTGACTAATGTTGCACGACCTCTTAAAATGTATCTCATGTGGAAAATACACTGACGATTTATAAAATGTGAATCATTATCATACGATAAAGATTTTTTTTTAAAGCAAACACGAACTTGGCAGCATGGAACTGACCTTATCCGTCCAAACACACGCATGCCAACAGGGAACTGATCTTCTTTTCTGTTAAAACACGCAACAGGCAAACGTAAAATGTTTCACAATAAATTTGAAACGTAAGTCTCAATGCCGACTCGATGACAGTTTCCGTCTTTTTTTAATGGTTCTTTTAAGCCACTGAGTTTGAAAGTGGACGCTAGAATTTAAATGTTTTAACTGAAGTACAAAATTAAAATTTCTTCAACAACACTTTCCAAATAATAAAGGTTATTCCTCCAGTGCTCTTAATAAGAGACGCACTGCTCTGTGATATCAAGAAAGCAAACTAAACTTTTGTCTAAGTGAGAACAAATTTCACTCATGAGATATTTAGTTCTTTCCTAAACGTGGAATGTTTCGTTAATGCAACAGTGTTAGTTTTCACATATGTAAAATTCGTTTACATGGAAAGATTTTTTATTTTATTTAACATATATACAATTTTTTCTCGCACATACGTGAAGCAATGCCAAACTATTTCATATACGTAAAATTCTTGCTCGCATATAAAAACAAATCTCCCAAAAGGGAAGAAAAGAATAAATGTTCCAAACGTTAACAAAGTCGACAGAATATAACATGTTACTATCATGTGAATTTGATGTTTATTAGATCGTAAATCTTGAACATATGTGAACTTGATTCAATCTGAAAACTTCTTATGCGAACTTGACTATTTCTTGACCATCAGCAGCTGCGTGGGATTCAAGATTAATTGTCAGAAGTCACTTAAATATTTCACCAGATGTAAGAAAATTTATGAGGTCTAATAAAAGGGTGCAATGCAGAAAACCTATAAATCTGAACCAGCTACAACAAGCACGTCTTCCACAGTGGCCACCGGTTGCCACGGTCAACAGTAATAAATACCGTGTACTCGATGTCCAGATGGCATCAGTCTATTACCAAAGTGCGCAAAAAGCACACAGAAATGGAGCATGCAAAAATGCGGTGTTTGAACTGATTACTTTTATTTTGATTTCCCATATTCTGAAAATGTAAAATCTAATTGAGCACAGACACAATAATGAAAAATGAAATAAAATTTATACTTACAAACCTAGTAGGATTTTCTCTTTTGTTCCGTGTACTTCGTCATGATCACATAGAAGCCATGATTTATCAAAGGTTAT
This sequence comes from Unio delphinus, assembly GCA_029339505.1. Taxonomy (NCBI): domain Eukaryota; kingdom Metazoa; phylum Mollusca; class Bivalvia; order Unionida; family Unionidae; genus Unio; species Unio delphinus. The sequence goes on from JAQISU010000109.1 coordinate 730,924, forward strand.
GACGTCACAGACTTTTTTTTATTCATTTGTCCAAAGCCAATTATACAAAGTAGAAAGTTGGCTATTAGGACATTTGTTTTTGTGTGGTGTGCAAGGATTACATGCAATATTTGCTTAACTTATTCAGTTTTTGAATGATGAGGGTACACAAATTACAGTCTCATGAACAGAATGATGCCCATATGAATGGTCTATCAAATAGAATTCAATGCAGACTGAGACGCCATGCCACGAAGCGCGAGCTCGTTGTGCGTCGATATCAAATTTGCTTCTAATAACAGCATTTAAAGCAAATTTAGATGAGTTTTAAATTAAATTCGTCTGAATAATAAACGAGTTCTCCACCCACAATGCTCCCCTCTAGGTCATCTAGGTCAATATGACCTTAGTTTAATTACTGAATAATTTATCAAATATTTACGAGTACTACACGAGACAGGCTCGGGTCAGCGGACATTTAAGTCAAAGCCCCTCCGACTAAGTAGTCCCCAACAAAATACGCCTTCTAAAAATTATTTGCAGAATAGGACACGCCCGTTGCTTATCGCTTAGTTTTGACATTTGAGGAAATACATACCAAATGAAAGAATCAGTCTTTTGCGGAAGAATGTACGATATATATATATATATATATATATATATATATATATATATATATATATATATATATATATATATATATATATATATATATATATATATTTTCAGTTGACAGTTGTTGATCGATGTCTTATTGGAATCAATTGATGGTAACTGGTCTATGTCCTAACGAGATCATGTAATTTTATAAACATAACGTGAGATAAGTATAATTATATATTTTTTCATTTTTGTACACTGGTTTTAAGTATCATCCAATTAAAAGGGATTTTCTTATTTTACGTTAAGAGATTTGTAGCCCAATATACATAACTATTGCTATACTTGTACTGAATAAAATCCATTTCTAAATTTTGACAAACTTTATTTCTCAATGAAAACGAGGTTTTGTGGCAAATAAAACATTTCATTTTATTATTAAATAACTTATCGTCTGCAGTTACCACTACTCTTTCTAGTAAAAAAAAAAATTATCGACTACATTTGGCATTAATCTTTACAAGCTTTTGAATATATTAAATTTGGACCATTATTAACAGCTATCTTTTATTTTTGTTTTTCTATCAGTCTTGTTTTATTCAAACATATTCACTGAGAAGTCGTTATAAAGCTAGACTCTTTCCAGTGTTTTGTTTATGCCTTGCAGTGACACAGATGATCCCAAAGTTGTAGAAATCAGTTAATACAGAACACATTTGTAAACCGAGAGCATCTCATTGTTTTATTTCAGCTCTAAATTTAAATTTGTTTTTCATTGTCAGCCTGGCTGGTGAGTGTGATCTATTGAAGACCTTGCCTATAGATGAATGAGTCGAGTTTAACATTTGAAAGTTTCATTCAAGTGTCACTACTATAGAATATTTAAGCGTTTAGTAGTGCGTATGCATGCTATTTCAACACGACAACATACACAGAGAGTTCAAGACAAAGGGATCTCAGCTCTTTTCATAAATGTCTAAGCTAATTTAGGTGTTCTTTACAGAACTTAATTATATTGAGCATTAAAAAGGCCATCACAACGGCAAATAGGTAACTTGTAGTAGCACGAGCACTGATCTCCTCGAAAACAAAGATTGGATGTGAACATAATATTGTCCCGACACAAATGAATTCTGCTTTTATCGGCTGAATGGCATTCAAACGACTTTAACTTGGTCATATTTGTAGCAATTATGCACTTATCCAATTGAAATGTTGATACCACTTTGTCAGTACCATTTTCTCACAGAGCATATGTTGTCAAGTAATGAGGGTCGGATGAACAGCGGCGTGGAAAACGTGATGTCAATGGATGGAACGAAATTTTTGTGATGGAAATTGGAAAAGGGGATCACGATACACTACACTACACGCACGCACACACACACATACACACACACACACACGCACACACGCGGAATATCAAATACGTCAAACTGTACTAAACAAAACTGCTGAAGTTTTCGAGGTAAATGTATACCATGAACACCACAGACGGCAATGGTTTCCGCATTGTTCCAATAAACAATCCATACTATGATAACAAAGTTCCAAGAGTATTTGTGGCTTCTCCAGTCTCACAAGTTATGTGATTCCGTCATAACATTTCAAATTCTTATGACCCTAAATCTTCATTCATAACTGCAATTAGTTACACATATAAATATTCAACCCTCAAACTATAGTCTTAGGAAGTATCGGGAACGTTGATATTGGTACGTCTAAAGAATGGATCGGTTGTATCATTATTAATTTCCTGTCAAGAATAAAATTACACAAGGTGAATAAAGATACGCCCGACCGCGCGCGCGCGTGTTTGTGTGTGTGTGTGTGTGTGTGAGAGAGAGAGAGAAAGAGAGAGAGAGAGAGAGAGAGAGAGAGAGAGAGATTGAGATAGGGGGGGGGGAAGAGGATGCGTAGCCAATACCTCTTAGGGATAATGAGTAGTTATTCATTTTTATGAAGTAATTAGTATTCAATATTATGCAAACCAGTTTTATGACAACATAGTCATATTTTTAATGCTTTATCTCGTCATTTTTAAACTCTTTGCTAAATATGTAATCTGATATATAATACTGATATTCTTGTGACGTAAAATTCAGTTATAATGCAAATTGATACTGCATCAGGCAACAAAATAACGATTTTTTAAAGATCACATGAATGATAAAAATGAACTATAATTAATATCAATTACAACCGGTCATAAAAAGTCGACACAAAGAGGGAAGAGAAAATCGTTTTGTTTTTTTTCATTGTATTCCTGCTAATCGTCAATAGGACGACCTGGAGGGCATAGTTTAGATTGGGTTTCCACTGTAATTGACTTTGCAGAATTCGATCCATGCATGGAGATCGTATTCAAAAGAAGAGACGTTGCCGTTTTCAAGATTATAAATAAATATTAATTGTAGACTCCATTTGTATATACATACCAGCATTAGTGTATTGTTACATGTACGCCTGTACATTTCAAGCTGATTCGTGAAGCTGCTTTAAAATAAAAAATAAAAATAAATATAATAATAATAAATAAACAAATAAATAAATAAATATATAAATAAATAAATAAATAAATAAATAAATAAATAAATAAATAAATAAATAAATAAATAAATAAATTCATTTCAACGTCTTCTTGATTGTGCACACTTTCCTGGCCGAAAAAAAAAAAGTTTATATATTATGACAGGCTGCCAAAAACACAAGACAAAACAATAAACTAAAGACAATAAACGACAACGATCTATATAGTATTTAGCCCCAACTGTAAATGTATGAGTGATGATCTTCATCTTTTAAAAGAAATAATATGTTTACATCCTCCTATTTGAATCAAAATTGCGAAATATTGTTTCAAAGGATTCCTAATTAGATTTTATGTACAATATACGTTTAATTTTGAAATTGTTATTGGGTATAGGATAAGATATAGCAAGTACAATATTTACAGCTAATTTGCGCCGTTACTTTGCACGTGGGACGTTTACTGAAAGATGATTTACAACAGGTTACGACATCTGTTTGTTATATTGTAAGCGGTATTTTGATAGTCAACTATGGGAGAACTGCCTCAAGAATAACATTTTTTTTTTTTAAAATCACGATTTTATCAAACACTATGTTTTCAAAAAGAGATTTATCTCTTTCTTTTGATGTGCACACCATATTATCAACACTGCACAAAATCTTCTCAGAATATGTTGATTAGTTTACTGACTTGCTGGCCAAGGGGGGAAATGCTGTATTGATCAACAAATTGAAATTCAACATTTGTGCAATCAGCCTTTGTTGTAAGTTTCCCATCTGCATAAGGTCAATAAGAAACCCTGCTGACAGTATTACCCCAGCATTAAAATTAACATATTATTCGTTATCAACTTTGCCTCAAAAGGGAAAATGCCATCTAATATACTTATCGTCCGCTTCATACGGCAAACCAAAATCATATCATTCTCTCTCTCTCTCTCTCTCTCTCTCTCTCTCTCTCTCTCTCTCTCTCTCTCTCTCTTTTCATAACAGCATTCATTCTATAGCAGATTTCCCATAATTCCAAGAAATATTGACTAACTACAAGGTCATGAATGTTGATAGCATTGAAAATCACACGCTAAACATAGAGGCATTGTAAATCACATGCTAAACGTGGAAGCATTGTAAATCACATGCTAAACGTGGAGGCATTGTAAATATAATGCTAAATATGGACTAACTACAAGGTCATGAATGTTGATAGCATTGAAAATCACACGCTAAACATAGAGGCATTGTAAATCACATGCTAAACGTGGAAGCATTGTAAATCACATGCTAAACGTGGAAGCATTGTAAATCACATGCTAAACGTGGAGGCATTGTAAATATAATGCTAAATATGGAGGCATTTCCATACATGCACAGAACGATATGAATTTCTTGATGCAGTTTCACTGACGTCATGTGGTCTTCGTCTAATGATATGACGATCTTAGGATCCTTTAACCAATCGTCTGGAAGAGGATCGAAAATGATTTCACTTTAATCCTGAGAATATATGCAACATTAAAAAAAAACGTTTGTACGCTGAAGAAGGGTTGGGCTCAATCACGTTATCAACTCAAATATCATAGAAATAAAAGTGCAGATGGAAAAATATTAGGATGATGTAATAAGTAATCTAAAGAATAGCATTACTGCTCCAAAAGTATCCTTGGAATTAATACGGGACACAGGCAGTCCCGGATTACCCATTAGGCAGAGTAGGCAACTGCCTATGGGCCCCGCGACTTTTATGGGCCCCATCAGGGGCCCCCATGAGACCATGACCGTGGGTCTGGGGCCCCAAAAGTTTGACTGCCAATGGGCCTCCACGGTGCTTAATCCGGCGCTGGACACAGGGTCGTATTATCCCTAAGGTTGACTAGGCTGAAGCCCAGGGGCCCACCAAGAGCAGGAGCCCATGCAAATGGCAATGCTGTGTAATCGAAAATTTCACATTAAAAAAATTCCTACTCCATGCCACAACATTCAGACTGCTGCTAAATTCCACCTTTTTAAATCATTTTTGGTAAGTTTGTATTAATTAAAAGAGCGCGAAATTCGCGGGTGGATGTGGAGGGGCCCAAAGAAGCTCGAAGCCTGGGGGCCCTGCCATGGGTTAATACGGCACTGACGGGACAACGTATTTCATCTCCATTGTCTTTTAAGAGTAAGTTAGCGGTGGATTCAATCTTTCATGGCGATAGTTTTTCCGACTTAAAGTTCCTTCATGTCCCTGACTATATAAATGATAAATATAACAACACGTTGTTATCGATATGAAACAACAAACTGGACAATACTGTTCCAATACAGAGAATCCATGAAACGGAATAAACTAAGCTATGGACTAGACATAAAACATGATAAGGTGTCCGAGTCTTCAGTTTCTATAATAATGTGATAGGACCACGTCCACATTGTTAAGACGACCAATGCAGTATGCAGTCAATCAGCAGCGTACTAACGGGAGGTTGACTGGGGTGATGTGGGGTGAGGTGACGGGGTGATTGCCCTGGCGCAAGAGGTCTTCGTGACTGAAATCATGGGCCCCAGAGGTGTTGGGACACAAAAAAAACCTCTGGGCCATCATGTTCGCCTGTCAGCGTTATTTGCCTATTAGTACGCAAGTGCAGTCAATTAGTTAATAATATATAATCTTGTTTTGAGTAATTAAAAATCCTATAGCCATTATAAAGCAACGAGAAAATGTAAACTTTAAAAGCATTTTCAGCTACTTAAGGTCACTCGTTTCTATTTTATGTTGAGTTATTACCAAACAGATGCTTTATTTTGACGGAGGATATACAGCAATGCAACTTAGTATTGTATCTTTATGTATGATTTAACAATATTGAAATAAATAAATGAAAATGAAGCACGATTACTGTTAATAGAGTTTGCAAGAAACAAAGAAAAGCGGAGCAATTTTGAAAGAAAATAAAACTCGTTCATAGTATCATAGTATATTTAAATTTCCATCGCAAATACGTACGTAACTATTTAAATTTATTATATCTTTAAAACTGTGAAATATATATGTGGGTGTTTCTTTAAAAGTTTCTGTTTTGGTCTCGGTTTGGATACGAAGAATTATACAGGGGACAACGGTGGGCTGTGCTTTGATATCAGATGTCAGCCCATTTAGACTTCACGGCGCTTCCTACGACAACATACAAATTCAGACAAAATGGTTTTAGTCCGGTTAATGCCTCATTTCACGCTGTCAGTAAATTCAGCAGCACCTACTCAGTCCAGAAATAACTCGAGATGTGCTGTAGGCAAGTCACACGGATTTTGCCTCGTATTACATGTATACAGATCCCCCCTTCCACACCCACACACGGTCTTATGCCGAATATTGCACATAAGAAATATATCCAGTTCCGTATTGTATACGTTAATTGGATGGAGTCGAACCCTTGATTTAATTCTAATTATATCGTTTTGATTCGTATATCACAATCTGCATCGCACCTAGTATATAACCCTGTCAAAGACAGACCTCGTATATATCCATATATAAGTCAGTAGTATATAAACTGTATTAAACGTTAAATAGACTGAATTTCAGTGTTTTCATAAACACAATCGTGTTAGTCAATAATGATTGAAGAATTTAATTAGAAATTTGAGTGGAGCTCAAGACATTTTCAAGCTGATCGGTATTAATGATATGTTTGTATACAGATAAATGCCGTTTTCATACAAATGCCGTTTTGATAAAGACAAATGACATGTTTATATACAGATAAATGCCGATTTCATACAAATGCCGTTATGATAAAGACAAATGACATGTTGGTATACAGAAAAATGACATGATGGTAGCCAGACAAATTTCATTTTTCTATACACACAAATAACATGTTTAATATAGACAAATGACCTTCTTGTATACTGACAAATGACATGTTGGTATACAGACAAACGACATGTTGGTACACATACAAACAACATGCTCGTATGCAGACAAATGATATGTTTGTGTACTGACAAATATACAGACAGATGATATGATGGTATACAGACAAATGACAAGATAGTATACAGACAAATGACATGTTTGTATACTTTAAATTGATTTGATTGTTTACAGACAAATGACATGTTTATCTGCAGACAAATGACACGATAGTATACAGACAAATTATATGTTTGTATGCAGACAAATAACATCTTTGCATACAGATAAATAACATGTATGTTTACAGAGAAATCAAATGTTTATATACAGACAAATGACATGTTTATCTGCAGACAAATGACCACATTTTACAGACAAAGTATATGTTTGTATGCAGACAAATAACATCTTTGCATACAGATAAATAACATGTATGTTTACAGAGAAATGAAATGTTTATATACAGACAAATGACATGTTTATCTGCAGACAAATGACCACATTTTACAGACAAAGTATATGTTTGTATGCAGACAAATAACATCTTTGCATACAGATAAATAACATGTATGTTTACAGAGAAATCAAATGTTTATATACAGACAAAGTACATGATTGTATATAGATAAAGAACAATCTAAATATAGTTCGCTATAATTAACCGTTATGTTCGTATGCAGGTGATAAACGTCTACAAGAACATTTACAATCATGTCAGTAGCAAACAGATATTTAGTGTATATAGCAATTTGGTGTTCTTAATCTGTTCTTGATTTATGGAATACTTTATTCTTGTGTCATTGCATCTTATCTATATCTGTCATTTAATATATGTATCCATCTATTCACTTATCCATTTATTTTGTTACTTATTCTATTATGAATGCACATTCCATTTATTTAATTGCAAAACATTTTTTTTTAAATTGTTGATGATTGATGTCTATCTGAAGAAAAAAAAAAAACAATACGTAAAATGAATAGTTAGATATTTGAATAATATTATATTACTACCAACCCCCACACACCACCTCACCCCAAACAAAAAAATACCGGATACATACATTACCTTGCCGGTGATACATTGTTAGTCTCTGTAACATATCTGCAGTCACAGTTGAAATAAATAATGAGTATCACTGAATTAAACTGAGCAAAATCTCTAAGTAAATTACATGACTTTTAAAGAGCTTACTGAACTGATTAATTAATTATATTATTACAACGTAACCCTAACTGTCTGTCTGACGTAATTAGGTAAGTAAGCGTCATCATAGATAATCGTGGAAGTTTTCAAGCATAGTGAATAATGTTTTGATTTTAATGTTACTGTGCTCTCCTAGAACAATACTATATTAAGAATAATACTAAGTTGTTGATTATTCTACTAGTATTCATTGTTGGTTAACATTATACTGTTTTACCCGCTGAAACCCCTGACTGTGACAACACACATAGGGTTTACATTAAATGCAATTAAATAGCTTACTTTATGCATATTTACGATGAGTATTTTGTGACACATTCTAGGTTCCGCATAGTATAGTGTGAACTCAGTCTCAATTTCCACTAACAACATTCTAAGTTCCACAGGGCATTGTGTAAAATCAATCCCAGTTTCCACTAACAATATTCTAGTTTCCACAGAGTATAGTGTGAAATCAATTCCAGTTTCCACTAACAACATTCTAGTTTCCACAAATTATTGTGTGCAATCAACGCCAATTTCCTCTACATTTATATCAAACAATAAAACTATTTTCTTTTAATTTACACTTGTTGCCTTCACTACGGTACTGTCAGTCGGAAGTGCAAATAGTACGAACAATTTCCCTTAGCTGATAAATCCAAAGGCATAACCTTTCTTAATAGATGTCATGAATCTCAAGATCCTTGTTTGCGTGTACCTGCCCTGATTATGTGACTTTCAGAAAGCTAAACAGTTAAAGGGGGGAGCCTTTTCAAGGAAAACAAAACATATCGTATATACGCATATCGTATATACTCGCTTATAAGAGTATGACTGCAAACTACCCAGACTCAAATACGCCGTCTGTTATAAGTAATCTGCACAGCAAACAATAAAGACTCTGATCTGCATGCGCATTATGTCAAGGCAGTTCAGGATCGTCGTTGTTTGCAGTCTGACTCGACCTTTAAGCGAGTACAGACGGTACCTTGCACGAAAGCGGATGGAAAAATGCTTCTTGGTGCGAAACGTTTAGAGGTGATTCGGTTTTTGTTGTTGTTGTTGTTGTTTGAGGAGGTGTTGGGGTTTGGGGGCTTGTAAAATGACACATATTGTCCATCAATTTCGGTGTTTAGTTGAATTGTTAGGATCTCTGCTCTCTTCAACAATATACTGTATGTTTATCTTTTTGAAAATGTATTCCCAACGGACAAAGAAGTTTTAATTTTATGTAAAGCCAGAGGGAACAAAAATGTTCATAATGGAAAATGGTTGTGAAAAAGTTGAACATATTTCGTTTTATTAACTTGTCAGCCCCATATATTTGTGAATCTATTATGTGAAAGCTAATATGTTTATATGAATGCAAAATTCAACATGATGAGAGAATTTAAGTTAAAATAAATGACGAGACATGTAACTTCATAATAACGACACATCTTCTCCCATGCACGAAATATGACATCTCTTTTTCTGGATATCAGTCATATATTCTAGATTTAATAAATGATATATGTGATGCGATTTAATATTTACATTTATAAAATGTGTAAACAATCTCTTTTTCCTATTTTCTGTTGATAACGGAAAACGAAGCGAGAAAAGCGCAAAACGAGCTAAAACCAACACAGCTGTTTTGCTTTGTTGTGTATTTGAAATAAAACTCATTTTTACATTCATCTCTCTCTCTCTCTCTCTCTCTCTCTCTCTCTCTCTCTCTCTCTCTCTCTCTCTCTCTCTCTCTCTCTCTCTCTCTCACACACACACACACAATTAGGACTAAGATTGTGGGGTGGGTCACACAGTATAAATCATACGACCAAACTGTTGTTTGCCTTTTCACATTGGTTCTTTCAAGAGAGATTTCGTTATCTGGTCCACAAAGCATTTGGTACTTTATGACTCCATAAAATAAACGTTAATAATGCCCGAACTGGCGATTAATATCTTTCAACTGAACTTATTTATCAATCTCTTTCCTTTACTCGCAGCCAAGTTATCGTTGACCTCTAATAAGACTCGGCATCATAACGACTTTAGCGATTTTCTTGATCCAAATGTCAAAGTTAATATACAGTTGATGAAAATTAAATGCTATTAGATTCAATTGATCGCTTTTAATTGGCTCCAAACCGCCTAATGATACTGCAAATTTAGATAACGGTCTCCTCCGATTTCACCCTGACGATCTTGAATTAATATACCCAGTTATTGTAATTGGACATAATCGGAGGTTATCACTCTTCGATTCGCGAAGCAGAACTACAGACGCGAATGGAACATTACCCGATAGTGTTTATATAGTTTGGATCAGCGATTTCGAATTAAATCGAACGCAACAACATGATGCCATGGGTGTCAAATTATGTTACGTCAGGTACCAGCGAATATTGAATGATCTTTGTCAAGAGAACAGTAACCGTCAAACATTTTTTCTTTCGCCAACACAAAGCAAAACACGTATGCTTCGGTGAAAAGTCAACTGTTTAGTATTATTCATATTTGATAATGTTAACATCGCTCGCTATTCCCTCTGGTGATGTTAACAGTCAGTAGAAAGTAGACTAGTCTGCTGATGAAGTCATTATAACGAAAACGGTAGCTTCAGGTTAGCTTTCTAGGTTTATTGTGTATGTGATTTAAAAGCTAAAACATTATCAAATAAAACACGTATTCATGTGTGTGTGTGTGTGTGTGTGTGTGTGTGTGTGTGTGTGTGTGTGCGTGTGTGTGTGTGTGTGCATATATCTCACTCGTTCAAACTTCCATTACCTCTTCAGCTTGATCAGCTATACAGGACGCGTCCCAGGGCGAAACATGTTGATTCATTAGTCTCTTTTAACGGTTTGCCGGCGGGTTAATTTTCATTATTCTATTACGTGCCCGAGCCCTTGGCGGTGCCGTGGGTGGGGATGCAGACAGAAGGAAGAGAGCAAATGACACGTTGAAAGAATGTGTCGAGAGATGAATTGCCCTTTCCGTTCAAGTATCACACTCCATAAATGCCATTTATTGATGTAATTGTGTCCATAGATTGACGACACCGTTTTTAAAAGGACCCTGACAGTGAAGTGTCTTTTTGAACCTTATCAGTAAATTGTCTCCCACTTCATATCATTTTACAACATCCTTTTGTATAAATATTGGGCTTAAATGGTTGTAAAATAGACTTATTTAACTGGCTATTTAATCGATTTGTAAGATTGGAATGTTGAACTAAATTTCATCGTCAACGCAACAAAACAAATAGCACCCTCTCAACTACAAAATTAAGCAATCTGCATTTCCAAATGTCACACTCTTTGAAATACTTATGCTTGGGACCAAGGACCAGACAATAATTAGTATACATTACAAAGAATACCCAGTCCCTTGTGTTCAGACGTTGAAACTTGATCTTGGTATTGAGGTGGGAAATTTGTGATCTTCGATGCGATGGCGCCAGAGGCTGATCTTGACTGTTCTTCAGTCTGAACGTATGAACTTAAATACCAGCAATTATAAGTGAGAACCATTCTCAGGTTTCATTGGCGCGAACTTTGTATCTGACAGTACAACCATCGTAAAGCAATTTAAGAGCAACAAGTTGATACAATAACAGCTCTCTGTTTACACAGGCTCCAAATGTGTCTCCGACATCACAACAGTCTATAGCTGAGTAATATACCACTATGCCTTACCATGTTAAAGTATATGGTGTTATATCAGATGATGTCATACTATAGGGCGTTATATCACAATGTCATATTACATTGGCATTATATCACACTATGTATTAGTATTGGGCATTATATCACACTGTCATATTACGTTGGCATTATATCACACTGTCATAGTATAGGGCATTATATCACACTGTCATCTTACATTGACATTATATCACACTATGTATTAGTATAGGGCAATATATCACACTGTCATCTTACATTGGCATTATATCACACTATGTCATAGTATAGGGCATTATATCACACTGTCATATTACATTGACATTATATCACACTGTCATATTACATTGGCATTATATCACATTATGTCATAGTATAGGGCATTATATCACACTGTCATATTACACTGACATTATATCACACCGTCATGTTACATTGGCATTATATCACACTATGCATTAGTATAGGGCATTATATCACACTGTCATACTTTGTCCAACTAGATGCATTATATCACTATGTCATACTTTGTCCAACTAGATGACATTATATCACACTATTTCATACTATATGGCATTATATCACTATATCGCACTATGACCCAATAGATATCACGGAGAAACGAGTCGTTTTCAAACAAATATTGGTTGCTAAAAATCAACAGTATGAGAAGAGATACAAGATCCCGCTCCAACTTAAAACCAACAAAAACACTATATCACAAAAAAGGTTTTTATCTTAAGAAAGAATATTATTCTCAAATCAAATATTAATGTTCATTTTACAATGTAAAAGATCTGCTATTTTTTCTACTGATGTTTGAACTAAATATTTGTACAGCCTGAGGCATTAGTGGATGTGAGCCAATTTTGTATAAGTTAATATAAGTCTTCTTAATAGTTAAGTAAAGTATACTTATGTTTTATCAGTCTGTCTGCTAGGGTCTTATATCAGAACTGGAGAAAAATGTATGTCCTACACAACACAGTTTTTGAAAAACTTCCGTTAATTTTACTTTCATTCGAACGGCATTAATGTAGATATCACAAACATGAAGTATAACGCTTCAGAATTGGTTTTGCTTTTGTTGTTCTTGTTGTAGAATTTAACGCTATTTTTCAGCACAAGATAGGCTATACATGGAGGCCAGTATTAATGGCTGAGGAAGAATCCGGTAAAACCCCGGAAAGAACCACCGAACCACGAAAAGCTACCGGCAATCTTTCTTACATACCCACATTGGTTGAACGCGAGACTCGAACGCACGCAGAACTTCATTATTTCGTAACGATAAAAGAAGCTCGAATATGAGAGTGAAATCAGAGTGTAGCCTAGCCGGAAGATTAAGTCAAAGCTAAAGAGAAAGCATATCCGAGTGCAAGAGAGCGGAACAATGGACGTGAGTGTAGAAACTTTAGTTACCGGATCAGACGAACGCACCAGACACACTATTAATTTTAAGTACTCACTTAAATGTGAACATCATTTCTGTTTTACATTTTATTTTCACGTGATGTGTACCATTAAAACTTCATTCTTACACGGGGATTGTTTATTGTACACGAGAAGCATTCTTAATATTATTAATTATACAGTGTAATATTAGCAATTCTAGTGTCATACTAATAGTTCTATAGTGTAACACAACTAGTTATACAGTGTAATATTAGCAATTCTACAGTGTAATACTAGTACGTCTACAGTGTAATGCTAATAGTTATACAGTGTAATATTAGCAATTCTACAATGTAATACTTGTAATTCTACGGTTCAATAATACTTTAGTTTAAGACTAGTAATTCAACACTGTAATATTAGTAATTCTACAGTGAACACTAATAGTTATTCAGTGTAATATTAACAATTCAATAGTGTAATACAAGTAATTCTCAATTGTAATGCTAGTAATTCATATTCATTTTCAAAACATATGATATTAAATTGCCATGTTCTGCATACTTATTGTTTAGCATATTACATGATGAATAATTAGGTTTATCTTGAAAAATTTGGTATATGATACATCATTAATTTTTGCTTGATAAATATTTATGTAATGCATAAATAATGTTTACTAATTAGTTGATGAATATTTTCAGGATCCCTTAGATACATTTCATGTCTAAGGCATCGAAGGATCCAGAAAATCTTACAATTAGACCATGTATCCAATGAGGAGGTGTGCATTAGAATACAAGATATAACTGTACCATATCACGATCTGCTCAATACCCTAAAAGAACGCAAACTTATGTAGAATGATAACGTCTGGCGCTCATCTAGCTAATCGAAGACAATCCTACAGGGCACAATGAGAGGTTAAAGATAACGAAGCAGACAGGAGAAGATATTGGACGATAACATCAAATAGTGGTTAGACATGGACTTTGCAAAGTCCCAAAAATCAGTAGGGAACAGGGCAAATGTCACCAGTGGCGCCCCTAAGAATAAAAAATTACACGATAAATTCAAACAATAATTAGTTTATTTTTACTTGATAAGTATCTAATATGTTGCTTGATTATGTTTGTATGCTATGTTTAGCATAATTATTTTTTACCAGATAAGTATTTACGACGTATATTAATATTTTACTTAATAGGTATGTTAGATGATAAATAATTACAATTTACCTCATAGGTATGTTAGATGATAAATAATTACTTTTTACCTCATAGGTATGTTAGATGATAAATATTTACATTTTACTTCATGGGTATGTTAGATGATAAATAATTACATTTTACCTCATGGGTATGTTAGATGATAAATAATTACATTTTACCTCATGGGTATGTTAGATGATAAATAATTACATTTTACCTCATAGGTATGTTTGATGATAAATAATTACTTTTTACCTCATGGGTATGTTAGATGATAAATAATTACATTTTACTTCATGGGTATGTTAGATGATAAATAATTACATTTTATTTCATGGGTATGTTAGATGATAAATAATTACTTTTTACCTCATAGGTATGTTAGATGATAAATAATTACTTTTTTACCTCATAGGTATGTTAGATGATAAATAATTACATTTTATTTCATGGGTATGTTAGATGATAAATAATTACATTTTATTTCATGGGTATGTTAGATGATAAATAATTACGTTTTACCTCATAGCTATGTTTGATGATAAATAATTACTTTTTACCTCATGGGTATGTTAGATGATAAATAATTACATTTTACTTCATGGGTCCGTTAGATGATAAATAATTACATTTTATTTCATGGATATGTTAGATGATACATAATTACTTTTTACCTCATAGGTATGTTAGATGATAAATAATTACATTTTACTTAATAGGTATGTTAGATGATAAATAATTACGTTTTACCTCATAGGTATGTTAGATGATAAATAATTACTTTTTACTGCATGGGTATGTTAGATGATAAATAATTACATTTTGCTTCATGGGTATGTTAGATGATAAATAATTACATTTTACCTCATGGGTATGTTAGATGATAAATAATTACGTTTTACCTCATAGGTATGTTAGATGATAAATAATTACTTTTTACTGCATGGGTATGTTAGATGATAAATAATTACATTTTGCTTCATGGGTATGTTAGATGATAAATAATTACTTTTTATTTCATGGGAATGTTAGATGATAAATAATTACATTTTACCTCATGGGTATGTTAGATTGAAAATAATTACGTTTTACCTCACAGGTATGTTAGATGATAAATAATTACTTTTTACTTCATGGGTATGTTAGATGATAAATAATTACATTTTACTTCATGGGTATGTTAGATGATAAATAATTACATTTTGCTTCATGGGTATGTTAGATGATAAATAATTACTTTTTGCCTCATAGGTATGTTAGATGATAAATAATTACATTTTACTTAATAGGTATGTTAGATGATAAATAATTACGTTTTACCTCATAGGTATGTTAGATGATAAATAATTACTTTTTACTGCATGGGTATGTTAGATGATAAATAATTACATTTTGCTTCATGGGTATGTTAGATGATAAATAATTACATTTTACCTCATGGGTATGTTAGATGATAAATAATTACGTTTTACCTCATAGGTATGTTAGATGATAAATAATTACTTTCTACTTCATGGGTATGTTAGATGATAAATAATTACATTTTGCTTCATGGGTATGTTAGATGATAAATAAATACATTTTATTTCATGGGTATGTTAGATGATAAATAATTACATTTTACCTCATGGGTATGTTAGATGATAAATAATTACGTTTTACCTCATAGGTATGTTAGATGATAAATAATTACTTTTTACTTCATGGGTATGTTAGATGATAAATAATTACATTTTACTTCATGGGTATGTTAGATGATAAATAATTACATTTTGCTTCATGGGTATGTTAGATGATAAATAATTACTTTTTACCTCATGGGTATGTTAGATGATAAATAATTACATTTTGCTTCATGGGTATGTTAGATGATAAATAATTACATTTTGCTTCATGGGTATGATAGATGATAAATAATTACATTTTGCTTCATGGGTATGTTAGATGATAAATAATTACATTTTACCTCATGGGTATGTTAGATGATAAATAATTACGTTTTACCTCATAGGTATGTTAGATGATAAATAATTACTTTTTACTGCATGGGTATGTTAGATGATAAATAATTACATTTTGCTTCATGGGTATGTTAGATGATAAAAAATTACATTTTATTTCATGGGTATGTTAGATGATAAATAATTACATTTTACCTCATGGGTATGTTAGATGATAAATAATTACGTTTTACCTCATAGGTATGTTAGATGATAAATAATTACTTTTTACTTCATGGGTATGTTAGATGATAAATAATTACATTTTACTTCATGGGTATGTTAGATGATAAATAATTACATTTTGCTTCATGGGTATGTTAGATGATAAATAATTACATTTTACCTCATGGGTATGTTAGATGATAAATAATTACATTTTGCTTCATGGGTATGTTAGATGATAAATAATTGCATTTTGCTTCATGGGTATGTTAGATGATAAATAATTACTTTTTACCTCATGGGTATGTTAGATGATAAATAATTACATTTGCTTCATGGGTATGTTAGATGATAAATAATTACTTTTTACTGCATGGGTATGTTAGATGATAATTAATTACATTTTGCTTCATGGGTATGTTAGATGATAAATAATTACTTTTTACTGCATGGGTATGTTAGATGATAAATAATTACATTTTGCTTCATGGGTATGTTAGATGATAAATAATTACTTTTTACCTCATGGGTATGTTAGATGATAAATAATTACATTTTACTTCATGGGTATGTTAGATGATAAATAATTACATTTTGCTTCATGGGTATGTTAGATGATAAATAATTACTTTTTACCTCATGGGTATGTTAGATGATAAATAATTACATTTTGCTTCATGGGTATGTTAGATGATAAATAATTGCATTTTGCTTCAAGGGTATGTTAGATGATAAATAATTACATTTTGCTTCATGGGTATGTTAGATGATAAATAATTACTTTTTACCTCATGGGTATGTTAGATGATAAATAATTACGTTTTACCTCATAGGTATGTTAGATGATAAATAATTACTTTTTACTGCATGGGTATGTTAGATGATAAATAATTACATTTTGCTTCATGGGTATGTTAGATGATAAATAATTACATTTTATTTCATGGGTATGTTAGATGATAAATAATTACATTTTACCTCATGGGTATGTTAGATGATAAATAATTACGTTTTACCTCATAGGTATGTTAGATGATAAATAATTACTTTTTACTTCATGGGTATGTTAGATGATAAATAATTACATTTTACTTCATGGGTATGTTAGATGATAAATAATTACATTTTGCTTCATGGGTATGTTAGATGATAAATAATTACATTTTACTGCATGGGTATGTTAGATGATAAATAATTACATTTTGCTTCATGGGTATGTTAGATGATAAATAATTGCATTTTGCTTCATGGGTATGTTAGATGATAAATAGTTACTTTTTACCTCATGGGTATGTTAGATGATAAATAATTACATTTTACTTCATGGGTATGTTAGATGATAAATAATTACATTTTGCTTCATGGGTATGTTAGATGATAAATAATTACTTTTTACCTCATGGGTATGTTAGATGATAAATAATTACATTTTGCTTCATGGGTATGTTAGATGATAAATAATTGCATTTTGCTTCAAGGGTATGTTAGATGGTAAATAATTACATTTTGCTTCATGGGTATGTTAGATGATAAATAATTACTTTTTACTGCATGGGTATGTTAGATGATAAATAATTACATTTTGCTTCATGGGTATGTTAGATGATAAATAATTACATTTTATTTCATGGGTATATTAGATCATAAATAATTACATTTTACCTCATGGGTATGTTAGATGATAAATAATTACATTTTACTTCATGGGTATGTTACATGATAAATAATTACTTTTTACTTCATGGGTATGTTAGATGATAAATAATTACATTTTACTTCATGGGTATGTTAGATGATAAATAATTACATTTTGCTTCATGGGTATGTCAGATGATAAATAATTACTTTTTACCTCATGGGTATGTTAGATGATAAATAATTACTTTTTACCTCATCGGTATGTTAGATGATAAATAATTACATTTTACTTCATGGGTATGTTAGATGATAAATAATTACATTTTACCTCATAGGTATGTTAGATGATAAATAATTACTTTTTACTGCATGGGTATGTTAGATGATAAATAATTACATTTTGCTTCATGGGTATGTTAGATGATAAATAATTACATTTTGCTTCATGGGTATGTTAGATGATAAATAATTAATTTTTACCTCATGGGTATGTTAGATGATAAATAATTACATTTTGCTTCATGGGTATGTTAGATGATAAATAATTACTTTTACTGCATGGGTATGTTAGATGATAAATAATTACATTTTGCTTCATGGGTATGTTAGATGATAAATAATTACATTTTGCTTCATGGGTATGTTAGATGAAAAATAATTACGTTTTACTTCATGGGTATGTTAGATGATAAATAATTACATTTTGCTTCATGGGTATGTTAGATGAAAAATAATTACGTTTTACTTCATGGGTATGTTAGATGATAAATAATTACATTTTGCTTCATGGGTATGTTAGATGATAAATAATTACTTTTTACTGCATGGGTATGTTAGATGATAAATAATTACATTTTGCTTAATGGGTATGTTAGATGATAAATAATTACGTTTTGCTTCATGGGCATGTTAGATGATAAATAATTACGTTTTACTTCATGGGTATGTTAGATGATAAAAAATTACGTTTTACTTCATGGGTATGTTAGATGATAAATAATTACGTTTTACTTCATGGGTATGTTAGATGATAAATAATTACATTTTGCTTCATGGGTATGTTAGATGAAAAATAATTACGTTTTACCTCATAGGTTTGTTAGATGATAAATAATTACATTTTACTTCATGGGTATGTTAGATGATAAATAATTACATTTTACTTCATGGGTATGTTAGATGATAAATTATTAGATTTTGCTTCATGGGTATGTTAGATGATAAATAATTACTTTTTACCTCATAGGTATGTTAGATGATAAATAATTACATTTTATTTCATGGGTATGTTAGATGATAAATAATTACTTTTTACCTCATGGGTATGTTAGATGATAAATAATTACATTTTGCTTCATGGGTATGTTAGATGATAAATAATTACATTATGCTTCATGGGTATGTTAGATGATAAATAATTACGTTTTACTTCATGGGTATGTTAGATGATAAATAATTACATTTTGCTTCATGGGTATGTTAGATGATAAATAATTACTTTTTACCTCATGGGTATGTTAGATGATAAATAATTACATTTTGCTTCATGGGTATGTTAGATGATAAATAATTACATTTTGCTTCATGGGTATGTTAGATGATAAATAATTACTTTTTACCTCATAGGTATGTTAGATGATAAATAATTACTTTTTACCTCATGGGTATGTTAGATGATAAATAATTACTTTTTACCTCATAGGTATGTTAGATGATAAATAATTACTTTTTACCTCATAGGTATGTTAGATAATAAATAATTACTTTTTACCTCATAGGTATGTTAGATGATAAATAACTACTTTTTACCTCATAGGTATGTTAGATGATAAATAATTACTTTTTTACCTCATGGGTATGTTAGATGATAAATAATTACATTTTGCTTCATGGGTATGTTAGATGATAAATAATAACATTTTGCTTCATGGGTATGTTAGATGATAAATAATTACATTTTTCTTCATGGGTATGTTAGATGATAAATAATTACTTTTTACCTCATGGGTATGTTAGATGATAAATAATTACATTTTGCTTCATGGGTATGTTAGATGATAAATAATTACATTTTACTTCATGGGTATGTCAGATGATAAATAATTACATTTTGCTTCATGGGTATGTTAGATGATAAATAATTACATTTTACTTAATGGGTATGTTAGATGATAAATAATTACATTTTACTTCATGGGTATGTTAGATGATATATAATTATTTTTTACTGCATTGGTATGTTAGATGATAAATAATTACATTTTGCTTCATGGGTATGTTAGATGATAAATAATTACATTTTGCTTCATGGGTATGTTAGATGATAAATAATTACTTTTTACCTCATGGGTATGTTAGATGATAAATAATTGCATTTTACTTCATGGGTATGTTAGATGATAAATAATTACATTTTGCTTCATGGGTATGTTAGATGATAAATAATTACATTTTGCTTCATGGGTATGTTAGATGATAAATAATCACATTTTACCTCATGGGTATGTTAGATGATAAATAATTACATTTTACCTCATGGGTATGTTAGATGATAAATAATTACATTTTGCTTCATGGGTATGTTAGATGATAAATAATTACTTTTTACCTCATGGGTATGTTAGATGATAAATAATTGCATTTTGCTTCATGGGTATGTTAGATGATAAATAATTACATTTTGCTTCATGGGTATGTTAGATGATAAATAATTACATTTTGCTTCATGGGTATGTTAGATGATAATTAATTACATTTTACCTCATGGGTATGTTAGATGATAAATAATTACTTTTTACCTCATGGGTATGTTAGATGATAAATAATTACATTTTACTTCATGGGTATGTTAGATGATAAATAATTACATTTTGCTTCATGGGTATGTTAGATGATAAATAATTACATTTTGCTTCATGGGTATGTTAGATGATAAATAATTACATTTTGCTTCATGGGTATGTTAGATGATAAATAATTACATTTTGCTTCATGGGTATGTTAGATGATAAATAATTACATTTGCTTCATGGGTATGTTAGATGATAAATAATTACATTTTACTTCATGGGTATGTTAGATGATAAATAATTACTTTTTACTGCATGGGTATGTTAGATGATAAATAATTACATTTTGCTTCATGGGTATGTTAGATGATAAATAATTACATTTTGCTTCATGGGTATGTTAGAAGATAAATAATTACATTTTACCTCATGGGTATGTTAGATGATAAATAATTACATTTTGCTTCATGGGTATGTTAGATGATAAATAATTACATTTTGCTTCATGGGTATGTTAGATGATAAATAATTACATTTTACCTCATGGGTATGTTAGATGATAAATAATTACATTTTGCTTCATGGGTATGTTAGATGATAAATAATTACTTTTTACCTCATGGGTATGTTAGATGATAAATAATTACATTTTGCTTCATGGGTATGTTAGATGATAAATAATTACATTTGACTTCATGGGTATGTTATGTTATACATAATTTGTCAACTTATTAAATCTTTATATCTAAAGTAAGGTATGCTGAATTTTTATTAGTTTCAAAAGAAAGTGTCACTTTTGGTCTACTTAAAATTTTAATTTAAAGTCACAATGGATGTGCATTGATCAACTTGTCCATCTGGTCTGGAATGGATTAATTTTGTGTTTTTCTGCTTTTGATGGACTGGATGTATAAACTGTGTCAATCCGCATGAAGTTAATGTGATTTGAGCAGGGAGGAACCCATCTTATAACAGCCTCATGCGTATTTCTGTTTTGCCATTGGTTGTTTGGAATAATTATGTGGGAAATATGTAAACTGATTCAATTGAAATTATCAAAAATACGCTTTATGATATCAAGTTCATTTCATTTAAGTGCCGTATTGAAAATGTGATTGCATTTGGTGATGTAGTCATGTGATTGCATTTGGTGATGTAGTCAAAACTGCAATACAGTTGTGGCTCAATAAACTCATGCACATTGTTCACGTTATCATTTCTTCTTTCAAATGGACGAAACAGCTTTTTAGTTTATCCGCAAACAATCTAAAAAACTAAAACCTAAAGTGTCTACTACTTGAGTGAACATGGTTTGTTTACAAAGTAATTCCAAATACAATACACTATAATCAGACAAAATATGAAGCCATGTAATGGGGAAAAATATTGTACGACTGCGACAATGTAAAGTTGGCGGACAAAATATGAGCATATAATAATATTAGGAGCTAGCCCCCTAAAGCAGTAATATTCGGAGCTAGCATATTAAAGCAGTAATATTCGGAGCTAGCATCCTAATGCAGTAATATTCGGAGCTAGCATCCTAATGCAGTAATATTCGGAGCTAGCAGAATAAATGAAGTAATATTAGGAGTTAGCAGCCTAAATGCAGTAATATTCAGGGCTAGCAGCCTAAATGTAGTAATATTAGGAGCTAGCAGCCTAAAGGCAGTAATATTAGGAGCTAGCAGCCTAAATGCAGTAATATTAGGAGAAAGCTGTCTAAATGCAGTAGTGTTAGGAGCTAGCACCCTAAAGCAGTAATATTCGGAGCTAGCAACCTAAATGCAGTAATATTAGGAGCTGGCTTTAGGAAACACAAATTACTTTGCCTACTACGATTGATTTGACTATACGTCAAAAATAGAATGATATAAAAATCATTGTTTTTATTTATCCGGGTAATGAATTCTTTAAACATTTCCTAATTCGTCACATAATGGCGACAATCAACAGAATGCAATTAGTACCGTGGAGCTGATTGCAAATGTTTCTCTGTAAAGCATTACGAAATATTTCATAGTTCTTCCTTGGACAGACCATGATATTTCCATGCTCATCTTAGGTAACTGTGTCCGCTGTAATCAATACAATGTCTAACCGGAGTAAGAACCGACATTTTTTTGTTACACGGCAGACTAAATTGTCAAACAATTTGAAAATGGGGTTGTTCATAGCTGTGTTTCTGTTCAGGTTAATTTATGCCGTTTTCAGTACCTAGTAATCGCTTTGCAGTGGTTGTTAACCATTATATGTGCTGGTTTATTCTGATTTTGATTTATTTGCTTGCAGTGAACCATTGGAATTGCTCGTTTATTCCGATCTGTATCGCATTGCAGTGATAGTGAACCTTTGGATTTGCTCGTTTATTCTGATCCGTATCGCATTGGAGTGCCTCTGATCCATTATATTTGCCAGTTTATTCCGAAATAACCAACTACGAGTATAGTTACACCCGTATAAGGATTCGTTATTAAAATAGCTGGATTGCAGCTAGGAAGCACGTTTTACACTATTTACCAAAAATTATTTCCTGGTTGCATTTGTCCAAAGAGTCAACAATGGTCATCCGGTTAAGTTTCCTTTGAAAATTGAACTGATATCCACTGATGTACACTGATTTAAAAAATGAACTTTGTCTGCATGACTGGCTAGAAAGCTTGATAAAAATAATTGAACGAAAATTATAAACTTCTGTATATAACGTAAGCTGTACATCAATTAGTATGCACCGTGTTCTGCTGTAACGCCATAATTATCCAGTAAATAACTGAAGTCCCCCATATAGATAACGTGAAAACTTGGTTGACCACCCTGTCCGCTAGAGCGCGCCTTTACATACTTACAGCGCCGGACTAAGCACCGTGGAGGCCCATAAGCAGTCAAAATTTTGGGGCCCCAGACCCACGGTCATGGTCTCATGGGGGCCCCTGATGGGGCCCATAAAAGTCGCGGGGCCCATAGGCAGTTGCCTACTCTGTCTAATGGGTAATCCGGGACTGCATACTTAGAACTTACAGCAAGAACATAGAACAGTAACAGACCAACGTATTGACTGGCCATCCGGTCAACAATGAGCGGAAGAATCGCCTTCGTAGGCTCAGTCCGCTGTGAAAAGGCAACAAAAATGAATTGAACAATAGGGCTAAAGGCGTGATTATGCTGATATTGAAAGACTTGTACAAGTTAAACAGAGATTACAGACATGAACTGGAGGGAAGACGTTATCAGGCTCTTTGTAGCCATACCGTTTTGTAATGACATTTAACCTTCATATACCGACTCCAAGCTGAGACCTTCCATAAATGAGATTTAGTTTAGGTTTATATTTAAGAAAAGTTTTTGTTTGATTTTACATCATCGTTCGTGTTTTTAAACAAAACAAACTTAAATGACTTCCACCTAACATCGTTACCGCTCCGTTGGCCTAGTGGTTAGAGTGTCCGCCCCGGAAGCGGGAGGTCGTCGGTTCGATCCCCGGCCGAGTCATACCAAAGACTTACAAAAAATGGTGCTAACAGCTGCCTCGCTTGACGCTCAGCATAAAGAGGTTAGTGTTAGGACTGGTCGGCCTGGTGTCAGGATAATGTGACTGGGTGAGACATCATGCTACATGTCTGCGGCATGATGTCTCAGTGCTAGACATCACTATAAACTGCCTCACTGCAGACATCGTAGCGATATGACTGAAAAATTGTTAAAGCTACGTTAAAAATCCTAATCAAACAAACAAACCTAACATCGTCAAGGTCTGGCAGTAGTCAACGTGTTGTATTAAAGTCGACCCTACTTTGATATCATCATGTATTTAAGTTTGTAACAAGATATGTTTATTGTGTGTAAAGGGTCGTATTCGCACCACTAAAATTCGATAGCCTTTTAATAATTGGCTTTACAATGGCTTTTAATGTCAATCAGACGAAGATAAAGTCTTTTTATTCAACAAGAAATGGGTCTCCATTCGTCAAATTTCATCGCGTTTTGATTAGTAAATTGCAGTCAGTTATAACAAATTACAGTCAGGTCATATGATACCAATGGTTACCGTCTTCAAGTGCAGATATGAAAACACCCGAGGCTTTCATCCATGAAGGTAGGATGATTTTTTTTAATGGTACATGGACACAAGACAAATTTCTTCCAGTTTAAATCTTGCATATTAATCTCATATATCCGTTCGCACGACACGCATGGATGACGTGCACCTATTGCATCGCTTACATACATACACACTTTCAACTTCACGTACCTGAATACATATTTATGTACCTACCTTCATTCCAAAACATAATCTGTTTCCAAACACTGATTGGTGTACATCATACAATAATACTTGGGTTGATTCAGTCCCGGATTACCCATTAGGCAGAGTAGGCAACTGCCTATGGGCCCCGCGACTTTTATGGGCCCCATCAGGGGCCCCCATGAGACCGTGACCGTGGGTCTGGGGCCCCAAAAGTTTGACTACCTATGGGCCTCCACGGTGCTTAATCCGGCGCTGGGTTGATTGACTTAATCCCGTTTATAGTGTATTGTCTAATAGCCTAACTTAGCTTGTCTTATGCAACGAGAGCATTATATATTGACCACGGAAACACCATAGTAGTCTATCCGGCCTAACCCAGGACTCGAACTCAGTACTCGTGTATAGGAGTCCAGCGCTCTAACGACAGAGCTACCGCGTCTCCCCATTTCAACAATAATTTTTTTTTCATGACGATGAATGCCCATGAACTGGGCTATTAATTTTATTTAATATATCATTAGTAATCAAAAATATCTTATATTGTATTTTAATGGATAAAACATGTAATTTGTTTGAATAATTTAACTCAGTACACAATTTGAAAGCATCTACTTTACCGTGATTTCACACGCAGAATGCATCATAGACTAGTGTAGACGTTTTACCAAATCGAGACTGATGAGAGATAACTAAAATATATCAACATAGCAAGCATGACGTAACAAGTGTACTTTGTTTCTGTCTATCTGTTTGTGAGTAGAATCTTGTATGCATGCATGTACATGTATGCAATGACAAGCAGCTATTAGAGTTAGAAATCTCTTCTGAGAACGAACGATTCCAGATATTAATGGTAGTTGAAAGTTTATATATTTATGTAAAAAAAAAATAATCGGGTGTTATTTATAGGACCGGGGATAATTAAACAACTGAAGTTTAGAAAAGCTGATGTTTTACTGAAAAGTTACCGGAATAATGTGTAAATAACAAAGAAAACTCCCGAATGGATACATTAGAAGCAAGGTCGCGGAAAAGATAGGTTAACTAATACGAAATTCCGGAGGACAACACCAGTCAGGGTTTCCTCCGTTGTCACATTTTGTAATTCAATGATGCCCACTGGTGAAATTTCCTTTGGGTCAGCAAATCCTGTCAGCTGTCCTGTAAATGAAAAAACTAACTTCATGGTGTGAAGGGCTAAAAAGTATAATCTAATCTGGACAACTATTGCGGTAATTTAATTGACATGAAAACATTTAATTCTATCCATTCGCTAATACTTTTTCAGGTGTGACTTCTGGTTACAATTTTATTCAAACAGATGCTTATTATTTAACAGTTTAAAGAATATTTTTAAGATAAAGAAAATTAATAGATAATAAATAAATACACATACATACATACATACATACATACATACATACATACATACATACATACATACATACATACATACATACATACATACATACATACATACATACATACATACATACATACATACATACATACATACATACATACTTTTTTAAAGGACTTATTAGAAAAGATAACCCGTGTGAAAATGAACGAAATCATCATATTAAACATAAATATCCTTAACCAAAAGAACCACGCTGATATTGCAGATAAAGATGGCGATGAGCGTAGATTATTATTTTTATCGAAAATGTTTGACCTTCTTCACCCGATCCGATATCACATCTAAATCAAATTTCCGTTTCCAGTCAACTTAGAATGATAAGGATAATTCATGCGCACTCCATTTCACCCTACTCCGTTTTAATCCGATTATATAACCGTACTGCTGCTCTCTGGATTGCAGACAAAATATAAATGCTTCGATATGCAATCAAGAAAACCGAAATGTTAATTGCAATCTTGGACAAACTGAACATGCAGTGTAAAATCAATAGTCCAAACAATCACGCCTCTTTAGCAGTAGCCACGTGTCAAATCATTTCATTTTCTTTCAGATGTTATCTGTATAATTTTAATGAGTACTGATATCATGTGACATGACATAGCAAGCGGACTGCAAAGAAATCACTGGTTCTTAATGACTCTTTTAGCTTAAATGCATATGGGCTAAGAAAATTTTGGTTTTCTGCAAGCTATAATTATGAACTGGTGAATTTCTTCTGAAACATACTCTCACCATTATACTGCTGCACTCAATACTATTTTATTATCTCGTTATTATACTGTCTCACTCAATACTCATTAATGCTCTATTATACGTCTCAGTAAATACTCACATAATGTATCAGTCCATATGCATTTATACTCTCTCTATTGTACTGTCTCAGTCAATACTCATTTTTGCTCATTTTATTATACTGTCTCAGTCAATACTCATTTATAAAATAGTATACTGTCCCAGTCAATACTCATTTGCACTCTCTATTATACTGTCTCGGTAAATACTCCTTTATACTATTTTTTTTATACTGTCTTAGTCAATACTCATTTATACTTTAGTATATTGTTTCAGTAAATACTCATTTATACTCTCTTTGTTATACTGCCTAAGTACATACTCAGTAACACTTTATTATACTGTCTCAGTTAATGCTTGTTTATAATCTCATATTATATATCAGTCCATACGCATTTATACTCTCATTAACTTTAAACAAAATAATTAGCAACAATATTCTGGCTTTGTTGGAAATGTAACATGACGTTTACATCTTTCCTTATATAGTCAACATCTAAATACAATTAACATCAATACTTGGTCACAAGAAATATCGGTCATTTATCATTGCGTTCACATCGGTCATATGTGTCAATTTATTTATAAAATGTTTATCTCTGCTAATGTCAACAAATAAGTTTTAAACGGCTTACGATGACACCCTCATTATATC
Organism: Unio delphinus; assembly: GCA_029339505.1. NCBI lineage: Eukaryota > Metazoa > Mollusca > Bivalvia > Unionida > Unionidae > Unio > Unio delphinus. Next base: position 759,104 of record JAQISU010000109.1, read on the forward strand.
AAGTGAAGTTATCAAAGTATCAGGTAGAACGTTCAGAATGTGCACATAATGTGTGTACAGAATGTGCGTACAGAACGTTTGTAGAACGTGTACAAAATGTGCACACAATGTGTACATAACGTGTGTGAACATTTGCAGAATGTGTACAGAATTTCAAGAAAAAAAGGATCTGGTTAAGTAATTCCGTTTTTAAAGAAGTTAAATGACAAATGAATGTTACTAGTGTTTTTAAAAAGTACCGTTAGAACGTGTATGATCTTATTCTGACACCTATTTGGGTGCAAAAGACACTCACCAACTCTGTATGACAGTGTCTGTCTGTCTGTCTGTCTGTCTCTCTCTCTCTCTCTCTCTCTCTCTCTCACTCACACACACACACACACAAACACACACACACACACAACATAAATAATTTAACCAAGTTACTGAAGTTTGTGGTCCATTTGTATAGAAGAAATTGGGTCTGTTGATGGATATTAGATTTGTTTCCCCTAATTTTCACACCAATCGGGTAATGTTACTCTCATCTGATTCTTAAAACTGGCGGTGCTTTATGACCAAATAAAAAGATCAGACTAATCGCCCATCATATTTGTAGTCTTTCATCTTCACCAATTTTATGAAAACGTTGCCCTCGTGAGAGCTCTTTTTCCGATAAGATTCAGAATAGGTCCGCCCCTCTCGGTGTTTTTCCACTGTAAATGTCAAAGTCGATCTAACACTGATGAGACTTTGAAGAAATTAAATTCAATTTATCAGATCTAATGGGCACCGTTCTCCGCAACTGATATTATAATCTTGGGTAAAGGCGGTGTCGAAATTGTTTTGGCTAAAGTTTAATAAATATATGTGATTTTCATAATTGGGCTAAATTGGTGGTTTTGTAGCTTCTTTTGAACGTGGATTTCAAGCTGCTACTTTGAAATCAGATGAAATCATCGAGACACTTTAAAATGTAGTGGCCATCAACGATGCCCTGTACTGTACTATACAATTACACGATGAAGTTCATTTTTACAAAACTTACATCCACGGCTAACATTGGTTTTAATCATTACCAAGCCTGGTGGCAAAGGGATGGGTGACAGATAACCACATTTCCCTTGGAAATAAAATAAAAAATAAAGTAGGTTCAGCTGATTTATTGCTCGTTTTACAAAGTAAACACACATCATTAAAATTGGTTGATCCTGAATAATCTATAGCATATATACCTCTGTTTGCTTATAGTCGGAGATGTAAGGATTGCTGCTTTTTAAATACTACTTTGGTGGCCTATGTGATTAGAGCGTCTGCCTCGGATGCTGGAGGTCGCGGTTTCGAACCCGCACGATTCATACCAAAAACTTATAAAAATGGTGCTGCCAACTGCCTCGCTTGCAATCAGCATTAAGAGATTAGTGTTAGGACTGGTCGTTCTAGTGTCAAGATAATGTGACTGGGTGGGACAAAGGAATAAATGAGAAGGGACTCGGCAGATACCGTTTATGTCGCCATGGTGGCAAATGTGGTGCAGTTATTTGGCCAAAATGTGCATGGAAAACATACATTGACTGCCCTAAGGAGACAAAGTTAAAATAGTTCTTGTTTTGGGGAGAGTTGTATAGTTTCTATTGCGTGAATTGCTGACGTAACGGAAACTTGATAAAGAGAAACCATGCAGATGTGTGATTTATAGATATCTGCAGATTAAATGTGTGTGATCTTGCATTGATTGGAGTAAAATTTATGTACAGAACAGATTTGTCGGGCTCTCCAATTTACAACTTAAGTTATATGGATGTCTTTGGAAATTTGGGGTAAACGTATGACTTCTAGCGGGAATCGCACCAGGGTTTGACAACCACGCGATCAAGTAAAGACCCATGGATTGTAAAAAGAAAATTTCTGGTGTGAGACATGATGCTACGATGCCCAAGTGCTAGAAAATACTATAAACTGCGACACTGCAAACATCGTAGCGATATAACTGAAATATTATTAAAGCTAGGTTAAAAAATCTCTTTCCCACACACACACACACACACACACACACACACACAGACACTCTGCTTTTAATGAAAGAGTACTTCCTTGTCCCTTAGGCCTTCAACTTATGGTTAATTGTTACAATGTATACTAGTGTATTTTAAAACGACTGGTGCACATAAATGCCAAAACCATATTCGACGCATTGTTTGGTCAGAAATGTGTGGTTTTACTTCCTGTAAGCTGCATGCCATGATAAACACCCACACAGCTGGATGCATGCATGCATGCATACTCGGAATGACAGTCAAGGGATAGAACTTCCTGTTTGGTAAATAACTCATCAGTCGCCTTTAACCATTGATCTACTGAAGGTGTGATTGTCATGTCAAGGGGCTAGCGTCGGTTGATGATCTGGTTGTCATGTTAAAGGCTAGCGTCAGTTGAAGGCCTCTGTGTGATGTCATGGTGTTAGCATCAGTTGAACGTCAGATTGTCATGTCCAGGGGTTAGCGTTAACTGAAGGTATGATTGTCATGTCACTGTGTTAGCGTCAACTGAAGGTGTGATTGTCATGTCAATGAGTTAGAGTCAGTTGAAGGCGGGATTGTCTTGCCAAGTGGTTAGTGTCAAGCATAAGGTCTGATTGTCATGTAATAGGATTAGCGTCAATTGAAAGTACAGGCAATACGATTTCCATTTGTCTATTCCATATCTCAACTTTTTCATTTTTTGATCCTGAATCTGCAAACAAGTCCCATTTTTTATGTTTAGTTGAAGACCGTAACGTTTAGTGTGTGTGTGTGTGTGTGTGTGTGTGTGTGTGTGTGTGTGTGTGTGTGTGTGTGTGTGTGTGTGTGTGTGTGTGTGTGTGTGTGTGATTTGGGTTTTTAACAATTCGAACCAGCGACCTCCCTCATCCGAGGCGGACGTTCTAACCACTATGCCACCGGAGGGGTCCCGTGACCTTTAGAACATAATCAGGTATTTACATATGAAAATTTAGCAATATTCCAACCTTTTTCACACCAAATGATTAAAAGAATCTAAAATTGTCAATAAATTAAAATTACTGACTTGTAACCGATTAGCAGATGCATTTTAGTCAATAATAATAATAATAATAATAATAATAATAATAATAATAATAATAATAATAATAATAATAATAATAATAATATGATTCTTAGATGCTGTAGTGTTGGTCGAAGTGGTGGTGGTAGAATTAGTAGTAGAAGTAGAAGCAGTGACACTTGTGTAGTGACAGTGCTCGGTTGGTTGTTTGGGGGGTTTAACGCAATTTCTCACAGCTATAGGTTGGCTATATATACGACGGCCAGCAGAATTGGTGGAGGAAAAACAGTGAACCCCAACCACATCCGGTAAGAACCTTTCACTTTCTCACATACCCACATTAGCCGAGCCCGAGAACCCACGCGGACAGAAGTGAGATGGCAGTTTCGGTGAAGGCGAGCACTTTAGACAATTTAGCCACCCTGGACCCAAACAGCAGTGGTGCTGTGATACTGGTTGCATATGTATCAGCAGTGGTGCTGTATTACTGATTATATTAGTATCAGCAGTGGTGCTGTGATACTGATTATATTAGTATCAGCAGTGGTGCTTTGATACTGGTTGCATACGTATCAGCAGTGGTGATGTGATACTGGTTGCATACGTATCAGCAATGGTGCTGTGATACTGATTATATTAGTATCAGCAGTGGTGCTTTGATACTGGTTGCATACGTATCAGCAGTGGTGCTGTGATACTGATTATATTAGTATCAGCAGTGGTACTTTGATACTGGTTGCATACGTATCAGCAGTGGTGATGTGATACTGGTTGCATACATATCATCAGTGGTGCTTTGATACTGGTTGCATACGTATCAGCAGTGGTGATGTGATACTGGTTGCATACATATCAGCAGTGGTGATGTGATACTGGTTGTATATAGTTTCCAAATTCGTTTCCGAATTCGGCTCTGTGCTAAAGTAACAATCAAATAATTAAAGAGATCAAGAATCCCACTAAAATACATATCTTTGAGACATGTTTCAAAGCGAAATAGAATTCCTGAAATTTAGTTTGTGATATCTGTACAGTTCAACTTTCTTAAAAAGAAGAATCATTTAGTAAAAGAAATAATTCTTAATTATAGATTCCTAATTGCATCATAACAGATGATGAGCTTGCTTTAACGAGATAACGACAAACGGTTATCTGCATAAATGGCACGTATGAACATTACCCCAACCATAGGTTCCACATTATGTCTGCAAGTAATAAATTGGGGCTTTAATGTTTTTGTTTTTATCAGTTAATAAGTAAAACATTACTTGTATCAAATGTAAAATTGTAACTGACGAGAAATTCTAGCCAACAATTCCTTTCATCTATCTCTGTGATTTAGGCTTAAAATGAATCAAAGATGCGTAGTTCTTGTTTCATACTGTATAGAATAGATAGTGCAATTATGAACAGAAAATAGATTGCAGTTTTGTCATATAGTAACGAAATTAAGATGGTGGAATAAGAACGTGTGGGATGTTGTTTGGAGCGACTTTTATTAACTGTCTTTGGAAGAGAAACCAATGTGTTTCTTATATCTGAAAAGAAGATCAGAAAACGCATGGCAATATAAATGTGTCTTGTATTCGTCAGTATGGCAGTAGTTTCTCTTTAAGCAATTAAAATGAAATGCTGTTAAAATCTCGACTTATGTTACGAGACTTTGTTTGCGTTTTCTGCTATCACGTCATGTTAGACTTAATATAAATGGAAGAACTCGGTCACTATTTTCCCCATAGTTCCCCATAGTGGTACAGAATTAAGAAAGAAAAACGCGTATTATGATTTTGGAGAGTGACTATTTGTTTTCCAAATCATGTTTCAGATGACTCCACGAAACCGGATACAATAAACGTCTGTTTGGACTATGAGCACACAAATACCAACAGCAGACTGTCATTTCCTTCTGAACGATCAGCAGAAGATTGCTTCATTGAGTGGTTGTGGTGTTAATAGGTGTGGGATTGACTGTTAGATAACAAGTGTCGACTACATTGGCGTGTCCTCGGGCAAGACACTTTACTGTTGTTGTTGTTGTTGTTGTTGGGGGTGTGTGCCTTGTGTTGCAGTGTCGTAACCAGACCAAACCGAATGCCCACAAGGAACTTTGAAGAAAACGTCGGATTAAAGTGGTGTGCATTTTATTAGACTCTTAAAACGATGCAATACGGTAATTTGCAAGTATTACATTTTCTTGCAGTTATAATATTCCGCCTATAAAACAGCCACCAATAATTTTTAATGCAAGATGGTGTGAGCAGGATTGTCGCTTACCATATATCCAGCTTGAACAGAAATAAATTAAAAAAAATCGGCAATTTTCTGATATCATCTGGTTCGAACCTCGGCTGAGTCATACCAAAGACTTACAAAAATGATACTAGCAGCGGCCTCGCTTAGTGCTCAGCATTACAAGATTTGAATTAGGACTGGTCGGCCAGGTGTCAGGATAATGTGACTGGGCGGGACATCATGCTACGTGTCCGCGGTATGATGTCACAGTGCTAGATATCACTAAAAAGTGTCACATTGTAGACATCGTAGCGACATGACTGACAAATTGTTAAAGCTATGTTCAAACTCCAAGTCGCACGCACATACATATTCTAACTTCGTCCAGGATATAGAAGAAGAAAAACACAAAACAATAGCACTTTTCAGCCGAAAATATGTCCTACATCACAATGGCTAATGCCTTGAAGAAAGAAAAACAAACATACATGCAAATCCCCTGTAAAAAACAGTATGATGTCGAAAATATTAAACTGTGTACCACGAAAAATTGTTTGTTACGTTATAGCGAGGTATGTATGAATATAATGTACGACGGTATACTTCAAAAATATTAGTGACGAAGCTTTAGTTTTCTGACGGTCAATAGCTGGAAAAAAATATCTTGCGCACATTTACAGCAAAGTAATACAATATATATATATATATATATATATATATATATATATATATATATATATATATATATATATATATATATATATATATATATATATATATATATAGATATGTATATATATAGACGACACATACAAAACCACAATTATAATTATTATCTTTCTCAGTCATCAACGTACTCACAGGCTAACCCGTTGGATCAGATACTTATATTACTCTGCATGGTCTCGCAATGTCTTGAGAAAGAGAATAACTTGTCATTTCATGATTATGCCCATTCAAAGTTATCATCCAAACACAGCCATAACATTCGAAATGGCCACGTGCATTTTGATCTTTAAAACATTGGATTTGATCTAGATATATTCTGTACATACTGCCGGAAGGATCCTTCAGCGGACATTACCTAAGAGCCGCGAGAAATACCGGTAAGTGTCTAAAATGTACACCGATATATGCGGACAAGAGTGCCTGAAATATAACATATATATATGTGTGTGTGTGTGTGTGTGTGTGTGTGTGTGTGTGTGTGTGTGTGTGTACTTTTGTGTTTAAAATAATTTTTTTTTTTTTAATGTAAAGGTATGGACTTTGTAGTCTGAAATAAAGAATTCTTATCTTATCTTATCTTAACTGACGAGATCATCCCCCAAAGTATCAATCATTATCAGTATAGATTTGCAAGCTAATTTTTTGGACTAACTCGCGACATGGGTTAGAATCCTGCTTGAATGAATTCGGTTTAGTAATTAGGGTGCCGCAATCACGACCTAAATTGTGCTTGTTCGAAGTCTGAGATCGGATCAGCCCAGGTCGGATACCTTGATGTGCCTTCAAACAACGCACTTAACTCCGGTGGCAATAAATAGCATACTTGTGTTACTGCACTGTTAAACGCTGACTAAATAAAATGACCCAATATGGGGTTGAAGTTGAGCGCGTATCCATGTGTATCGGGGAGAGATTGCTGCTCTGAAAAGGTAACATTTGGTGGACCAGTCATCATACCGAGAAGACAACCTTCAGGCAGTTTGTGGATCAGTTTATCGCTTTCGCCTGGGCATTTGTCAAGCTACTCAGACATGTTATAACGCCCTATTAGCGTCAATCAAAATTATTATATTATATATAAAATTCAGCTCTAATGTCACCTCTGAGAAATAATGGACTTGTTATAAATTCTGATCAAAAATGATATGAAGGAAATGTTGATAAGGTATGAACCCAGGGCGGTACTTTCTCGTCAATTTATACTTCAAAGAATGCATTTCTTTGATCTTAGATATATTCTAACAAAGTCAATTGGTGAAAAACTAACTTTGATATTGATAATTGTCCCTAATAATTTTCATGAGTCAACTGGCTGTCCCATTCGTCACCACGTCTAAAATCAGATTACACATATCATTTATAACATGTCTAACTAGTCTCGTTAAAAAAATGAAATATTACACATGTAAAAAATTCGTATTTAATAAAGTCTGAATTTATATATCACAGTGAAAACGTCATTTTATAAGGTTAGTACATTATACTGAAAACGTCACTCTAAAACACGTACATTTCACTCAAACGTTATGCTCTGAGATTTGAATATTACATTCAGAACGTCATACCCTGAGATTTGTACATTACACTCAGAACGTCTTATTGAGACTTTTACATTACACTCAAAATGTCATAGTCTGAGATTTTACACACAAAACGTCAGACCCTGGTGGTCGATGGCAAACTCCTGTGTAAACTGATCAGCTGGTAATGCAATTTTGTTTAAACAACTATTTTCGAGATGCTTACAAACCACTGAAAAATTGAGTTCTTTAATTACCACAAAGTCGAGTTGTTTAATTACAACATTTAATTTAAGTAACTTAATTGCCAATTGAGAACTTGAGTTACTTAATTAACAATGAGAATCTGAGTGGCTTAAGTACCACCTAGTATTTGAGTTGTTCGTATATGTATGTATGTATGTATGTATGTATGTATGTATGTATGTATGTATGTATGTATGTATGTATGTATGTATGTATGTATGTATGTATGTATGTATGTATGTATGTATGTATGTATGTATGTATGTATGTATGTATGTATGTATGTATCTATGTATGTATGTATGTATGTATGTATGTATGTATGTATGTATGTATGTATGTATGTATGTATGTATGTATGTATGTATGTATGTATGTATGTATGTGTGTGTGTGTGTGTGTGTGTGTGTGTGTGTGTGTGTGTGTGTGTGTGTGTGTGTGTGTGTGTGTGTGTGTGTGTGTGTGTGTGTGTGTATGTATGTATGTATGTATGTATGTATGTATGTATGTATGTATGTATGTATGTATGTATGTATGTATGTACGTATGTATTAGTGTTTAACGGCATATCAGCACAAGGAAGAGGGTTATATCCGGGGTCCCACCAAAACAACTAAAATGTTGTAAAAAAGTACATATTAAATTTAGGTACATGTTTCATCTATCAGGTCTCAGCTTTACCTATTTGATAACGCTCGTTCTCTACCCAACACGTCGCAGCTTTGCCTGCTTGTTTACGCATGTACCCAACCGCCTCTGATCGTCGTTGTCAATGCACATTCCGTTACTGCAATCTTGAATACTATACCAATTTGTCGTTATCTACAACCTATTTAAATAATGGATTTGACGATGCGAGAATCGCCCCTTAACTAAGGTGGCGTGGATGTTGCTCTTTTATGAAGGCGCGTAAGTCTGGAAAGGATACCTCATTAGGTGGCAATAAATATTTATCCCGTTTCGCAGGCATCAAGACTACATTTATCTAAAATAATAAACTACCTGTATAAGGGCAATTAAAGAAATATCAAAGCCCATAAACGACACTGAGGGAAACTTTCACTCATCGAAACTTTGATTCATAATGGGAGGAAAAAAAGACGAAAAAAATAATTTGCATTCCAAAGCGGTGAATAATTTTTGTGCACGTTTTAACGCAATGTTATTATAATACTGGGTGATTAAGTCTCACAAATACACTGTACTCATTAATCACCAGAAAATGACAGGAAATTACAATATCATTACATTTCCAACAATGAATCCAGTTTCTGGTATATTTGTGTAGAGATTTATTAGAAAGAACTACAAATTATATTCATAAAACTTTGTATAGCCAACTTTGTACACTGTTTTAAAATTTTTTAAACATGCGTAATGTTCAGGAGACACATAATGTGGTGAATTACCATAAGATCTATTACAAAACCTGTTATTTCTTTTCATCATAACTTATAACTTATAAAATTGGATCCGTGTGGAAAACTCCGTGAGGACAACTCAATTCTAATTACATGAACTGGATCCGTGTGGAAAACTCAAGTACAATTACATTAGTTGGATCCATGATAAAAATTTAAATTATAATTATATAAATTGGATCCGTGAGGATAACTCAATTTTAATTACATGAATTGGATCAATTTTCATTGTATCACAAATAATTCATTGGTACCAACTTTATATAGATTACCGATGAAATTATTACTTTATCCCTTACTGCTCTTTTCTAGTACGGAAATATTAGAAAGGAGTGTGTGTGTGTGTGTGTGTGTGTGTGTGTGTGTGTGCGTGTGTGATTTGAATCTTTTTTAAATTTTAGTCATATCGCTATGATGTCTGCCGTGTGGCAGTTTATAGTGATGTCTAGCACTAGGGCATCATGCCGCAGACATGTAGCATGATGTCCAACCCAGTCACATTATCCTAACACCAGGCCGACCAGTCCTAACACGAACCTCTTAATGCTGAGCTCCAAGCGAGGCAAGCAGTTAGTATCATTTTTGCAAGTCTTTGGTACGACTGATCAAACCCACGACCTCCCTCATCCGAGGCAGACGCTCTAAACACTAGGTCACAGGAGCGGTCGTTATAAAGGAATACAGCATTGACATTATATATATATATTTATACATTCCTTTCTTTAATAATGTGAGAAGATATTTTCCTCTAATGGGAAGAAGAAACACAAAGCAATAAATTAACAATTGGCCGTATGAAAAAATGGATTTTTAATTTGGTGCGTAATTATTTAAATATTGGAGATATAAACTCTATTTATTGCATAAATAAACAAAAAAAATAATGAATATTTTTATTTGTAATAACTAGGAAACTTCCTTTTGAGACATTGGCCTTGTACATTTTATTTAAACAGAGAATTTGACATGCGGAAACATACTAGTGACATACTATTGACATACTATCGATATACTGCAACACACTATTGACATACATGCTTTGTATGTTAAATTTGCATTGTCATTGTGGGATTTACCTTTATCCACAACTGAGCTTGGGCCTGTCTCACTAATGTCTTTGATATAGTTAATTATTGTCAATTGCTCGTATAATGTTTTAATAATAAGAATAGTATTGCTTGCAGGTAAACGTTTATATGGCATGTTGACCTTGGAAGTTTCTAGAGCAGACCTTGTTTATGAATCTGATATGAAAATTACCTTCATCCTGATTCAGTTAGTATCTTAGTTCTTTTTATATAAAGGTAGAGATAAATATATTTAAATAGTCACAATTTAGCACTAGTGGAGTCAGTCTATTGGTTTTGATCAGTTTAATTATAGAGGATCTATTTCTTTAAATTATTCACTAGAATTACAAAAGGCTTAGTAACACAGTCGGTCTAAATCAATAGTATCGTTAATATATTTAGAAACATTTTGGATATTATCATTTGATACGTCAAGACTATTAGGCTATTGGTACATTTATCATTTGATACGTCAAGACTATTAGGCTATTGCTATATTTATCATGTGATACGTCAAGACTATTAGGCTATTGGTATATTTATCATTTGATACGTCAAGACTATTAGGCTATTGGTATATTTATCATTTGATACGTCAAGACTATTAGGCTATTGGTATATTTATCATTTGATACGTCAAGACTATTAGGCTATTGTTATATTTATCATTTGATACGTCAAGACTATTAGGCTATTGGTATATTTATCATTTGATACGTCAAGACTATTAGGCTATTGGTACATTTATCATTTGATACGTCAAGACTATTAGGCTATTGGTATATTTATCATTTGATACGTCAAGACTATTAGGCTATTGGTATATTTATCATTTGATACGTCAAGACTATTAGGCTATTGGTATATTTATCATTTGATACGTCAAGACTATTAGGCTATTGGTATATTTATCATTTGATACGTCAAGACTATTAGGCTATTGTTATATTTATCATTTGATACGTCAAGACTATTAGGCTATTGGTATATTTATCATTTGATACGTCAAGACTATTAGGCTATTGGTACATTTATCATTTGATACGTCAAGACTATTAGGCTATTGGTATATTTATCATTTGATACGTCAAGACTATTAGGCTATTGGTATATTTATCATTTGATACGTCAAGACTATTAGGCTATTGGTATATTTATCATTTGATACGTCAAGACTATTAGGCTATTGTTATATTTATCATTTGATACGTCAAGACTATTAGGCTATTGTTATATTTATCATTTGATACGTCAAGACTATTAGGCTATTGGTATATTTATCATTTGATACATCAAGACTATTAGGCTATTGGTATATTTATCATTTGATAAGTCAAGACTATTAGGCTATTGGTATATTTATCATTTGATACGTCAAGACTATTAGGCTATTGTTATATTTATCATTTGATACGTCAAGACTATTAGGCTATTGTTATATTTATCATTTGATACGCCAAGACTATTAGGCTATTGTTATATTTATCATTTGATACGTCAAGACTATTAGGCTATTGGTATATTTATCATTTGATACGTCAAGACTATTAGGCTATTGGTATATTTATCATTTGATACGTCAAGACTATTAGGCTATTGGTACATTTATCATTTGATACGTCAAGACTATTAGGCTATTGGTATATTTATCATTTGATACGTCAAGACTATTAGGCTATTGGTACATTTATCATTTGATACGTCAAGACTATTAGGCTATTGGTATATTTATCATTTGATACGTCAAGACTATTTGGCTATTGCTATATCAGTACTTCCAAGATTGGAATTCACTTTTAAATTTTGTTTTGGGTTCATTCACAAGGCCGTAAGCTCTTTTTAAATTTTCACTTTGTATTCGATGGAAATAAAGTATTTGTTGAATGTTACAAAACTTAATGTTTTTCCTCGTTTTTGTTACTTAGTTTTAGACCATAGAGTCGTAACATACTATACACATACTATCGACATATTATTAACATACTATCGACATACTATGCGCCTTCTATTGACATGCAATGTATATGCTATCAACATACAGTATCATATGATAAATACCATATTAAAACGTATAATAAACGTCGTTTATTTGGCACGAAACTTCAGATGAATGAAAATGTAACGGATTATTTGGAGTGTATACCACGCATAATAACTTATAATTAACGTATAATTATAATTAATCAGCCTAATGAAGCAATAAAAAGAAACCGGTCACATATTCTACGTGTTGGTATTTTTTATTATATCATTTATAATTAACACAATATTTTTAATTAATTGCGTCACTACCAAAATACTCGTTTTCTCGGATTAATATTACACTCCAAAAGGTCGTGCAGTATTGATCGGAATTAATCGTTCGTATAACCCATATAAATGCAGCAACTTATAACTATCTGACTAAAAACCAAAAATGAACTAATTTGAAAAACTTAGGAATCATTGAGCCATACGGAAAAATTAAATAATGACAGACAGGAGGAGAAATAAAGAGAGGCAAATGGAAAATCACAACGGTCTACAGAGTGAACGGGAAATAAAGAATGGAAGAAGGGAAAAAGGAGATTCTGTATTACAACATGTCATATTATAGGAAATGCTATATACAGATAATTGTCAGAAATTCAATTAACAATTTTGCATAGGAAAGAAATACAATTGTAAAGACCACTTCTATGATTTCTATTGTAATTTGTGTACAGGAAATTTTTTCTATTGGTCAACAATAGATCAAAATTCGTCTTCCAACTTTCATGTATATATACTGGAAAGAAATGTCATACATTTTGCTGTAACAAGAGTTTTACTTTCATGTATATATACTGGACCGAAATGTCATACATTTTTCTGTAACAAGAGTTTTACTCGTGCCCTATGCCATTACTTTTCCCCAGTACACATATGCGTATCTAAGTTTCAAAACTCTTAAAATAAAAAAACTTTAATGTTAAAAATAGCACACCCACCCACTCACTTGCCATAAATGCAATATAATTTTCTTTCCGTTTCCCATTCCTATTTATTTTATGGAAGCCATATACATGTTTCAGAAATGTACTTGAACAGAAACATACCACGTTCTGTACGTACATTTCTACCAGGGTTAATCAGATTAGGCCTAACCAGTCTTTGTAGGTATTAGCAGATTACCGCGCGGTTGATTCAGAAACTTCAGTGTTTAAATCTGGAGACAATAACTTTAAGTAAAATGTAATAAAGCGTTGATATTGACACCGCCGCTAGAAAAGTACCTGTTATATCTCGATTTCCACTAAAGTTAGTTCGACAAAAATAAGAAGGTTACTTTTGTGTGTTCTGTCTGTCTGTCTGTCCGTCTGTCAATATATATATATATATATATATATATATATATATATATATATATATATATATATATATATATATATATATATATATATATATATGTATGTATGTATGTATGTATGTATGTATGTATGTATGTATGTATGTATGTATGTATGTATGTACGTACTTGTATGTGCGTAAGTTTCGACGGACGGACGGAGACAGACAGACAGACAGACAGACAGACAGATAGATAGATAGATAGATAGATAGATAGATAGATAGATAGATAGATAGATAGATAGATAGATAGATAGATAGATAGATAGATAGATAGATAGATTGATAGATAGACCAAGAGGGCTATTACATTTTGAAATATAGCATGTTCTCTTCAAACACATAATGAAATCGTTGTGATATATGGGCATTAACTCGAATGTAAATATATACTATCTCATTGAAAAATGGACGTGCGAGCTATTAACATTTATTTTCAATGTGAAATATGACCAGTATATTCTCCCTATAAATAATTTATCCTAATATTCTTGGACATAAGATGATGGTACTATACAAGTGAGAATAAAAGAATAAATCCCGAACATAAAGCACAATATTTAAGCCATGATATATCGATTTGTGTTGATATCTATCTGAAGATAACAAATATCCCAATTATATCCAACTTAGGCTATTTATAATGTATTAAGTGGACAGAATAATAAGTCTTGACTGACTCACATTAATGCTTCTGAAAATCAGATCTGGTAAATGTCAATAGGTACAATGCGGCTTCATGTGACGTCAGGATTTAATGTCGTTTCACTCGCAGAGACTAAAGAAGGTGGCGCGACTTAAAATTCACAAACACGCCTTACTGCAATATTCGCGGGACACAAAAAACGACGAACTAATGGAAACATAAAATAAAAACATTACTCTTTTATGTATATTACTTTGATAATAATAATAATAATAATAATAATAATAATAATAATAATAATAATAATAATAATAATAATAATAATAATAATAATAATGATGATGATGATAATGATGATGATGATGAGGAGGAGGAGGATAAGGAGGAGGAGGAGGAGGACTTTATATAGTGCCTAATCTTTAGAAGCTCTAAGCGCTTTGCAACATCTATTATGATGCGACTACAAAAAACAAAAACAAACCCCATGAAATTAGAAAACAACAAATGCTGAAAATATTTAAGGTAGGACATATTATTAGGTCTTTAAGTTTGTTCTTGCAGTCGAAAAAGGTGAGTTTTAAGAGCACTCTTGAAAGGGTTCACTGTGTCTTTGTCTAATTTCAATGGACAATTCGTTCCACGTTGCTGGGCCCTGGTATGTACAATAACGTTATGTTGGACTGGAGTCCGTCAATGAAACGTAGCACAGGGAAACAAATTTTGTGTTTGATTCTGGATCAAATGGATAGCCAGTGTAGGGTACAGAGCAGCAGGGAGGTGTGCTCTGATGGTGGTATTCTAAGGATGATCCAAGCAGCTGTGTTTTGAACTTTGGGAAGTTTCTGGAGTAGATATTGAGACGAATCAGACAGAATTGAGTTACAACAGTCCAGTCTTGAAAGTATTAATGAACACACAAGTGTTTCAGTGGCATCAACTGAAAGATATTTACGAATGGAGGTATGTCATGCACATTAACCCATGCATATATTTATAAACGCAGGTTGGATTCTTTCCTTTTTTATTTTACTTTTTAGTGCACATTGAGATAAAACACATTTATTTATATACACCCATCCTTTCTTTCTCACTCAGATAACGTAATCGTTGTCCAAATACGCTCTAGTGTATGTTTTTGTCTCCAGCGATACAGTTTAAGTTATAACCCGATACAAATTTAACTGAAAATGTTATAACCTGATACAAATTTAAGTGACAATGTTATAACCCGATACAAATTTAAGTGACAATGTTATAACACGATACAAATTTAACTGACAATGTTATAACCTGATACAAATTTAAGGACAATGTTATAACCTGATACAAATTTAACTGACAATGTTATAACCTGATACAAATTTAAGTGACAATGTTATAACCTGATATAAATTTAAGTGACAATGTTTTTCACAATGAGTATCGCCACCTTCTCAAAAGTCCCAATATTTGTAGAACAAAGCTGACGTCGCTAGACTGACACAAAAAGCGTAATATTAGGGAAACACTTTCCCAAAAACAAATTGGTCCGTGAACAGCACCATGTGTCTATCATTATGGCATACAAAAAGAGGAAGTAAATATTTAAATATCTTTTTATTTTTTCCTAGAGCATCTTGTTGTATTTTGTTCTTCTGTTTGCGTGGGTCTATGTTAGATAGCCACTAAGCTTGTGGATGGTAGCACAATCTTAGGCAGTAATACCCAGATGAATATTTACTGACATTTCAAGTCATAACTGTAAATCGAAAACGAGTGTCGTTAACAATGAGAAGCAAAGTCTCAACGATTTAAAGTAGATGAATGTTTAATATTTAAATATAATGGACTACAACACTCGGTTGTTTTGAAGAATCTCATTATGATCTGTATTGCTGGCATGATACGTAGCTTCTGTAGAAAAACTCTAATCTGAATTACTGAGTGTTTTGTTCCTTCAGTTTCACTGGTTATCCATACATCTTTGTCATCCTCATACTAACTTCTAAGCTGTCTTTTAAAATTATGTCTAAGTAAATATATTGTACATAGCGGTATAACAGTGTCAGATAAATCTGTCGTTCAAAAATAATTTCTAAGTCGATATTTTTTGTATTTAAAATTTATGTCTAAATCAATATTTGTCCCATTGGTTTGACAGTTTTTAACAAAGTTCAAACAACTGCCTCTTCGTAGATCTCGATTATGAAAACATACTGAATTCTCGATAATAAACGTTATTGACATCTCGATACTGAAATGATGCTAACATTTCCATAAAAAAGAGATAGTGAAATCTCCATAATAAAACGATACGACATTCAATAATAAAATAAGTGACATCTCGATAATGAAACGATACTGACATTCGATAATAAAACGATAATAATATCTCGATTTAAAAACGATATTGACATCTCCATAATACGATACTGATATATCGATAATTCAGCGATATTTACACTAAAAAGAGAAAATACATATTAGAACTTAGTCATAAACATTATTCTGCATGTTCAAAATTGGATTTGATGATTATTTCGTGTTTTGTTGCATCCCATAATCTGACAATATTTTCTGACAGGTTTTACATGTTAAATGATAAAGATATACTAAAAAATCTTTTTCAATGTTAATTCCATCAACATTTAAGAACTGAATTCAAATTTTACTGAATTCATGAGGCCAAAGTTGTTTATTAAAAGTGAGAAATTTATGTCCAGGTTATATGATTTCTCGAATCCTAGAAAATATCAACTTTAACTCTTATAATTACAAATAGTTTTGAAAATGATAACCAATCGCGAAAAATAAATAACAAAACTATATCTGAATAACTGTTTCTAAATATTGTCAGAATTACAGGAACATAAATAGTACATAAATCTGTCTAGTGTTATGAAGAAAGAACTAAAAGCATCTCGATATGATCGGATCCAATCTAAATACCTGTTACAAAGAACTATTAGCATATCGATGTGATCCGATCTAAATACTTGTTGCAAAGACCTAATAGCATATTGATATGATCGGATCCAATCTAAATACCTCTTACAAAGAACTAATAGCATATCGATGTGATCCGATCTAAATACTTGTTACAAAGAACTAATAGCATATCGATGTGATCGGATCCAATCTAAATACTTGTTACAAAGAACTAATAGCATATCGATGTGATCCGATCTAAATACTTGTTACAAAGAACTAATAGCATATTGATATGATCGGATCCAATCAAAATACTTGTTACAAAGAACTAATAGCATATCGATGTAATGGGATCTAATCTAAATACTTCTTACAAAGGATTGGTAAATATCTATTATAAATTTGCATCACGAAATGCCGGACCATAGAATTCCAGATCAGCTGTTTAATCTGATCGCAAGCAGTTTTATTTCATATGGTAATTCAATCTGTCCACGCCACGTTACGATTTATTAACGACGGTGATTGGCAATAATTGTATTACATAAAAATTTCCTTAATGTGCAAACCGATTGCAACGTTACAATCATTTGCTGTCATCACTGGGTGAATGTTGATTGATAAATATTTGAAGCATCCTGGATAATATTGGCATTTAGTTCCTATTCATTCATTAATGGTAGCGCACAAGATGCAAGCGTCAGATAGACTAATCAACTCTTAACCGCAGAAAGCGTCCCATCGCCCCATTGCCGGTGTCAGGGTTCATTTCATTACATTTCTTGCATAACAGCGATCCATACACAAATATATCACTAATTCAATTTACCAGTAAATCGTAAGCCAAGAAATCTTGATGACATACGAATAATATCCAAGAACAAATCGCAAACTTGCTGAGTGATTCTTATTATGTAAGTCCTATTTTTATCGCCCAATTATTCAGCTAATATTGTCGACGCTTGGCTTTAAGAAAATCATTTGCTCTCAAAGCATTTGCAATATAACTCGAAAAGTAATGTTTAATGGATATTATTTACAAAACGAAGATAATAAAACTATTTTTAAAAATTTAAAACAAAGACTTTGAAATAAAGGCGAGGACTATTTAAATTTCTAGAAATTATTACTGATGGAAATTTATAGCAAATGTCTTTATAATTTCTATTTTTTAACTTACTTAATTAATCTCTTTAAGAAACGGGCTTTACTTATGAAGAAGGACCATTATACTCTTGCCGTACGATTGTAAAAGAAGGGGTATATCGTCGTGCAAAATAAATAAATAAAAATAAAGCAAAACATAAAGACAGTAAGAATATGAGGAAAGTCTCCTATTAGAACATCAAGACAAAGAGAAAACGAGACATTTTAAACTCTTGATACGATTTGTTTGTAGCGTATCTTAGAAAAAAATCATATTTTTGTCTCTAGAAATGTTTTTAAAAATTTCAACAGTTCCACAAATTATATGTATCATTTTACCTGTAGCAGAACAACTCCAAGAGTATTTTCAACGTTACTTGTCTTTAACCTGTCTGTCTCCGAACATCATTACTATGTACATACTAAACTAAGTGACTGCAGAATAATAACCGAGTTGACTTTTCTACTTTACTTTCAAAAGCAAACACAGCGACATTTATTTTATTTTCCCAGATATAGACCTTATACAATCTGAAAATAGACCTTGTACAGTCTGGATATAGGCCTCGTGCAATCTAAATATAAATCTTGTACAATCTGAATGTAGACCATGTACAGTCTGAATTCAGACCCAGTACAATCTGAATATAGATCTTATACAATCTGAATATAAACCATGTACAATCTGAATATAGATCTTGCCCAATCTGAATATAAACCATGTACAATCTGAATATAGATCTTGTACAATCTGAATATAGGCCATGTATCATCTGAATAAAGACCATGTACATTCTGAATGTAGACCGTTAATAATCAGATTATAGACCTTTAACAATCTTAATATAGACCATTAACAGTCTGAATATAAACATGTACAATTATTAATGTAATTCGAATAATCTTTATCGGTTCACTCATTATATTTCCTCGATTTATAATTTATAATTATAGGGTATCAAATTAGTGTTAATTTGAATACATATTACACACTACAATTGGTTTAAACGTTACCAGTCTAGATTTACAACCATATCACGTTTTTTTTGTGTGTCAATTACCAGTTACATTGCTTCCAAACACAATAAAAGAAATGTATTATTTGAGAAATGTATCATTTGTTGTGCTTATACTTAGCATGATAGGGGTACATGATTTAGAGTTGCTTAGGCGACCCCACTGTCGCCCTTTGTAACGAGGAAGTAGCGACCCTTGAATAACTATAATCTTGCCACTTTTTCAAACCCCTAATTCTAATTTAGTACCCTCCTTTGGTCACCCTGTCAGTTGTCAGCACGAACGGACAGCTTTCAAACAAAGAAACACCGATAGTGACACATAATTCGACATAAATATACTTCAGCTAGCGAAAGCAGGACACAGCCCTGCTAATTACTCGTTAGCTGTGAAGTACTCAAGAATTTCCAGTGTTCATTGTGACAATGAACACTGCATACAAATATTGTTCTGTTTCTTATCTAGACTGTATAAGATAAATGCATGTTTTGCATATAAACCCATTTGTCGCTTAACTCTAGAATATATTACAAACTTTGTAACAAGAGATAGAGTTTATGGTGAAACGAATGTTCCTATTACTAAATTCATGTATGCATCCCAGGGACGTCATTTAAATTTTTCGTGGAGGGGGGGGGGGGGATATTTTCGGGTGTGTGTGCAAACTTTGTTAATTTTTATGTATAGGCTACATTAATTTAACAGCACATGCAAATTCGGAGGGCGAATACCTCCCCCCTTCCCACTTGCCCCCCCCCCCTAACGTTCCTGCTGAATCATACGTAATGATTTTAAGTAATGAGGATGAGACACTATTGCCATTCTGTTTCTTTTACCGTCATGCAACGTGTCATTCCGGAAATGCATTTTAACGAAAGTTATTAGCGGTATAAAAGACAAAAGATTGTTTCATATTTAATGTGTGACATAAAACAGTCACAGCCGTTTGGATGTTATTCTCGCAATCCTAGGTCCGATGGTCTTAGAGGATTTAAGTATCTATTTTTGATTCAAGGTACAGCAATGCCAGTGCTGACTTTCTGTACTCAATATACATAGATAATAACATTCTTCATTAAAATAAAGTTTTCGTGACATTACTGTAGCCTCGTGGATTCG
Source organism: Unio delphinus (assembly GCA_029339505.1). Lineage (NCBI taxonomy): Eukaryota > Metazoa > Mollusca > Bivalvia > Unionida > Unionidae > Unio > Unio delphinus. Next base: position 779,571 of record JAQISU010000109.1, read on the forward strand.
AAGGACTGTATAATCAAACCATTACTGTATCCATGTCGATTTGAATGAGTCTATGTAATCGAATTGGCAGAACATTGGGCAAATCAAATTTAGGGGCCATTAACCAGTTGTATGTACAAATTTAATGTCGAATACACATGCCTAATATAAAAATTCATAAGAAACAATAATACATGAGTGAAGTAAAAAAAGGTCCAGATTTGTATAGGTATTATGAACCATAACATAATTATATCACACACTTGACCTGACAAGTCTACTGAAGTACTTAGAATAAAATGTTTATGTACCCCATCCCCTATTGTATTCATGCATTTTCCACATCCGAAGGCCATTTTAGACAGCATGTGGTACTCACATTGCAAAAAAAGCTCTTTCCCTGTGTGATACTTTTGAAACATATTGTCTACTAAACATCTTCATGCAGTTTAGAATAGTTGTCATCCAAACCGTTTTTGTAGATATTCTACTTGATTTCAACCCATGTGTCAACTGCTATGGGTGTCTAGCTCTACTTCCAAGCTGACTATTGATATTTCAGTGGCTGCATACTGTGCAGTGACTACGGGAGGTGTACATCATTTTCAAGAACAACGCAAGCCCGAAACACCTAATTTACAAATATATCCATCTCTTTAATTATTACACAATAATAGCTCAAAATCTCACAACATACCCATAATAAATTTGCCAGGGGCCAATATGCGAAAACTGGCCCCTCCCACTTTAGCCAATCTAACTCGGCAAGTTCTGCTCTCACGCCATGGTAACCAAGGTGTAGATACCATCCATCAGCCCAGAGTTTAAACCAAACCAAATACATTGTACCTTTGTTTATGAAATGACGCAGTATGGCGAGCACGTGAACATGTATGTGTGCCATTCATTCTTTTAAACATAGTAGGATTTTTACAATTGGTTGGTAGTATGACACATCTCGTAACAATTTCAAACATAAGACATTACGTGGAAATAAAAATAGAAAATATTAGTTTCTTGATGCCAAATCTTACTCAGTGATGACCAGCAAAAAATACAAGTATTGTATTTTGAAAATGACAAGCCTACCTAAATATATCGGCCGACATCAGTTAGACAGCAACGTGCACATTGTTTCTATGCATTATCATTATGTTTTGGGGACAGTTCCTTCTGTCTTTTCTTTGCATGACGCGGTCACATTAAATCGAGCTCTGCTTCAAATAATTGCAGTTAATTTTCCCAGAAATTAATAGTTTCCCCCGTAGACCATTGATTCAGAAACTGAAGCACGGCCAAGAAAGCTATTGTTTGATTCACTGTACAGTCGTCGCGTCAAAACGATACCGCGCATGCGTGCCATCTTTGACTATGTTGCTTAAAAGAATATCTGTTTTATAATGATTACCTACATCGATGTATTATGCCCTGAAATGATACATGTAAACACAAATTAGAAGAGAGTACAACAAATATTTACACTTGTTAAGAATGAAAGAGAGGAAGTATAGAAAAGAACTCTGGGACCGAATTAGATTCGTTCGTACGGTGAAAACGTTTAGTATATATAAATTAATAAATAAACAAAAAATAAAATAGTGCAATCAGTCACTCACTAAATCACTGACTCTTCGACTCACTCATTGACTGAGTCACTCATTGACGCACTCCTCTCTCTCTCTCTCTCTCTCTCTCTCTCTCTCTCTCTCTCTCTCTCTCTCTCTCTCTCTCTCTCTCTCTCTCTTCTTGGGTTCGAGTTTAGGGTTCGGCCAGTGTGGGTACGTGAGAAAGCTTATGATAGGTTCCAGCGGGGGTCGGGGGTTCTTCCCAGAGTTTTCACTAGTTATTCCTCCACCGGTTATACTAGCCGCTATAGATAGTCTATCTTGTTCTGAAAATGACGTGAAAACCATGACAACAACAGAAGCAATAATATCAGCAACAACAACATCATCAATCTATTAATAAAATAATCCCCGATAATAAAATTAAAAAAGAGTTGTGGTTAGTCAGTAGAACAAGAAATGGTGTACATTACATATGAGAAATAAGAAATATTACATACTTACATTCAAATTCTACAATAAGTAGAACTTACGTATTAATTTCTGAAATATCTACTTGCTCAGTATATGATCCTGTAATTCAATGTATAAAGTTCTCGCATTGACGAGTTTATTATAAGGTTCTCATCTTGACGAGTTCAGTATACGATTCTAGTGCTGACGAGTTATTATAAGGTTCTCATCTTGACGAGTTCAGTATACGGTTCTAGTGTTGACGAATTTATTATAAGGCTCTCATCTTGACGAGTTCAGTATACGGTTCTAGTGTTGACGAATTTATTATAAGGTTCTCATCTTGACGAGTTCAGTATACGGTTCTAGTATTGACGGGTTTATTATAAGGTTCTCATCTTGACGAGTTCAGTGTACGGTTTTCGCATTGACGCGTTTATTATAAGGTTCTCATCTTGACGAGTTCAGTATACGGTTCTAGTGTTGACGGGTTTGTTATAAATGTTCTCGTCTTGACGAGTTCAGTATACGGTTCTAGTGTTGACGGGTTTATTATAAGGTTCTCATCTTGACGAGTTCAGTATACGGTTCTAGTGTTGACGAGTTCAGTATATGGCTCTCGTTTTGATGTGTTCAGTATACGGTTCTCGTGATGACGAGTTCGTTATAAGGTTCTCGTTTTGACGAGTTTATTATGATTGTTTTGCATAATTTTCGTGTCAAAATATGGATATATATTCATGAGGTATATACGATACTAGTACCGCTTGTGCATGTCAAAGTAGTATACCCAAGTATAATCTTTAATGCATAATAATCGATGATAACAATTAATGTAAACTGCATGTTTCTGATGTCGGGAATACAGTAACTGGCGCAAAAGGCGCCGTAAACGTTACCAGTAAATTGCATGACTTCATGCTATTTCATGTTGTTTATAATGCATTTGGAAGCATCGTGTGTTAATTATATCAGATGATATCTTGATATAACGAGCTATTCTAGTATTGTACGCAGATTCTTAATGGGGGGGGGGGGGGCACTGTTGGGTTAAGCGATGTTATTAAGAAGTCATAGATCTTTAAGGTTTGGAACAGGCACCTTTCAACAAAATGGCACAATTAATTCACATTTTCTTTACATAAGAAAGTCAATTGTTAGTGAGAAAACTACCACATACCGGTATGTCATTTTTTTTCTCTCAGTATAGTCATATTACTTAATACTATATCGGGAGCTTATCTCCAATACAATATTAATCTACAAGCTGTGGAAGGATGTAACAATTGTATACACTCTTCTTTGATAATCATGCTTGTCTGAAGTTTCATTAGATCAGACAAATGTAACATAACACTATGCAGTCAGAGCTAATAGTGATTGTTGCAGGCTACATGTGAATATTTTATCTGAATTTGCAGGATGGACTGAATGGAGAATGTCGTAAAGAAGAAACAATGGAAGGGTTCTAGCTTTTAATAATCGAGAGGACACATTTCAGCTGGAAGTTCATTTACCGTACTCAAATTCAGCAGTTAATAAGAGCCGACGCAATTCAGCTGGCGGTTGCCTCGTTCGCCTTAACTTAGGGCCGGGCCAGATTTTAGGCCATTTTTTCAGAGTTCTGTTTTAGGGAAGGAATAGAATTTATGTCGCTTTCCAATAGATATAATAATAAGTACTAACAGGCATGCGCAATACAGTGTTATAACGCTGGTTTACTAGATATATTTCTATCGCAACTTCAAAAGGATTTATTTGAGTTTTTAAAAAGTGCAGATTTCAAAATATTAACAAAGGTAATTTTTTCCAAATGAATGCAAAGCCTGAATTTAATAAAATAATATGTTTTATTGACATCGAAAAAAAGGCATATTACATTTGCTACCTGTTTAATTTTGTCAAATTATATTTACTACCAGTTAAATTTTGCCTCCTTTGCAGTCTTTGATATATTTCTCGTTAATAATAATGTTAGTTCTCTGAGTCTTGTTATTTAGAAATTTATAAAATAAAGGAACTATATAATAACTAATTTCTTCCTCGCCATTATGTATATATCCTTGAAAATTGTTGAACCTCCGTCTCTGATGTTGTAATTGGATTGTAGCAATTTCATGCCAAAAAATAAAGATGAAGGCACACACAGCATTATTAAATTATCCCCGTTAATTTCCAATCCTACATTTGTCTACGCATCTCTAATCACGAAATCGTTATTAAGATTGGGATTTGAAAGACTATTCTAATTAGTGATCTTGTCGGCGTCTTTGTAATTAACCCGGATTCAACTTTCTTTCCTTGAACAGTTTAAAATTTTGGATTACATCGGGGTTTTTTGTGTGTTTGCTACAAACTACTGTTTGCAATGTGTTTATATAGTAAGAAAATCAAAGAAGCGTTTGTCAGTACCCGCATTAACGGGAATCAAACGAGAGGTCATATTAAATATTCAATCTGATGTATCCTAGATCAAGTTCTAGTACTGGATCGACATTCAAGATAATTATTAATTCTTCAATTATAACTAATAATCACAAAGAAGATAATTGTTCAATAAATCTTACCATCAATGATGATTTGGCAAGTTTAATATTTTCTTTAAACTTTGTCCTACCGTCAAATAGTAGATCAGATTACTCAAAAGTGTCTTTTCTCAACATCAAATATTGCTAATATACAAGCCATGAGGAAATAACTCTTATTAACTTTGTTTGAAAAACCAGTTTTGCAATTACAAGAAATAAATCGAACGCCTACATTTTTGTGAAAAGCTAATAAAATAGTTTTTTAAACAAGGAATTTTAAGGAATGAAATATAATTGTAAATGAACATTAATAGAACAATATCGAGGGAAAAAAGACCGGACAAAATTCGATTAGGACCATTTTTGCCCAGAAATTAGCGAAAGATTGGGTCAGTGTATTTGTTATGATTATGCCATATCCATGATATATTTATTGCTAGACGTGCACAACTGAAAAAGAAGTAATAATATCAACATCAGTTTTTACAAATTCTATAAAGCGATGACGAACATGACATATTTCTTCATATCTCATAATTCTTCCTTAAAATCTAGTTTTGTAATACGGATGCGATGCAAATACCGATGTTATTTTGATATTGAAAAAAACACCCAAGCAAACAAACCCACATATTTTATTCCTTCCTAACGAACTCCTCTAAAATTCTCTGCTACTCCGTGCATTTTCAAAGAATAACTTTGAACTAGCAAACGATTGTATCCTATGTGAAGGACCTTTAACAGAATTGCAGTCGGTGCTGAGGATCTGTTAATTGATTGTATACCGTGCCGAGGATATATTAATTGACTGTATACCCTGCTGAGGATCTATTAATAGATTGTATACCGTGCTAAGGATCTATTAATAGATTGTATACCGTGCTAAGGATCTGTTAAAGGATTGTATCCGTTTATAAGGATATTTTAAATGATTGTATTCTGTGCTAAGTATATGCTAAAATGTGTATCCTATGCTAAATCTTTGTTAAATGATGGAATCCTATGCTAATGTTCTTTTAAAGGGTTGAATCATGTGCTAAGGATACTTTTAAGGATTGTATTCAATTCTAAATATATGTTCAAGGATACAATCATGTGCTAAAATATATTAAAGAATTGTTTCCAACTCTAAGAATATGTTAAAACCTTGTAATAAATCTTGAGATACTTATCTCCTGACATCTTATCGTCGACTGGATAGAATTTCTAACAGATGAGAACAGAACACGAGTAAGTAACGTACTCCAATTAACTGTGTTGAAAAACTTGTCACGAGAGGTGTAACTAGAATAGTCAAGACAAAGTGATATGCCAGCCACTTCAGCTTAATCTACGTTCAACTGGCAATTGTTGACGGTATAATTAGCTGATCATTCCTTGACGGCTATTGACTTATCTTAATTGCATGTACGTCTCTTATAACCAAGCTATACCAACGAGCAACCGGCATATTGTTCTCTCAAATGAGAGTTACATAGCGTATTCTATCCATGCTGGACATTCTGCCACAAAATACTTTTGAGGTGACTGATTGATAATTACATTACCTTAATGTTTTGGGTGTCCAAGTAATAACTACATTAACTTCTTGTTCTGGGTGTTCCATTGTGAATTACATTATCTTTTTGTTTTGTGTTAATAATTACATTACCTTAATGTTTTGGGTGTCCAAGTAATAACTACATTAACTTCTTGTTCTGGGTGTTCCATTGTGAATTACATTATCTTTTTGTTTTGTGTTAATAACTACATTACCTTAATGTTTTGGGTGTCCAAGTAATAACTACATTAACTTCTTGTTCTGGGTGTTCCATTGTAACTTACATTATCTTTTTGTTTTGTGTTAATAATTACATTACCTTAATGTTTTGGGAGTTACGTTAATAATTACATTACCTTAATGTTTTGGGTGTCCAAGTAATAACTACATTAACTTCTTGTTCTGGGTGTTCCATTGTGACTTACATTATCTTTTTGTTTTGTGTTAATAATTACATTACCTTAATGTTTTGGGAGTTACGTTAATAATTACATATCCTTAATGTTTTGGGAGTTACGTTAATAATTACATATCCTTAATGTTTTGGGAGTTACGTTAATAATTACATATCCTTAATGTTTTGGGTGCCACTGTAATAATAACGTTAACCTAATGTCTCAGGTACCCGATTACTAATTACATTACCTTGTTGTTTTGGGTGTCACATTTAAGAATTATTTCAACTTAATGTTTTGGGTGTTCCATTGATAACTACAATACTTTAATATCTTGAATTAATAATTACATTGACTTAATGTCTGTGGTATCCCATTTATAATTACTTTAACTGAATGTTTTGGGTGTCACATCAATAATGGCATTAACTTCTTGTCTTGGGCGCCCCATTAATAATTACAATACCTTAGGTCTCACTGGATAGTTTCGAATTTTGACACTTCCCTAATATTTAAGGTAGAAGGCATGAGCCTAATTATCACCATCCTAGCATTTTTCAGTTCATACATAAGCTGAATCTGTAATGTGGTTTAATGTGGGAACTGGTTGTCTTGTTGGTGACTGCCTGTCACAGTTAGACTAGCACTGGATATCAAATGCGTAGCTTGGACTTCAAATGAGCCGCGGACTTGGCTTGCGTATTTACATGTGTCTGCTACAGAGGTAAATATCTAAAAATCTAGAGGATTGAGGGCTGATGAAAAGTTTGCTAATTTGTTACAATACTAGTGAACTTTATTCATGGATAAGGCACATACTGATTCTTTTAGCTGTCTTGTCACAGGAAAATATTCAAAATACCCCCTTTCTGTAAAAAAATAAATGTAAAATAGAGGGGTTGGGCAGTGTTGATTCAGTATAAACGCCACTAATTGCATAAGGAATTAACTTTAGCTCCTCAGTCAGACTCTTACAAGCATCATTTCAACAAAAATCATTAGCTAATTTTTATTTGTATTTTTAATGTAATATTATTATCATTTTTCTGCTATAGGTCATTGTCGGATAAAAATTTGCCAAAAAAAAACCCTGTCCAGTGAGACCGTAAATACTTCATTTAACATTTATTTTCTCTCATTCATACTATAGAATCACTTTAAATAAACAAAGGAACAATTTCTTTCCATTGATTTGATCTACAAATCATAATAAGGACGAAATTTAACTAGCAATATTTGACCTAGTATAAAGCCTCTCAAACGGAAGTGAAGACTGGTTTACGGACTAGGTCATACGAAAAAGAAGACCGGTTTACGGAAGTGATCTAAATGAGAACGAAGCACCTATTTACGGAAGTGATCAAATGAAAGTGATAATTGATCAAACGCTTGTTTGAGGATAGGATTAACATTCATAAACCGCGGATGTCAATAGCAACATCATGCAAATTAGTTATGTTTCTTAGACCGTTTCATGTAATAAATCTTCCTCGCCAAACTTGTCCATGTTTCTGACTGATAAACGTTATCGCCGATTGTTTATCATAAGACATATATGATATTATCTAATGTCCGATTATAGCAACAAAATATGATTGGTAGTTCAAACAAATGAAACAGATACTTTCCTATATTCCAAATTAGATGCTTCCATTATACAGTCTTGGCAACCTTTGTTTGCAGGACGCCTCAAGCTTGTAATTGTAATAAACAAAGCATTTAAATGTGGACGACCCCCCCCCCCGAAAACAATTAAAAGGTCACAAATGCAGCATATTGTTCTCAGCTATCATAATCAGTATCATAAATAATTATTTCATTTAATTTTATGTCATCTCTGCAGATATTTCTCAAAATAAAATCGGAGTTAACCGGATTTTACAAAATGCCAGAATCATAATTTACGCGAGAGGAAAACCTGTCAAATGAAACTTTTTCGAAATGAAGACCGATTTATTATGTCTAGAATATTTGAAGTCTATTTTTTATTGTGGTAATTGTTTTGTTTTTTTTTAAACTTGACTAGTGTCGAAATAACAAATATTTTAAAAAAGTGACCATCCTGGTAAGAGGAACTTCTGTTTTTATTCCAGATTTGTCTAGCTGAATGACAGTCGAACACATAATTGCATTTTTCATGGTTTAAATCAGCCAGTAAAATGTATAGATATAATAGAAAATTAGGTTTGGGGGTGATTATTTAGGGATTATAAATCTGTTGCTTTAAATATCCGGTCTCAAAAAAAGTAAAATCATTAGCTTTATTGGAAAAAAAATTTCACATTAATTCACTCACTAATACTTGATGTAGAACTTATTTTATTAACCTGCATTTTTATTTTACGAATAGATTTCTTCAGAATCCAGGACATGAATCTTTATTGTCTTCATGGAACACGAAATCAACGCGGTCAAATACATCTGAGCATGTAATGATCGTTTTCGAGAGTAAAAGCAAGCGTTGAATAAATATATATGTAGCAGAAACCCAATCCAGATTAAACTAACATTTAGATGGCATTACGATAACCTTCGACTGACACCAATTTCTTAGGGTGGATAAAGTATCATCAATTAAACGGGTTTGAAGTTAATTGGGCGTGTAATGAAGCTAAATAAAAACAGTTATGTAAGCTATCACTTAATAATATTACAATGCCGAGGTTTATATCAGGTTGAACCGGTTCGAAAAGAGTAAACTTAGAAAGGTTCAAACGATACTTGCTGTTAGCTTGAAAGATTTATTGACGATGGTATGTTATAGATACATTTGGTTGGATAAAGTCTAGCTCTTTTATTTCACTTTCTCCTCGTCTAGAATTATGCAATTTTCAAGTCAAGTGTAAGTTAGAAATTTTATGTTGACCAATTGCGAATAGCGTTACTGTTTAAAAATAGTTTTTTATATTGACAAATCAAAAATATGTATTTTTTTTATATTGTCGATTCAGAAATATTATAGCTGAAAATTATTTATTTTATATTGACCAATCGCAAATAGCGTTACTGTTGAAATATAATTTCTTATTGGTTTAAAATGGAAAAGTATATCGTAAACGTCAGGCCAGAGTTTTACGATGCCAAGACAGCTCATCGATTTATGACTTGTCTCTGAAAGTAAAGCAGTCAAAGGACATCTTCTAACGGAAAAATGCAAGTTTAAAGTCAGACCTAATGTCAACGTTTACGGTGAAATCAATATTAGTTTATATATCTTCAATAAAAAAATTAAATATTAATTGAACTTTAACACCGTCAAAGAACGACTGTCTCCTCAATTACTTTTTTTTGTATATGAAGAAATTGTATTAATTTGCAATGTTATGCAGTTCCAAGATTACGGGTAGTTGTATTTCAATAGTTTGATAGTGTACCTAATCCATATGGAAAAGAACATCTTATTTTAATTATTTCATACTAATCAATAATAAAGTCAACAAACGTTTTCACGTAAACAACAATAAATATAAAGTAGCAAATGCTAATGAGTCGGCAAGGCAGATTGTCTTTGTAGTACATAGACAGGTAATAATTGTATCGTAATACGTTTAGGATTGGGATTTTTAACGTAGCTTGAACAATTGCTCAGTCATATCGCTACGATGTCTGCAGTGAGGCAGTTTATAGTGATGTCTAGCACTATGGCATCATACATGTGGCATGATGTCCCACCCAGTCACATTATGCTGACACCAGGCCAACCAGTCTTAACACCAACCTCTTGATGCTGAGCACCAAGCGAGGCAGCTGTTAGGACCACTTTTGTAAGTCCTTCTTTTGACTCGGCCAGGGATCGAACCCACGACCTCCCGCTTCCGCGGCGGACGCTCTAACCACTGGGCCACTGAAACGGTTGTATGTATAATAAAACATGCTTCTAAAACTTTTGTAACTTCTCCGAGGCAAATGAATCAACCAACCAATTATGCCTCAAAGGGGCAAACGTTCTTTTTTTAACGTATTATCCCAAATTTATGCAGTGAAATTCCAGTATTGAAATTAAAGCCTTACATCTTAAGGATTTGAAATTAAAGTTTTACTTTCTTTATTTCATTTTAAAAACTAGTAATATTTAATTAAAAAATAAATATTCACTAAAATGAATCATATTTTCTCAGAATTAATTTAACAATTAAATCTATTATTTTGGTCTAGATTTGAATTGCAAATTATATCATAAAGTTTAGAAATGAAAACATACAACAACAGAAAGTAGAACAATGTGTACTCTGCCAACAAAAGACACTAAATCATTATTAAGTCGAAATTTTCAATAAATTCGGAATGGGAAATGATACCATTTTCAACCATCACCTGGCTACCACCCACAATCGCAACAATACCCACATCCCACACCCTAAACCTATTCTTTGTATCATCGAAGTAATTTTGTTATTGGGAGCAATAACACTACAAATAAAGAATTTTAGTGCATACAACATTATATTATCTATAACACTGACGCGTATAAAATAAAAAAATAGAGAAATCTTAAAGTCCGATATCGCCCTAAATTGATTTGATCATTCTATCCAACATCTAGCAATTTATTTCATTTCCATGTAAATATATCGTGAATCCAAGGTTTGAGACATCGTATCAATGGCCGCTCATCCTAATATATCGTGAATCCAAGGTACGAGACATCGTATCAATGGCCGCTCATCATAACAGCAAACGGTTATCAAGGACCACTAGTCATCACACCGAGATTTGTGAAGTTTTTATCATGAACCATCGGTATCAAGGGCCACTCGTCCTAACATTAAAGGGTTATGACATCGGCATCAAGGGCCACTCGTCCTAACATTAAAGGGTTATGACATCGGCATCAAGGGCCACTCGTCCTAACATTAAAGGGTTATGACATCGGCATCAAGGGCCACTCGTCCTAACATTAAAGGGTTATGACATCGGTATCAAGGGCCACTCGTCCTAACATTAAAGGGTTATGACATCGGTATCAAGGGTCACTCGTCCTAACATTAAAGGGTTATGACATCGGCATCAAGGGCCACTCGTCCTAATCAAGGGCCACTCGTCCTAACATTAAAGGGTTCTGACATCGGTATCAAGGGTCACTCGTCCTAACATTAAAGGGTTATGACATCGGCATCAAGGGCCACTCGTCCTAACATGAAAGGGTTATGACATCGGTATCAAGGTTCACTCGTCCTAACGTTAAAGGTTTATGGCATCGGTATCAAGGGCCACTCGTATATATATATATATATATATATATATATATATATATATATATATATATATATATATATATATATATATATATATATATATATATATATATATATATACATATATATATATATATATATATATATATATATATATATATATATATATATATATATATATATATATATATATATATATATATATATATGTATGCATGTGTGTGTGTGTGTGTGTGTGTGTGCGTGTGTGTGCGTGTGTGTGTGTGTGTGTGTGTGTGTGTGTGTGTGCTATTTTAGTATTCATATATTCATATCTATATAATCTTTACCAAAATACTGACGATGAAGGCGACAGTTTTTAGATCGCATATGTTAACTGGACTTGTGGTGTTTGAGAGAACTTTTCTATTTGTGATTGTTTTGTGTAGTTGTAAAACTGCACATAATCAACGATTTTCAATGATAATTACGTTAATTATCCTCCAGAATGATTTCACCGTATAATTTATATTGATAAATTCCTGTATTAAATGGGGAAATCAACGCCAAATTGACTAGTAATTAGGTAATAAAATCAAATTAATAATATGTTGACTACTTTTTCGTTTATAAAACCATCTCACTAAATGTGAATCAGTGCACGCACTGTAATTGTCTCTTCGCTGACATTACCGATGCCCAATAATTATTGTCTTTTTAAGGATAATAATTGTTCAGGGCTTAATCAAGGTCTTTGGTTTATTATTTGGATTCTACTTGAATAATGAACGAACAAAATCAATTACGTACCGAAGAGAGAGAGAGAGAGAGAGAGAGAGAGAGAGAGAGAGAGAGAGAGAGAGAGAGAGAGAGAGAGAGAATATATATTTAAAGAAATGTTCAGTATGTTAGACCTTACACTGTGTCCCCATTTCCTAGTTGTTTCGATAGAAAATGGTTAATTTGTTTCCGACCTTTAGTCCCAGTCCAACAATTTTTAGTGATCGATCAGAAAAAGCGCTGCATTTGGCGTTGGTGAGATTTATCCTTAGAAACATGATGGTTTGAATTAAATCTTTTAATTTTTAATAAATGTGATAACTGTAGTTTGATTGGCTGAATCCAAAAGTCAACGGAACATTAACTGCTGTTGTTATTTCTCAATTTTAATTTGAATTAATAATTTAAATAGCATAACTGTACGTTCTGATCACTGTGGGATTTCCATAGACTGATCTAAAATAGGAATGAAATAATGATTTATCAAATCACTATTTGTACACATGTTTACCTGACCTAGATGTGAATAATACCTATTGGATATTCTAGTCTATTTTGTTATAGTTCGTGACCTCGAGCTAATTGTTTTAATTTTTCTTATCTTTAAAACTGATGCTTATATGCTTCCTGAGTATATGACATTTGTGTCCAAATTCTACTGATGCGTGATTTTTTTCATGGACATTTTTGGCATAGAGTTGTCAATTAAGATCATGTGACAACGCGACTTTCAACACCGTATTTCTATTCTGAACGTTTTGCTTATTCACTTAGTATTCGTTCTAATTACTTAGTCATTTAGATTCTGAAGAAAAGCCGACGGTGTTGTCAGTTTTATTTATTTTAAGTTCGAAAGGACACCAGCGTACAAAAAGAACAAAACAACCAACCAAACAAACAAACAAACAAGCAACAATATTGCAAACGGTTAAAGAAAAAAAAAAACGACAAAAAGGTTACTGTCAATAAACCGATTTAAAAAAAAGATAAAATGACATAAATGACATCGACATCACTTTTAAAACGGTGGATGAAAATATAGCAATACTATTTTGTGAATATCTGCTTGACTTACCCTTAAACGATTGCTAATATTGGTTTTTATTCAGTGCACATGCTTCTATTTCTTGTAATTAAATTCTCCATCGGTTATATGAACTCGTAAGGTTATCCGTACTTACAAGAGCTAAAACAAAATCAATGAAATTAAAGTGTTGTTAGTCTTATTTTACATACTGCTCTATTACAACCTGTAAATAATGAATACAATTGAATTAATCTGTAATAAAGTTAATTGAAATGTTTCATGAAGCATATGGCATTATTAATTGCGTGGAAAAACAATCAGTTATTAGAAGCCGTGCACCACACGATTGCTGGCAAATTAATCTGTAATTTGTACGCGTTATTAATTGACAGAACGACGCTAGGCAGCCATGAATCAATGCATCAAAACTTGCATCAGTCTTATAGCACGCTATGTGCACACGACAACACCTGAGCAGTAACTAGTCCAGTCTAGTGCTGTTAGATCAATTTTTGTAATGGGGCAACGTAGTTTTCAAAATTCAAACTGTCCAATATTTCAAACTGACGAGATTTTACATCAACGCGGCACTTCGGTTAAAATGATAATACTCAATGATGTGAGAAAGTTATTAGCAAATGTTTGTAAGAGAGAAAATATAAAATGCAAAATGCAAAATACCAACTTAATATATCTGCAACAACAAACAAACAACAGCAGCAACAACAACAGCAATAATGGCAATACTATTACTACTACTACTACTACTACTACTACTACTACTACTACTACTACTACTACTACTACTACTACTACTACTACTACTACTAATAATAATAATAACGAAAGATCTCTTCAAATTTATTCTTTTCCGTTTATGATACCAATCAATTGTATTTCTTGTCAAGAAACGAACAGTCATACACATTAGGTGAGAAATTATTATACCCGTCTTCCTTCATTAACAGCGATGAAATAAATCCAAAATTCATAGATACTCATTCGAGGAGCATTATAAATGGCAAGCAATATATCACCCTCTCTTTCATAGATATAGAAAAAGTCCCGATGCATTCCTGCATGCCGTAGAGGTCACCGTTTTGTTCCTGGATGTGTCCAGTGATGATGTTCTACAATGATGTTCTATCTTGGAAGGTCTCGTATATATAATGCTACTGCATATCTATATTCTTTCTTATTTTAGTAACCAGAATACAAGATTTTTCTTTTTCTTTGAAACATCTTCAACCATGCGTAAAATCTCGCCAAGACAGGAAAGTATGTGTTCTTGTGAGAGGGTGCTGTTTCTCTTCAACATAACAGATGGATTTACTATGAGGTTCCCCGCTTTAATTAGCGCAGACATCTTTGAGCTAAAAGACTACCCTAAGCATATGGTTGTTTGGTTTCTCTTTAATATTTCTTTATGCATAATATATGTGGAATCTTTGGTTTCCTTCCTCCTCTGCGAATAATAGTCGAACACTCTTTCATGTGACACAGCTGCTAATTTTCGTTGCCAATACTCGATGAAAAGTAGAATAAAATTGCATGTGGGATTGAAATAAATATTACGCAATGCATATATATTTTTTGTACAAAACACGAGACAAGTAGCAATTAAAGACATAAACGGCTACACAAAACTTAAGACCACTAAAGCCTAATGACACCCACGGCTTAACGAAACTTACGAATCGTCACGAATTGATAAAAAAATCTTAAAACCTTTTTTTTCGATTGAAAGCGTTTTCCTTAAATTCTTCCTGATAATGTTGGCAAATATGTCGCTTTCTTTATACTCAGTTACTGCAACGAGTTATAATGTCTGTTTGTGGCATTGCTCTATGTTAGTTTCTGGTACTTATTATGTGTTCTAATGGGATTACTCTTTATTATCATTAAGTAATTATCATGTTTATTTGTGGAATTACTGCACCTTAGCATCAAGTAATTTTCATATTTATTTGTGGATTACTCCACGTTCTGTATAAAGCAATTACTTTGTTTATCTGTGCGATTAATCTATGGTATCAATATGTAGTTATAATATCACAACTCTATGGTTTTAAACTGTGTAACAGAAAAGAGCGAAACCCAACAAATTTTTAAAATTCAAACAAATATTTTATTTAATTTTCTAAAAGAACTTTTTGTGGACTAAATCCCAAATGGTCCTTAAAGTTCTAAGTCCAAATGTATAAAGTTCCCTTTGAATTCTAGTGGTATTCCAAAAAAGTTTCGATAATGAATGTGTTGATGTGGCTGAAGTCTCGATTATGCTAATACACCAGTGGCCTTGAGAGTGACGATATGCTAACAGTCAATTTGATGTATCACAATAATATAATCAAAAATATTCTTGTTTGAATTATACATTAATTTTCGAATTTAAGAATAGTATTGTGAGCTCTTTGATTTTCTAGTGAATAAATACTATGAATAAATAAATGAATAACCGAACACAACAAAAAGACGGATTCTGCTTCAATATGTTAAGGAAGAACGAGTAAATTTTTGTTGATTAAGATTAAAATGCCCTCTATCTGACCTAGTTCGCAATGATCATTTCCTGAACATACTGTGATTTAGAAATTTATTACAATACTATGTCACTTAATGATAACTTTCATTCTGGAAGTTTCTAGGGTCAGATTCAATACTAATTTCATGTTTACATTAATAATGATCTGAATATTTAATCCACACTCAGAGAGAAATTTTAGGTATGTATTTTGTTGTTTACAATAACAATGTCCCTGGTCAAATACACAGTGAGCTTAATTATGGACAAGGTCAAGTTCAGAAAACAAATATATATATATATATATATATATATATATATATATATATATATATATATATATATATATATATATATATATATATAAATTGCATATAATCACTGAGAGAAGTCAACAAATAATACAAATTAAATGTTAAAACAGCATCAATTAGTTATCATATGTATTTGCGTAGTTGATCAAACAAGTAGTTATTATATTTATTTGTGAAATTGAACTGTGTTAGCATCAATTTGTAATCATGTCGGTTTTAGTGATAATTCTAGATTAGCTTCAAGTTGTTATAATGTATATATGTGAGCAGCAATGAGGGTTTGCCCATCATTTTTTGTGGATGTGTTTTCGACCAATGGAAGGTTATTTTTTACCATTTTTTGTGGGTGTGTTTTCGACCAACGGAGGGTTTTCAACGATGGAAACAAAGGGTTTACAAAACATGGTAATGTTGAACGGTTGCAATTAATTAACGAAATAATTGTTATATATCATGGCAAACGTCGGAGAAGCACAAATAACTAGATTAACTAGAGAGCGGTTGGTTGCGATCAAGAAATTTCTCCATATAAGAGACTCTTTCAGAGATAATTTGCAACGACGACAACAGCAAAAGTTAGATTTTACTGCTGATACCGAACAATTATTTAAGCCGATAACTACAGTAACTGAAGAATTTGTTGCCGCGATAAAAGAGTCTAAACCAGAGGTAAAACCTCCAAAGATAAGAGATGATAGAGTTCAAGATCTACGAAATAAATTTACTGAGGAGGTTCTAGCTCGTATCGATAAAAGTGATATAGATGATTTGGTAGATTTTGCTGCCAAGGGATATTACAATAAAGAAAATTATTTAAAACCTAAATATAAAGCTTATGCCAAAAATGTCGATGAATGGGCTAAGGCGGTTTATAAAGTTAAATATCAACTACCACAAATTAATAATGAAGAATCAAAATATATGGCATATATAACTGCCGTTGAACAAAAATATATTGAAAATCAGGGAAAAAATATAATTAAGATCTGAACAACAACGATTAAAATAAGTGCAAAAACAACTAGAAAAGAAGAACAAAACTATTAAAACAAGAACGAGCAGAACAACGAAAACGTTTACAACCAAGTTCACGAGGACGAGGACGGGGACGGGGACGAACACAAGATGATCCTCAAATTTCTCAACTTGACGAAGAAGAGAAGAAAGCCGGGGAGGGATATCACGGTGGTAGTATTGAAGCGTGTTCACAAAGTATACTCAATGATACATCGGAGGAAAACGAGTTGGAAATAATTCTCCGATGATAATTAACGAGGTGGCTGAAATTTGTCAACGACTATTTCAAGGTCGTGTAATGGATATTGGATTATATCGCAGTTTTATCGATGAACTTACTGATGACTATTACAGCGATTAATGATTTTGTCATCGATGAACTTACTGATGGCTATTACAGCGATTAATGATTTTGTCATCCGATTAGATAAATAGCATTTAAAAAAAATGATAGTACATCTTAGTATGAATAGAGCAAGACCCGTTTATGTCGTAAATTCACGATTACCTGTGTATAAGGTTAACCATCGGTGATGGATTAGGTGATGTTGTCTCTGGGCTTTTTACTAGAATTGCTCCAAAGATTTTACCGGTCGGTAAAGAAATAGCGTCAAAAGCTATTGGAACTCTCGGTGATAAGATTGGTAGTGAAGTTGGTAACAGGGTTGGTGATCTTGCTATTGACGCGTTTAATACTGTAAATAAAAAACTTAAGTCATTAGTGGGAGGAAAATTACCGTCTACGAATCAGATGCCATCTCATTTATGTAAGGTAGTTAATGAAATAGCAAAACAAAGGTTACAATCGCTTGCTGGTTCTGGTCTAAGAAGATTATGATTTAGATCAACAACTATATAATAAAATGTTTAAACATGAGATAGATGACCCTTTTGATGATGCTTCTCCGGTACGAAAAAATGATTATATACGCGATTATCAATATGTTTCGTATAGCGCTCCTATCCCTGATGCAAGATGCAAGAACACGAATTGAGCTCAGATTTGATGACACATCTAAATATTTCTTACGGTGTGAGGCGTTCATCGAGGTAGAGGGACAACTATAAAAAAACTGATACTACACCATATCTTGCTGCTGATAATCTCAATAATATTCCGATAGGATTTGTTAATAATGGTATAATGGCGCTGTTTAGTGGTGCACACTATATAATTAGTTCTAATAAAATCGAATCCATCAATAATGATATTGATGTTGCAACCATAATAATGGATCTAGCTAGATGCTCTGATGATTTTATTAAATCTGCGGGTCATTCAGTGATGTTTGCGAAGGATATCACCGATAACGCCGATCATATTGAATTTGAAGTAAGACGACCAAAGGATCGTACAGCCGCAGCCGCTAGCGCTGATGTTGAGGATATGATTATTAAAAAAAGTGATGATACTTGCAATCTAGGTTTTGCAACGCGAAAAAAGATGATAGACACCAATGGTAGATTTTCATGTGTGATCCCATTATCTCATATATTTGGATTTTGCAGAGATATCAGAAAAGTTATCTTTGGTGCTAGTCATACTGTAGCGCTTAATCGAAGACAAAATGATGATTATGCTCTTTGGCATGGTGCTGCTCCTGTTGCTCATGGTAAAGTAATACTATCAAAATTAGCTTTGTGGATGCCAATTATGACTCGATCGTTGTCTGTTGAATCTCGGTTATTTTCTTTTATGGATTACGGAGGAAAATCGTTATTATCATGGTCTGATATTACAACCGCTACTACAAATAGTAATGTTGGTGGTGTTTTTACTTGGCAGATCGCGCTAGCAAAAATGTTTCTTCGCCAAGACATATCTTTGTTACGTTACAAAATTTAAATCGAACACAATCAAATAGAGCGGGTGGTTTTGATAATTTACAGTATAGGAATCATATCGCATTTGGTAAATGTGGTGTTAATGAAGTATCATTGCGAATAAGCAATCAGCAGGAACCTGTTGAAAGTCTTATTATCGATTATAATAATAATCAAATGGGTAGAGTGTGTCACAGAACTAGGCAAATATTAACTTTATTTCTTCTTGGATACAAACCAATTTCATCATTTATTTCGTAGTACATGCGTTACCTGGGGTGAATAAGTGTTTTTCAAGGTAAGCGACGTGTAGCGACTTACATGTACCTGGCTTGAAATCACTTGAAGTCAGGAACATTATAATCACGGGGTGCACGGTAATTTTGCCCTGAATTCTGTTCACCTATTTGGGATATATAAGGTAGAAAATTTCTAAAAAGATTACGAGTCAAAAGTATATTGTTAAAGGAGAGATAGCTCGTCATTTCCTTTCTTCAGCCATAGGGTTGATTGTGCCGTGATTGTGCTGTTTGATTGTGCCATTTGATTGTGCGATCAAATTGAGGTGTCTGACTGTCTGTCTGTCAGACTGTCTGTCCGTCTACGTTTGTATCTGGCGTGAACAGGAGGTCATGATGTCTGAGGATATCTGTCGAGATGTGTAAATATCCGGAACTATCTAGAAGTCTAAATGTCCGAGTGTCCGGAGCTGTCTAGAGGTGTAAACGTCCGGGGTAGCATCTAAGTGATTGGGACCGGTGGTTCTAATAGGTGTTGTATGCTGTCTGTACGTTAGTGTGACGTATAACTGTAGTGGATCCGTGAAGGGCAAGTGGCCGATAAAAGTATTGGGTCAACCCTAGGTATTCGGATAAGCTGTGCGGTGATTCAACAGTTGGTGAATAATACGGTTGTACAGAGTCGAGACGCATGTGTGTTTCAGTTGTGGTTACAATTGAATGCATTGATATATTTATACGGAGTTACTTTGAATCTCGGTAGTATTTCAAGGAATTACATGAATCTCAAGAACAGTTAGAAACTTGACTTAATACATATAGATGTTTGTACTTGTTATCGCAATTCATACGTGCAATAATATGATTTGAGGTTTATCGCAATTCATACGTGCGATAATATAATTTTTGTAAAGGTTTCCTTTTATTTGAAACATTTGTGCAGTCCAGAAGGTTCCTTGGATCTGTATTCATTTTGAATTAATATTTAATTTTATTTTCAAATTGTGAATGGTTGTGAAGTGTGATTGTGGGTTGAACGCATGAGTTATTGTGTTGATACATCATTATTTTTCATTAATAATTTATTTCATAAATTTACATCATCTTTCACATATTGTGTTTGAGTTGTTCATTTGATCCACCATCCACTCGGTAACAGTTCTGTTACAGAGTGTATCATCGTTTGTGGTCTTATATGGGTTGTGATCAAAACATCGATACTGGACTACAGATATCACAATTGGATTTCAAAAATCTGTACCCGATCTATTATTTTTCATTGCAACATCTCGATTGATCTAAATATTCAGTCATAGATGTAAAATTTCAAGCTCGCGTGGGGGCTCCTCCCGCTAGAGGATTTAGAGCAATTGCTGTTATTCTTAGTGATAAATCTATGATCCTCGAGGGTGGTGGCGGAAAGATGAGAATCGTTGATGCACCCATTGAAAATATGTGATTTAAACAATTAGATGATGTGTTATCTTAATAAAATGTCGTATAGTCATGTTAATGTCACATTGACCCCTGGTCAAGTAAAGAAACTACAATCGAACAATTATGTTACATGTGGCACAAAGATAACTTTGAAGCGTGAACAGATGATAGACGGACCAAATAAATTGTCGTTGACAAAAACTCAACTTAATCATTTCAATAAAGCTAAATCTGCAGGTACAAGAGTTCAGTTGACTTTTTCAAAGGCCGCAGTTAATAATATGATCAAATCCGGTGGAATATTTCCTCTAGCTGCACTAGCTATCCCTGCTCTTAAACCTCTTGCATTAGGCGCTGCTGCAGCTGTTGGTAGTAATCTTATAGGTAAATTTTTTGGAAACGGATATTAAAAAGGAAAAGGGTTCAGCTTACCAGGGAGCCGATAAACAAAACATTACGGAAGTGGACTGGGGACTCAACAGGGTGGTTTTATAAGGCCGTTCTCGCTAGCAAAAATTCTTCTGAGGTAATATCACCGATGTCAAATTTCGACTTGATCGACGCGGTGAAAAAACTCCCAATAAAACAATTTAGAGGTGTATTTATGAAAGATCAGTTACCAACACAGCCACGTATCCCATAAACCGGTATAATTAATCTTGATGATAACACTGGACCTGGAACCCATTGGGTGGGTTACGCAATATATCCTCGTTCAATTAATTATTTTGATTCGTATGGATTACCTCTGCCAACGGAATTTCTTAAATATATATCTAAGTTGAATACAATTCCAATGTGGTATTCAAAGTTACCTACACAGACATTAACTGATCCTCCAATCTGTGGACGAGAGGTCCTTAACATGGTAACGGCGGTTTCGACATCATCTAAATTACCTCAAAGGTTGTCCATGAGTACACAATGATGAATCATCGCCGATAACGTTCTGAAGAGAAACATGTAATATAAACTCATGGCAGATATTTGTGGAAGCTCGTTATCGCGTCCATCCGAAGACGGTGTTACCATCGGAGAAATAAAAAGACTTATCAACAGAACTATCTCATCGATAACAGACATAGAAGAATTAAAACAAATACGTGATCAAATCAACTCGTTTACGGGTTTACAAAAATCCGTCGATGATGTTCAGGTCTCTCTAAACAAATTCTTTGGAGATCAACCGGTAACCGAACCACAGATTACAACGATAAAAATTGATATTAATAAGTTAGCAGAGTTTCAATCGAAGTATGACGAAAATGTAAAACAGTTTACAACCTTTAGTACAAATTTAGTTGATAAATTGTTTGGATCTTCGATAGATAAAATTGAAACAAAACTACCATAAATTAAGAGAGCTCTTGATAATCTTAAAGAGACTAGCGATATTATCAAAGATGATTTACCGAGAATAATAGAAAGGGTTCAAAAAATCATACTTCCTCATGTTCCACCAAGTATTATAAATATCGTGTACACGATTCAATATGGATCGATGGAATGGGTTAGGAGTGATATTGGTAATGCCGGGATAACTATTGATGCTCTCGTCAAGGGAGTTTATCGATTTACAATAGTTTCTTCACATATATTTAATATTAATACTTAAGCATCGGGTGTAATCGGAGCTAATAATCTAATATCAGCGATCATCGACAAAAGGTAAATTTGATGTATTCATCATAAAACCCGTTGATGATAAATTAATTAGGACACCAATAACTTGGTACGTAGAAATTGTGGCGGATCTATGTAAACAACTAAATTAAAATCGTAAACGATTTGAAAATAAAATGACACCATCTTATCAGTATCGCTATGATCAAGTTAGAGAGTTTCAACAAAAACTCGAAGCTCTCTCCGATGAATATCGCGTAAAAATAAGAAAATATCGAAGAAGAATCACCGCCGTTGATGTAACCGTGTACTCGATATCCGGTGTAATTACCGGTACAGGTATAATATTATCATCGGTAACTATGATTGCTCCGATAGCTGTTCCAATTTGTATATCTGCGGCGACAACTATATCTGGAGTAATCTCGATTATAACAAAAAAATATCATCGTGCTCACAACATAAACTACACGACTACACGGTTAAACTGCACAAGGTATCCAACGCTTACACACAATTGTCTTCGATGATCTCGTCGTCACTCGACGACACATTAATATCCGACGATGAGTTTACTAAGATGTTGAAATTAGAAAAAGATAATAATAATAATGTCACAATAACTGCTTCAACGAATAGCAGAAAATACAACTCTGGGGAAAACAAAATTAATATCGTTGGGTACGAAAACTCCGGAGTTCAGCGTTGAATTTCCAACTCCGATATCAGCTAACGAGATAGCGTTAACTCAGTTGAGATGTTATTATTGTTGGCCTAACGTTTTACGTTCGCGTATAAAATCGGCCCTGTTTGCACACCAGAATGCCACACAATACATTTGCATACTGGCGCATATGATATTGAAAATTTTAACACGGAAATGATACATCAAATTCAAACAATTACTGGAAAAAATAAAATAACTGTCGAAGATAATAAAGATAAATATCCCATCGAGATAAAAGGACATGAGCCATTGTTGTCGACGACGTTAGAAATAAATTCACCTGATTACATCGTTGATATATATATATATATACTCGCTCGATCAGAACTCTGTTAGGATGGCCAAAGTATCCACCGGGAACCGTCGACGCAAAGGATTTACCACCGGAGCCACACAAATCCGACTATATTTCCACGAAGGAAGATTATCACGGTTATGATACCATCTAATACCATTTTAAGTAAATTAACACATTATTTACAGTTAGATACTCATTTTAATCGTTTAAGAGCAAGATCAGAAGCTCATAATATAGGATATTTTACAATAGACGAGCCAGAAATTATGAAACAGTTCACAGCGATGAATAGAGATTTTGAGCTATTTAGAAATCTACTCGTAACGGAAATCAGTACGTTTCCTCCTAAACGAGATAAAGTCATCAAATACACGGAGATATGTAACAAAATTATCGCCGACATGGAAGAGTTTAATTTGCGAAATATTCAATTTATATTAGGTGATGATCACCCTCAAACGAGAACTGAGTTTGCAAAGAAATATAATAAACGCGTAGAGGATATTCCCACGTTTAAACTTCCAGGATATAATGTACAAAGGTTACGAGGAAAACTCAGTGATACCATCGGTGAGTTCTTCCCGCGGATCCACGAAGCATGGTTGAAAGAACTACCTTCGATTCACTCGAGATCACCTGAACCGAAAAAATCTGACTTTATCATAGATGCTAGATCAACCCCGCAGCATGGATTTGATTACTCCGATGGTGGTCTTCTTGATAAGTTAGCGACCAAAACAAATTTTACAAAAAGTTACCGTGTGATTACAAACGATCAAAGTTTGGAGTATACAACGATGGGTCCTGTAATATGGAGATTTGAGTTACCCAATCATGAAGGTTGGATTATAACATACAATAATCTATCTGTTAATTTTAATAACATTAAAAAAGTGTTTCAATCGCGTTTACAATAATTACGCCAAAGTTTTCGTTCTCTTCTCACTGGTGTAACAACACGTAATGAAATTATTAGACAAATTGAAAAGTTAAATCAAATTATCACCTACATGGATTTTTTCAACAAAGTATTACTCGATATGGTAGTCGATGATAAGGATAGCGTTTCCAAACAAGATTTTTTAAGAGTGTTTTCGCTAACCGAAAAAACTTTACTCGATTATAAGTTTTCAGGATGGGATATACCATCGATGAAAAAAATCGTTCAATGATGTAATCAACGAGTATTTTCAACAGATTCATGCGCGCTGGTATAAATCGTTTCCTCAAGAAGAAATTCTACGATGGAATAATTCAACGCATAAAAATAACAAACATAGATCACCGGGTAACGTTGATATATCATCGACGATTGCCATACATGTAATCTGTGATGCCGTGTTAGGTAGTTATTCCGTTGATAAATCAAAGTCATCAACGGCGGATCAAGGTTATATCCTATATACGTTTCCTCCGATCGTTTCTCCGGGAAGTTTAATCGTGATGAATCCACCTCATTTAACATACTTGGAGGCAATTAATAATTTTATATCAAGAATGAATTTTAGAATAGTCGATCAGAATTTTTCTTTACTTGATTTTCGAGGAGAGCAATTGCAGATTACCTTGGATGTTAAATCTTGAGGATATAAAGTCGTTTACCATGGACTCACACATTGAAAATATATAAGATTTTTAAATATGAATCAACACGTACGGGTAGCTATTTACGAGCGAGATAAGCTTGAAAACGCTATCAGGAACATTTTCGATGAAATCGGAAGTTCGAAGAATGAAAACCCTTTAGATTTAATCATTGATAATCTCGGTGACGATGATAAATTTTTATTGTCGGAGGATCAAATGCAACAATTGCAAAGAGATAATATAACGACGATTAGTTGTAGTCGTGATCAAATAATGCAGTATGTTAACTCTTGTCTACGCGTAGAGGAACTCTTAAGAATATTGTGTGATTAAACAACGAGGGCCAAAACCCCAGGAAATCATTTAGAGAAAATCAGAATTTTTTTATTTCTAAAATAATTTTTTAAAATCTATTATTTATAATTATTATGAAAAATAATATAGGACGGGTAATCATGACAAGTAATCATGAATCAGATACAATAATGAAAATCATAGATAAATATTAGCTTTAAGTAGGCCTCTATTTGGTATTTGAGACATTGCTATGTTTACTTATGTTGTTATTCCCGATGGATAATTTCTTGGTGTTAATTATCTTATATGATTATTTACCACTATTACTCAATATAATTACTTATCATATACACAATAATATATTACATGTACGCGATATATGTTTGTTTGAATGGTATTTACATTTATTTAAATATTACATTATTCCCGATGATATTTACTCGTCCTAATTACCCACTATTGTTTTCCAACATATTTGTTTTTATAAAATTTTTATGTATATGCCTAATCGAACAAAATATTTAAGTGTTAATGAACTCAGCGATATAATTTCCATGCATGGACGAGGGCAACCAAAAATAATTGCTAAACATTACGGTATAGGATTAACCAGGTTGTATAAAATATGGACTGAAGCGTCCGGTGACAAAAAGTTTCCAGGAGGATTAGCTGGTACAGAAGCGGGTAAACATTTAACCGCGAAAATGAAAAAATAGCTGATGAACATATACAACATCGATAAATTTTTAACAGACCAAAAGAAAATTTTAATAAAAATAGAACCATGGTAACTTCAACAAATGAAAAAATTATACAACAACAAAAAACAGTGATGATGATGGTAAATAAACTTAATGAAAAAAATCGTAATAAACAGACATAGATAAACTTATACAAATATTTGAGACCAATAATGAGACAGCCAAACAATATACCGCTCAGATACAACAACAAGAACACCAAATACAACTGCGGGAACAAATATCGTTCAATGAAAAAATAAACTACAATAGCAGCAGAGAGGCTGAGCTTCACTTTTTCCTCAAAATTACAAAAAAAATCACCCCTCGATATTGGCCATTTCCAAATCTGAGACTTAAAAAAAAATCGTTAACTCGTATTTTACCAATCTGAGACTTCATATTTCAGGTTAAAAATTATTATCTCGGTAAGGAAAAACTTAACATAACGATGTTTTTTTAATATCATCGAGAATATTTCTCTTAATATTATCAAAAATTCTCAAGAATTCTCAATAATTTTTAAAGAAATTTTTAATATTCTTATCAAATAGCATGCCAATAACATCAACGGTATTATCTGAAAAAGATATCGAAAATATTATCGCGATGAAAGGTAAAGTTCCCGTATCGGAAATTAGAGCACGGTATCATATTGGAAGTTCTCGATTATACGCGATTTGGGGAGGTCCAATAAAAAGTCACCGTCGTCAACGAAATAATATATTAAGTCGGATTGTTGATATTTTCTCAGATGAAAATTTTCAGGTGCAAAAAAAAATTACCACACCAATTATAGAAATTCACGGTGGTGGAAATGAAAATTTAAAGAATTTCACACCTGAAATTTTACCTTGTCAAAAATGTAGCGACGTTGAGGCAAAAGAACAATCCCAACAACAATACATAGACTCGTTAAAAAAGCAGCAACAACAATACATAGACTCGTTAAAACAACAACAGCAACAATAAATAAATTTATTAAATAATCAAAATTCTAGATTAATTTCGAATTTAAATAATTTGCAAAAAAACATTGTTGATCTAAGATCACAATTAACAGAGAATGAAAAAATTATTCATGGTGGTGGAAATAATATTTCTACTGCCGAATACGATAAATTAAACGCGTTAAATCAAGAACAACTTAGTGAGATTAATTCGTTAAAATCTCAAATTGAAAATTCTTATATCCCCGCTGCTGAGTTTGATAAGTTACACGCGTTAAATCAAAAGCAAGTTGATACAATTAAAAATTTAAAATCTTGGATTGAAAAATTAAAGAGTTCCATTAACACAACTGAATATGATAAATTAAACTCATTAAATCAAGAACAACAAGTTGAACTTTAGCAATCAAGGCGAAGTTAAACGAGTATATAAATCTTGAACAAGAATATAAAAAGGATATTATCGGGTATGAAAATGATATAATTGATCTTCAAGATGAAAATAAAAGTTTAAAAATAAAACTTAAAAAGTTAAATCGATAAAAATCTTTAATGCCTCACTAATAAACTAATAATTAGCTCTTCACCGCGTAGATCTATCAAATTATTTGCTTGATCGGTAAATTTAAAATTAATTCTTGTAAGTGAGTTATTGTGGGTTCTCATATAAACAGGGTTAACTGGGTCTTCCATTATTAAGAATCCTGGTGGTTGTGTTGGTGAAAATGAGTATAAAATATATCCCTGCTGAGCTTGATTTGATCTTGTTAAATCAATTTGATAACTTCCTTCGATGGCGTCACACACTAAATTTAGCGCAATAACCGAAGATATGTTGACGTTGTTCGGAGCGATATGTCTTCCACAACCTTCTGGATCATTATTGTGTTTAAAAGTTTTTATTTCCGGTGATGTTGTTTTTTTCCATTCATCGTGAATTTTCTTAAACCCAATATCGATGGCTTCACTGAGAAGTTTTTTTTAATTCCTCCGGGTTATATCCTGGAAGCTTAAACGTGGAAATATCTTCACGGATCTTATGCTTATACCTCTTTCTAAACATGTCAATAAATCTTTCATCTGATAACACCTCTTGAATAATTTTCGCATGAAATTTTTCCATATCGTAGATGATTTTGTTACATGTTTCTACGACGTTGATAAATTCATTTCTGGTGAGAAGGCCAGATTTGAGAGATATTAATAGCAGTGATAGATCGTTATTAAATGCTGTTAAATTTTTTTCAATAAACAAAAAGTGTACAGTTATTACATTTGGGTCAGTATTTATGAATTTGTTAGGGGAATGATCTTCATAAGTTTTTATTTTATTATCAGGTTTTATCTTATCTGTAACATAATTAGATTTTACAGGTTCTGGTATATCAGTTTCTTTCTGTTGAGGTGGTAGTTCGGGCCATCCTAGTATGGTTCTAATAGAACTCTGATAAATATCTACAACATACCCAGGGGAATTAATCTCGATCGCAGATGATAACGTCGGCTCGTGAACCGTTATAGCGATTTTTGATTCTTTTCCAGTGATAGATTTAATTCTTCGTTGTAATTCATTATCGATATCTTCAATTTGATATGACCCAGTTGGCAACTAGACAACGTTCCAGTCTGGAGTTCCGTCTTCACGATTTTTCCACGAGAACCCTAGTGAATTATTTGGTTGTTGATCAACATATGTTGTCGATCTGATATTAGGCCAGCTATTATATACTCGTAACTTAGCTAGGGCAAGTTCTTTCACTGGAACTGGAGAGGGAAAATTTACGCTGAATTCAGGGGTCTTTGATGATATTGTAATCATACTCGTTTTTACCGGTGTGGTGTTTTCTGCTATTCGCTGAAGTAATTCCTGTGACATTATTGTAAAATATTTTTAGATTTTTAATTTAGAAATTTTCATTGAAAATTTTTTAGATTTTCAATCGTGAAATTATCTCGTAATCGCTGAATTTTCATAAAAGTGTTTTTCAAACTATCACTTTTAATACAACCTAGCACATATCTAATTGAACTTTGTTGTTCACACACAACCACTTCCGGAGATGTTATCGTAGAGACATTGTTAGTCGTTAATGCTAATCGCTGATTTACTTCTTCGTGGATTTCCGTGATGGTGTATTCGCCGGGTGGGATTGAAATAACATACCACTCGGTGGGATTTTTCCAAGAAAGTACAATAGAATTATTTAATCGATGTAGTTTTATTTTTTTGTTTAGATAATCTTCGAGTTTCCAATTGTTCATCACTATTTAAATTGTCATTATTTAATTTCTTCATCGTGGAATTATAACACTCGGTGATATGCGAAAATTCCTCTTCGGTGATTTCTTGATCGGTTATCGCTGATGAAATCATCGCTGTTAATCCCGTGTATGCGCTTGTTGCTATGTTGAGTTTTAATGTGTAATCTCGGAGTTTACTCGCGGAACATGATGAGATTTTCTTTGTTACCCCGGTGAAGATACCAGTGAGTGTTGTTACCGCGGAAATCACAATTGGAATTACAATCGGTGCGGTCATAGTAACCGAAGATAATATTATTCCCGTGGATACAATTATTCCAGATACAGTATAAACAGTTATATCTAGCGCGGTAATTCTTCGTTGATATTTTTTCTTTTTTACAGTATATACATCGATTAAATCTTGTAGTTGTTGCTGATATTTTGATATAGTATCATAACGATACCGAGATGGTGAAACATCAAGTGGTTTCATTGACAGCATTGACATTATTGTAGAATTCTTTTAGATTTTCAAATTGAGTGAATTTAATTGTAAAAATGTTAACATTTTCAATTACTTGCAATTTCAGTAATTGTTAAATTATATTTTTTATATATATTCAAAAATATAACTATATTTAGCTCTAACAACATTATCGTCAGCTGCTGCTAATAAAAAATGACACCTTTTCGCGGTTTCATTTTCAATAATTAATAACACGGTATTGAGTTTTTCACTAATATAAACTACTTTATTGTCATTATCCAACACAGAAGCTTGAATATTGAATTGATGCTCAGAAATTATTGAAAATCTATAAATACCAGTAATTGTTTCCTCCAATGATATTACGTTTATACCCCGAATATATTCCTTATTTAATTCTTGTCTAACCACATACGTAAGACTTTTAAAATCTTTAACATCATGCGGTATTTTTATTTTATCAAGTCTTGGGGCTATTTTCGGAAAGTCTTCTTTGACAGCGTTAGTGATTGTTTTAATATCGTCAATGGATATTAATCGCGATTAAATCTGAAATTGATTTCTCATCACGAATAACACCTAACTGGGTATTAATCGCAGTTATATCAGTGATGGCTTTATCTAGAGTTGTTTTAAGACTACTGAGATACCGGTTAGCATTAGATATTGATTCACTGATTGTGAAGAGGGAATCCCCCCAACCCCTCCCTAATATGTTATTAATACCAGTTATGTCATCGGTGGATTTTTGTTGACCTGTTGTAATATCCGTAAGAGTTGTTGTAATATCATCCGGTTTAATATTTTTTTTTACCAAAGAATTTCTCAATCGCGTTATCGGTGGCATTAAAGTTTCTCCGTAGCGTAACAAAACTAGCTACATGAGTATCATATTCGGCTCGTAGTCGTGCTAAGTTATCAATTGCGGCTTTGACATACGCGATTTGTACACCTAATGTGTCTCGTGGAGAACCAAAAAATTTAGCTAGATCAGCAATAACTGAATTTAAATACGCTGATATATCAGTGATGCGATTGAATTGATCAGTGATTGTTGTAATCTTTACACTAGGTTCAAGTTTACCCTGCTTAAATACCACGACGGAATCATCTTCGGCGGTTGGTTTTTTCGTCAAAAGATCATTTGGCGATAAATTACTAGTTGCTAATTTTCCTTGACGATCTTGAAATACAACTATCTATCCAGGGTCAACATTTACTAAGTTAAAATTACTAGCGAGTTCATCCTTGATTATTTTTTTTACATCACCTGGAGTTTCACTTTTTTTCTCTTTTTTTTGTGATCTTCCCCAAATATCAATAGACATTATATAAAATCTTTTAGATTTTAAATATGAAATCTTTTTAGATTTTCACCGCTAGTATATTCATTTACAACCACATGTGGTGGTTTCTTCGATGATGAAATTTTCATTAACACATTCAATACTTCATTACCGCAGATTGGTGCATCACTTAAAGTTTGTGTCGGTAACGTTGAATGCCACACTGGAAATCCCTTAAATTTCTTCACATATTTGTAAAACTCAATTGGTGGTGCTAACCCGTATGAGTCAAAATAAATAATTCCTCGCGGATCAATTGCGTATCCAACCCAGTGTGTTCCGGGTCCATTATTGTTATCTAAATTGATAATTCCAGTTTACGGTATATTTGGAATATTTGGTAATTGATCTCTCATAAATACACCTCTGAAATTTTTTATTGGAAATTTAGTATATTTTGATTTTTCAACCGCGGCGATGAGATCAAAATTTGACATCGGTGTGAAATTCGAAGAATTTCCAATCGAAGAATCTTTTATATTGTTCCTGGTAGTCTTAGGCCAGCTCCGCGCCTGTACCACGACGTTGGAGTTCCTGGTAGTCTTAGTCCTTTCCCCTTTTTTTTAATATTTCCTCCGGTTGCCTTTTTCAAAGCCATTCCCGCAGCAGTTCCAACAGCTCCAAGCGCTGCAGCTTTTGCAATTGCTGGTGCGGCTGCTGCAATCAACGCTGGAATCGCAGCAAACAACGGAAATATACCGCGGGATTTTATCATGTTAGCAATTGCGCCCTTGGAAAAATCAAGTTGAACCCCTCGATTATTCTTAACAGCGTCATTGAAATGTTTTATTTGACGATCAGTCAACGATAATTTATGTGATCCAGAAGTCATTTGTGTTGGTTTTAACGTTATTGTAGTTCCACATTCTTTTGCAGATTTTGATTTTAATTTCTTTACTTGACCCTCAGTTAGTGATACATTAACAACCTTATATGGCATTTATTGTAAAACACACTTATATTTTCAATTGATCTAATTGTGAAAATTCTTACAGATTTTCCACTGGTGCATCAACGAGTCTCATTCGTCCACCAACTCCTTCGAGTAGCATAGATTTATCACTGAGAATTACAGCTACGGCTCTGTAATCAACACCAGCGGGTGCTATACGGGCTCGGAAATGTATATCAACGACGGATTGTCTCATCATATCGAGGTGTGTCAATGAAAAGTAATAAATCGGATATAAACTTTTAAAATCTAATTGCGATATTTGCAGACCGGTATCAACATTCTGATCACGACCCATAAATGATAACAACCTGTGATAAACTCGAGCAACATTATTTTCCTCGTAATTTAGTTGTATATCTTCGGCTGGTTCTTGTTGCCCGTTTATTCTCAGCGATACTTCTTTGACTCCTAATTTGTCAAATATCATATGGGAACGAAGTTGTTGACTCCCATCGGCACCAGTAGTTTGAACTCTATTTGCATTTTGTAGCGCTATAAATATATGACGCGGTGCTGAAGATCCACCTTTAGATGCTAGATGCCATGTAAATGTATCAGCGACATTATCTTCTTTGGTATCCGTGGACACAGTTAACCAACTTAATAGAGTTTTCCCACCGGTTTCCATAAATGTTATCAATCGTTGCTCCGCTGCCAACGACGGAGTCATTACAGGCATCCACAACGTCAACTTACTCAAATTAACTTTTCCGTCACCACCACCAGTACGCCAAATTGCGGCATTAACATCACTCCGTCGCGTCAACGCAATTGTGTTTTGCTCCGTAAATAACTTTTCTAACATTTCTACAAAATCCAAATATATGATGGAGCGGAATCGCACATGAAAAACGTCGTCGTTCCCCCTGCAACATTCCTACACGCGTTGTAAATCCCAGATTGAATCTAACGCTATCAGATTTTACAATATCGAAATCATCTGCTGGTCTGGCTTCGTGATAAACATCAATTGGTTGTGGATCAAATGCAGTATCTCGACCTGTTTTAATTTTAATATACTTATCAGTTTCAGCGTGGTCGGAGGTATCTTTCGCGAACATCATTGATGGCCCAGCTGATCTTGTAAAATCATCCGAGTATCTTGCTAGCCCGATTATTGTTGTTGCGATATCAACTTCACGCTCTATTGATTCAATCTCTTTTCCATCGATGAGATACCGTGCACTTTCAAATAACGTCATTACACCGTTGTTAACAAATCCAACTTTGATATCATTTGCGTAAGGTGTATTAGCTGCCACGTTAGTTACAATTTCTCCCTCAATTTCATTAAATGCTTCACAAGGCAAAAAGTATTTGCTGGTATCTTGAACTTGAAGTTCAATTCGAGCTCGTATTTTAGGATCTATTGCGTGATAAGCATAAAGTTGATAATTTCCCACTGAATCGTTTTTTAGCACTGGAGCGTCTATGTCAAACGCGGGATCATTTTGTTGTTTAAACATTATATGGAGATATTAATATTTTTTCAATTGTGAAAATTGCAGAATAATTTTCAATTTCGTCTCCGTCGCCGAGAATTGCCAAGACCACTTCCAGCTATCATACTCGCAACATTAGGGTTACTCAAAATTTTTTGAATTCCCCCCGAGTTTACATTTTCAAGATTTTCTAATCGTTGTTGTACTGCTTCGTTGATTATTTTACTAACTTTTGCTGGCATCACAGTCGTGGATGGCAAAAACGCTTGCGTTTTCAACGGTTGTGGTTTCTTTTTTGGTCTCACCAGCGAGACTACTTTATCCTTTACAGCTGTGAATGCTTTTCCAGCGAGATCTCCAATAACACCTAATCCTTTATCTTTAATAACTTCAATTGCTTTCATTCCAGCTTGTTTAACAAATGGAGCGACTTTTGGTGCAATTCTACCGAATAATCCCATAATTGTTTTTCCTAATCCATCTCCGTAATACGCTTGATACACTGGAAATCTAGAATTTACCACATATACACTTGTAGGTTTATCGTGATTGTAGTTAATTATCATATTATTTGTAAATTGTTTACAATTTCTAATTAGCACAGAGTTCTAATTGGAAATCCCCTAGATTTTTAATCGCTGTGATATCCATGAAAATTTCTACTTGGATGATTTTCAACGAGTTCTTCAATAAGTTCCCGATATGTATGTATGTCCATGACACGACCTTTGAAATAATCGTCTGCAGATATCAGCGGCTTCATTTGTAATTTCCGGAGAATTATTTCCGGCTCGTTTTCCACCGATTAGAACTTCTAGCCGTGATACATCATTGATGATATTACGTGGACATGGAACATCATTGAAATTCAAAGAATTTCCACGGGAATTGCTTGAGAAATTCCTTGAATTTCCGATTCCACTACCAGTTACACCTCGTGTAAGTAATTTTTTAAATTCATCCCATTCCGGACGTATTTTTGCTGTAATTTTATCATGCTTTTTATTCGCTAAAAGTACTTTTCTCCCCCAAGTCTCCCTGTCCTTTATTTTTGTTAAATAAGGTAGATTTATTTTAGCACCCCGAGATTTAAAATTATCTTTGATAAAATGAGCTAATTCAACATCATCATCGATGCTTCCAATTTCGTTTAACGCGTCCTCGGTAAATATTTTTTCAGGAGTAAGATCACTTTCAGTGAGGTCGGTAGCATAAGGTTTATCTGAATCAAATCCGATTGCTGGTTGAGGTCCCTCAAAACCTGTTAACTCATCTAATTGGCGTTGCTCTATCATTCTCTGTTGTTGTTTTACTATATCACTGGGAAGTTTTTCTAAAATATCTGTTGTTTTCTGTTGAAGCGCTAACAGATTCTTGGAAATATCTGCTGTTGACTCAACTGATTCTTTTACTTTGCTGGTCGCTGCTGTTATCGGTGCAAATAGTTGTTCACTTCCAACAGTAAAATCGGTTTGCGCTGCTTGTCGTTGT
This sequence comes from Unio delphinus, assembly GCA_029339505.1. Classification (NCBI taxonomy): domain Eukaryota; kingdom Metazoa; phylum Mollusca; class Bivalvia; order Unionida; family Unionidae; genus Unio; species Unio delphinus. The sequence continues at coordinate 814,554 of JAQISU010000109.1, forward strand.
TGAAGTTGGCGCCGTACCGAATCTCTAACTGGAATAAATTTCTTAATCGCTGCTAATCTTTCTCGAGCTAGTCTAGTTGTGAGTGATTCAGGGATCATTATTGTGAAATCTTTTAGATTTTTAATTAAAAATCATTTAAATTTAAAAATCATTTAGATTTGAAAATCATTTAGATTTTTAATTTATATATGCATAATGAACCAAAATATCGTCGACGAAATATCGCAACAACTTAATCGTGTAAATGAAATCCCTGAAATCGCTGCAATTGTAACAGAAAAAAAATATTACACTTTAACGCTGATTACCTTGCAGATGAGTTTCGTAAGATAACATCTGCGCGAACCAAGGATTATCCAACATACCGATCTGAATATCGTGTAGCTAAGACGCTAATTCGGCAACGGAATCAAATAATTTATCAACTTAATTTAACTGGTAGTGAATCTTCGTTAACTGATTTTATTGAACTTTCTAAACTTTTGAATACACTAATAAAAGCTGTCGGGAATGTATTCGAAGAAGAAAAAAATATATCAAAATTCGCTGAAGAATTTGATAACACCTGGGATCAATAATGATTCTCATGTGAAAATTCTTGTAAATATTTAAAATTGCTTTTTTACAATTTTCATTTTTATTTTTTTTTTACATCCACGTGAATGATACTTTACATTTAAATTTTTCAGAATATGCCGCTGAGGTTATATAGTCAGCTGATCGGTTTACTGATTCTTTATGAATATTGAAGTATCTAGCGGCTGAATTTATTGATTGGAAATCTATAATCTCACTGTTATAAAAAGCAGTTACCGGTCTAGGTGAGTTATTTCTATTTAGATTTAGATTTTTATGAAGACAATTTTCTCGTTGAGTAACTACTCGTAAATTATCGATATGATTATTTAATTTATTTCTGTCGATATGATCAATAACATAACCCGGAGGAATTTCTCCGATAAAAACTTCAGCTATAAATCTATGAGCGAGATATTCTTTTTTTTTCCTTGGTAATTTACAGTAATACATAAATAACCCAAATTATTAACACCTCCAATTTTTTTTCTTAGACGTCGATTTCTAACAGTTTCTATCTCGAGAAGCCTCGTAATTGACGTAAATCGGATGCGAAACGTACTCGTTTGACATTATTATTTTATATAGGTTTTTCTTTGTTTAAATGTTATTTCTAAATTGGTCTGTTTACGTAGTCTTGCGGGGTTTGTATAATTTGATTACGGTGTTTCACATGAGTGTAGACATCATAATACCGTTTTAACTCTATATTTTTTACCGCCATGTTCCAAACATAACTGAGTTTCACCTCGTACTCCAACACCGCATACGATACAAGGTTTTGGTCCTGTACTTCCGCGTCGAATTGATACTTGATGCTGTCCGCAATATTCTTTTTTCGATAATTTATTACACGTGTTTGTCGAACCGATTAGCAACCACTTGCAATGATTCATGTTATATAATTATATATATATTTAATTAAAATTTAAACATATGTTTTATTTTTTTTTTTTAATTAGATATTTGCTTTAATATAATGAGTAAAATTTATTTTTCTCTTGACGCAAAATCTGGATTATCAATAAGGAAAATCAAGGATAAATCGCTTATAAAAATGATATCACACGCGAAGAAAGAATTTCGTATCGACGGAGCTGCATATATGTTTACCAGTTATAGAGTAAGTGATGGTAAAAAACTCAACGATGGTACCATAGATAAAGTTCGCGCGATGAATATATTATCGTTGTTGGATAACAACAACTACTTCTGCAGAATAAAGTGGATTAAATGGGATGAGAGCGATGATGAAGTCCATGGTTGGATTATCCGAGATAATTATAACCCTGTGATGAAAAATAAAAAAAAATGTGATTTTCAACTCCGATATGAATCCAGGAGCGCTAGTTGGAATTGATAGTCACTATTATAACAGAGATTATCCTATGACCGTTGTGATATATGGGTTATATAGAATTCACGTAGATATCGACTACGATAAAATGTATCCGATGAAAACGTCAGAATCATCACTGATAAATTGTGTTGCCGAGCGAGTTTTGGAACATTTCAAAAATTCTTTACGAGGAAATGGATTAACTCAGCAACGATGTGAAAAAATAACATCTTGGGGGAAACGAATGGCGGAACAAGGTGGAGCTTCGATCAGTGATGTTACTGAATTACAAAAATCTTTAAAATATCCGATTGTCGTAGAAACTATAACCGGAGAGATATTACACGATTGTAAATATCAAAAAAAAAATTACCTCCAATTAAAATTATTGATCATAAGGGACATGCCTGGAATTCCACGATAACTGAATTTCCTCCATCGAAGGTTGTAAAATACATACCTGAAAAATTTACCAAAGATGGATTTTACGAGGGGAAATTATTTGATACGATAGCGGAAATAAACGGAGATGATCCAACTTCAATTTGGTTATTTAGCAGTAGTGAAGATCCTGAAATAGGATTTGATCAATTTGTGAAACTCAACGGAGAATTATATCGCGAAGAACAATTAGATTCGCGTATGAAAAATGTTACAAAAGATTTTGTAAGTGATTTTGACAAACAAATATTATGTAATTCGTTTACAGTTCCATCAGTAATTGCGCATTACGCTCGTGAAATAAATTCTTGGAGAAAAACTCTGAAAAGATTTCTCGACGATGGAAGATTGAGTTGTATTGAATACGGACATGGCGGATTATGGAATACAAAATATGATAATAAGAATTTAATTTCCGCTGATATGAATACTAGTTATCCGGGAGGTTTTCTTGGAATGGGAGTATGTGGTGAATATTTTAAACGTTTCGGACATCCAACACATGAGATGACAAGAGTTGCGATTAACGGAAACTTACCTGATTTTGATTTAACTGGATTCGCTAAAGTTATTTTTTTTGAACTTAAGCGTGGATTACACGATTGTAGTTATTGCTGGATTGGCAAACACATGTCTGAGAAATCATGGACTCCAATAGTGTTGTTGCGATATATGTTAGATAGTGGTATGTTAACATCGTTGACAGTTGGTGAAGCTATAATAAGTTATAAATCTCAAAAAGATGTTTGGTTGCCAATTCCAGATTTAGATAATGAAATTGAAAATGTAAGAAAGAATTTTCCAAATTACAATAATAAAAAAATACGTGAAATGGCTAAACAATTATATTGTGGTAGAGAAAAATCCGCAAAGGATTACGGAAGAAAAATCATTGGAAAGTTTACTCAAGGAGGAAGATTTTCTAGTGCTCGATATGCTTCTAGATTAATAATTGATCCAGTTGAAGAACAAATTATTATTAAACATCTTACTGATACTAATAGATTTGTAACGAGTAGAAAAGCATTTTTATCAAATGGGAAACAATATGGAACTGTTATAACTTACATAGATGGAGAAAATGCTCAGTGGGTACATTTAAGAGCTTCAATGTTAGCGTATACAAGTATTAATTTATTTTCGATGATAAATAAATTTCCTAATATTGCTGTAAGAGTTGAAACTGATTCTATGTACTTCCACGAGAAACATATTTCTGCGGTTGAACCATTTCTCGGAGAAGGTTGGGGATCTTGGAGAATTAAAAAAGAAAAATTACACGATTATAATTTGCACGCTAACGTTGAGATACTTGATAGTTACCGCGGGAAAAATCCAGATAATATTCAGTTAGAATTTTCTAGTGCACCATCAGTATTTGATCCGTTAACAAGATATAAGATAGTTTACTTAAACGGTTGTGGAGGTTCTGGAAAAACAGAAAGAGTTATAAGAATGTATAAAGATTCTAACATAATAGCGTTAATACCGGCTCATAAATTAGAAAAAGATATAAAAGAACGTGGAATTCCTGCTTGTACTTATCATAGTTTCTTTAGGTGGAAGGGTAATACGTGGACTCCATTGCGAATGGGTAATAAATTTATACCATCAATAATTCTTTGGGATGAAGTGTGTACAGTGCCGTTAAAAATATTACAACAATTTCTCGGTTGGTTATCTACGAAAAATGTTAAAGTGATATTATGCGGAGATGATGGTCAACCACCACCATTTTACGGAGAATCACCTCATGAGTGGTTGAAAGCTAATGTTGATTATTATGAAGAAATCACAGAAGATTTTAGATCGCTAGATGAAGAAATAAAAGATTTAAAATCTAGAATCAGACGAAAATCTGATGACGAGCAATGTAGAATTATCAGAGAAGTTATCCCGGAAACCCCTGAAGAACAATTTTGGGGATCTTGGACACCCAACGACATAGTATTTGCTAGTAGAAAAATAACTCGAGATGATATTCAACAGCTGTTATTCGAAATACATCAAAAGAAGTTTCCTGATATGAAAGTTCCTTTGTGTTATAGACCATCTGATACACGACAACAAAACATTAATGTTAAAATTCCATGTGGAGAAGAACAAAAATTAGTGGTAAATGAAATTGTACACGTTGACATCGATGTAGTTGAGGACGCATTAAACGCTACCAATTCTCCTTGGATGTTAGGTTATGCAGCTACGATACACTCATCACAGGGATTAACTATCACAGATACAATTATTTGGATCGTAGATAATCGTATTGAGTGGTCAAATTTAGTTTATTTAGCGGTATCTAGAGCTAGACGAATAAATCAATTACGCCGAATTAACATCGAAGATACAGCAAGTAGTTCTGATGTTGATATTTACGTCGTTGAGAAAAAATTATCAGGATATAAACAACAAGATAAGAAAAAAAATAGAAATTTTAATATTAATTCGGGTTTAATACTATCGTTGAAAACGCAGCAAGATAATCACTGCGCTGCTTGCAATTGTTTATTGCGCTGGCGGTATCATCCTGGAGATCGTTACCAATTTACCGTTGATAGAATCGATAATAATCTCGGACATGTCGTTGGTAATGTAAGATTAACGTGTCTGGAGTGTAATATACGTCACGCTAACTAATTTTTCGCGGTGGTAATTGAGTGTCGTCAGGAATAACTTGTAGTTGTTCGCGTGTAAATCCTCGCTGAGGTGCGGACGAATCCAATCTATAAATTGCTGGCCTAGAAATGCTAGCATTTCCACTAAAAGATCGTGTCGACGATGATATTTTATGTGTAGTGATACTCCAAATAGGATCAGTGGCTCTTGCGCTACCACCTTCGAGTTCACCTGGCTCATATAAATATCTCACAGTGACGTCACCGAGAATTGGTTCACTGAAATTGGAAGTGTTAGTATTTCTAATACCAGGTATATACTTTTTTTTATTGCGATATTAGGTTTGATACCAATCATTCGAGTTATTTCGTTATTTAACGCGAATACTACTTTTGGTAATCTTTTGACCCATTCACGAGATCGAGTTTTTTGAGTAAATTCTTTCGCGTATTGATATCCAAATAACCGCTCAGCCAGAGTTCTATTAAATCGCTCTACAATTGCCTGATCACGGTGTATTGCAGTGTGTCCTCGTCGTATAGCTACGTTATGAGTTTTCATCGTAGATGTAACAGCACCTTGAAATTCCTTACCAGGATCAACTTGTAATAGATTTGGCCAACTTAGTGGACCTTTACGATAAATCTTTTCAAATGCGATGGAAACTTCCGTGGATGATTTTGTTTTTAACGGTATTGCTTGTTTATATCTGCTAGCGATATCAACTACGGTTAATGCATATTTGTAACCGTTATCGAGAGAAAGAAATAATATATCGGCTTGATGAACTTCATTCGGTACAAAAACATCAAAATGAGAATAATTAATTTTTTTAGGATCCGGAAGATAAATTTGCCATAACGCCTGTTTGGATAACCAATCTTTTGCGGTTTTATATTTTACCGATGCAGCATTGGCTAGTTTTTTAATTGCTGCGTAACCTTTCCAGTAGCCGCTATTAGAATAATAAATAGATTCCATGTTATTGTAAAATAATTTAGATTTTTAAATACTAGCACGAGAAGCTCCGCTTCCGAACATTATTTTACCTTTCATAGCTGCGCTTATCAACCAAGAAGCTAACTTTTCTTTGAATTTTTTTATCAGGAATTGCATTTAACGCGTGAATTAATTTTACATCTGCGAGATAACGCTGTTGAAGATCATCACTGCGATATGCGATATCATGTATTCTACAAGCTTCATCGATAGCATTAATTGGATACTCTCCTGGATTTGGTTGATTATTTTCATCTAGTCTGATATCTAATCGAGTTCCAGGTCCGCAGTAATTATATCCTGGAAGATGTTTTTCTCCTGGACATTTAGCCCAAGGCGCTCCTGGAAGTTTTGATAATTTACCAGCTATATCTCCGGCTGTTTTTTTTTTTATAAATCTAAATTTTTTATGCCACAAATTTCACAATTACCTGAAAGTGCTAGTCGATTATTTTTAGTTGTAACTGTTATTTCATTATTTGTTGGTGTACGCTTCTTACATTTAACACAATATAAATCCATAATTTTATACATAAATAAACTATACTAATAAATGGAAGTGATTGATTTTAGCGCTACAAAGAAAAAACAACCAGTTAAACATCATCCAATGCTACCAAATTCTATTAGAATGATTATTATTGGACCATCCGGAAGCGGTAAAACTCAGTTGTTGTTAACGATGATAGTGAAATATCTAAACTGGGATAAATTATATTTAGTTGCACCAAGCGTAGATGATCAACAATGTTATTCTGTGCTACGCGAATATAATGAGTGTGCTAAAGAAACCACTGGAGAAGATGTAATTGATATAATAACAGATATTGATGATGCTCCGTCTGTCGATGATCTTGATGGACGACTTAATAATCTCGTTGTATATGATGATATAATGTTAGATAAACAAAAAAATCCTGAAAGAATTTTTTCTTAAAAACGCGGACGTGATTCATCTTACTCAGCGATATACACAAATTCCTAAAGTAATTCGAGATAATTGTAATTTAATTAGCGTATTTAACGGAGTTGATACACATACGTTAAGAAATATTTGGCAAACTTGGTGCAGAGATTTTGATTTTAATAAATTTAAAGACTTTTTCGGAAATGCTCAGAGAATCCCTTATGGGTTTGTCACAATAGCGGTACATGATCCACGGACACGATATCGAATTGGACTTGATCGTATATACAGTTAAATATTTAGCAGCAGAGAGGCTGAGCCTTCACTTTTTCCTCAAAATGACAAAAAAAAAAAATACCCCGTGATGTGGTATTATCAAACAAGTATTAAAAAATTATTGTTATGTTAAGTTTTTCCTTACCGAGATAATAATTTTTAACCCGAAAATGTGAAGTCTCAGATTGGTAAAATACGAGTTAACGATTTTTTTTTTAAGTCTCAGATTTGGAAATGGCCAATATTGAGGGGTGATTTTTTTGTAATTTTGAGGAAAAAGTGAAGCTCAGCCTCTCTGCTGCTACAATGGTTAACAACAAACATCGAACAGCAAAAAAAAAATATATATGAGGATGAGATCATACAACTACAACTTAAAAATGTTTTTTTTTCAAAGAAAATTATTAACCGAACAAAAGATGGCTATGGCGTTATTGGGAGATCGTCCTCGATTTTTTTAATTATTGTAGAAGCTGGTACAAACAATTGTATTTTATCACGGTTTTTAATCATAATCTTAGTTCTTGCGTCAGTGATTGTTTTAATAATTATATACTCGTTTCTATGAGATGGTTTCCCTTCATCTCTCATTGATGCAACTCCCTCATACTCTTGTTCAAGATAATCACTTGTAAATATTTTATTATCACCGATGTAATCGTTTAGTTTATCAAGTTCATCAGATAGCTGGTTGATATTTTCCTCGTTCATTTATACCTATAGGAAATCATTTGTTTAACTGTTTATATTTTACAAGCAATTTGTTCATCATATAAAAAGATACCATGCGTTAAATCTCTTCGAATATGCTGCTAAACATATATCATGTGCTACATATTTTATAGATCGGCTATTAATATCATAATATTTTCCAGCGGAATATGTTGAAGGAAAATATTGTGTTGTATTATCCATGATTGCTATTACAGGATACCGTAGTTGTCGTTTAATCATGGGCGCAGAATTAAGATTATTTTTTCGATGAGTTACTACACGTAAATTTTCTATACGATTATCAAGTTTATTTCTGTTCAAATGATCAATAACAAAACCCGCTGAAATTATACCATTGTAACACTCCCAAATAAATATATGAGCTAGATAATGTTTATTTTTTTCATTGTTCGGGATATTAAATCTCATTTATCCATGTTTATTAATACAACCAATAATTTTCTTTAATCGTCGATGCCTGATGATTCCACATCAAGATGATTCGTAATCAACGTAAATCGGGTGAGAAAGTAAACATAATTTGGTCCATATATTTACTAGACAAATTAAAAATGTAATTCTTTGCTTGTTGATAATCTCCGGTTATATAATCATTTTCGTTTATAATGACGTTATATTTACGTTTATAGTATCTAGCCAGTTCCCTAAATCTATGTCCACCGCAATCAAAACATAATTGGCTTTTCCCTTTAACCCCCTGACCACAGTTAATACATATCATCAGACCAGTAGAACCTTCCTTGATTTATTGGTTATGGTACGCACAGTAATCTCCAACACATCGACGATTACATATTCCATTATTTGCTCTCCATTTCCATCCGCAATAATTTTTCGCCATTAATATACTATATACATAACACGTGTAAAACTTAATTGAAGGTAAATTTGCGTATAGAATATGGAGAATATCCTAAACATTGATATAAATGAGAGCTCATCGAGAGAACGAGCTCGGTATGACCTAGATGATAAAATATCACCGATACGTTACCAATCAAGAATAATAAATAGTATCAGAGCAGCAAAATATGTACATCTCACAAATGGTGCCTCATCTACATACTCGACATATATGACAACATATGAAGATAACACATTGACCATGGAACATGCCAAAAAAGTTCCCAAGACGACCGAAGATATTACTTGAACATCGGCTATTAATATCATAATACTTTCCAGCGGAATGTGTTAAAGGAAAATATCGTGTTTATTATCCATGATTGCTATTACAGGATACCGTAGTTGTCGTTTAATCCTCGGCGCAGAATTAAGATTATTTTTTCGATGAGTTACTACACGTAAATTTTTTATACGATTATCAAGTTTATTTCTGTTAATATGATCAATAACAAAATACGCACATTTTCAACAATAAATGTCACAACGACAAAAAAAATTACAAACAGACCATCTGTTGAAAATAGATTCAGGTACTTGGAGAATATATCATCATCGGCGGCGAGTACTAGAACATGGTAACTTTTTTGTGATGACCGAAAAAACCAAACCGGGTGCACTGGTAGCAATTGATAGTCAAGACTACAATATAGCATATCCGTTTAACGTGATCATAGTTGGAGACACCCAATGATGAAGAAATAGCAGGCATGAAACTATCATCGGATTTAAACTGTGTTGCTGAACAAACCATAAATCATTTTATGAGTACAAAACAAGGCAATGGATTAACCGATGTAAGAAAATCGAAATGTATGCGTGGAATGAATTTATTAAGAAAAAAGGTGGCGGAGTAACAAAGAAAGATATTGCCGCATTAGAGAAAAAATTAAAAGTTCCTATAGTTGTAAAAATATTTCCGGATAGAATATTTTATAGTTCTGGTTGTTATCGCAAAGCAGGAAACCCAATTGAAATCATCGACCACAATTCTCATGCGTGGAATATCACCAAAGGAAATTTTCCTGATTCCAGAATATTTAAATATTATCACGGTAATATGTTTGATTATATTCACGCGTTGAGTAAAACAGAACCTGTAAATATATGGTTGTTTTCCAGTGGTGAACAATATGATCAGTTTGTTAAATGAAACGGAGATATATATCGCACTGAAGAACTACAAACGGAAATGAATAATCTCGCGCTGAAATATATCAACGGAAATAATCAAAAAATTGAAAATTTGCAAAATTTCGCCGATATAATTACCAGAAATAGTTTCTCTGTACCATCGGTTGTAGCTCATTTTGCCAGAGAGAAAAACTCGTGGTTGCCAACAAACCTTGATTTCTCGAAGATGTTAGCGCGAGTTGTATAGAATATGGTCATGGTGGTCTATGGAACACAAAATATAATTTAGATGTTATGATGTCTGTGGACATGTCAGCGTGCTACCCAGGAAGGTTTCTAGGGATGGGAGAATGTCATAAATATTTTCAACGGGTTGATCATCCCATACATGGTAAGGAGAGCTGTTAATGGACCATTACCTGATTTTGATCTTACTGGGTTTGCCGAGATAACTTCGTTTATGTTTGCTGATGGACATCATCCGATAACTTATGTATGGTTTGGAAAACATTTCTTGGAAAAAAGATGGGCGCCAATAGTGTTATTGAGATATATGTTACAGAGCGGGATATTAACCTCGTTGACTTTGTCTGAGGTAATAATTTCTCATCAATGTCAAACCGAAGTATGGTTACCAACACCAGACCAATTTCCCAATTACGAAATTGATTTTTACGTGATATTATAACGCAAGAGTGTAAAACCTTGGGGTGATTATAATCGAGAAATTTACTCAGGGTGAAAAAGAGGTTCAAGAAGAAGTTGGACACCGTAAACGTCATCGAATGGTCAAATTTAATTTATATTTGCAGTATCCCGAGTACGACAAACACATCAACTTCGAAAAGTTTACATTAATTTCAACGAGAACAAAAATATTGATAAGATCGTTAATGATATCACGATAATGAAAAACCGACGACAACCACTATGTTAGATGTAATCAGAAAAATCTTCCACGGGTTTTACCGTAGAATAACCGAAATCATTGTATCAATTAAGACCAGTTGGTGGTAATTGAGTATCATCTGGAATAACCTCTAATTGTTCCAATGTAAACCTTCGTGGTGGTGCAGTTGGGTCCAGTTTATATAATGTTGGTCTGTGATTAGATGATACCGTAGAATATATTTTATGAGTGGTGATACTCCATATCGGATCAGTTGATCTTTTTGTACCACTTTCAAGTTCACCAGGTTCGTATAAATATCTCACTGTGACATTATTCGGCAATATTTCTATTGGTGAAAACGGTAACGTGCTTTCACTTATATATTTTTTTGTTATCGCGATGACAGGTTTCATGTTTATGTTTCTGGTGACCTCATTATTGATTGCTGCAACAACATCTGGTAATCGTTTAACCCATTCTCGAGATCGCCCATGTTCGATAAATTCCTTAGCGTACTGATAATGAAATAGATTATCAGCTAGAGTTCTATTAAACCGCTCAACAATTGCCTGATCACGATGAATTGCGGTATGATCAACTTGAAGTAGATTTAAATATCGTAGAGGTCCTCGAAGATAAATCCTTTTGAACGCGGATGCAACCTCAGATGATGATTTTGTTGATAATGGCTCAGCTTCCTTGTATCTACTCGCGATATCAACTACCGTCAACGCATATTTATAAACACGTTTATTAACTATATCATGTGGTAGATATAATATATCTGCCTGATGAACCTCATTCGGAACATTAACATCGAAACGCGCATATTGAATTTTTTTCGGACGAGGTAAATAAATGTGCCATATAGCTTGTTTGGTCAACCAGTCAGCAGCTGTTTTATGAGATACTTTAGCAACGCTGGCGAGTTTATCGATAGCTGATTTACCCATAAAATATTCCGTTGGAGAATAATAAATTGCTTCCATGCTATATATTAACACCAAACAATAATTTACCTTTCATTGCGGTTTTTATTAACCATGAAGCTAATTTTTCCTTGAACGATTTATCAGGAATAGAGTTCAACGCGTGTATCAACTTTACATACTCGAGATGACGTTGTTGAAGATCACCACGAAAACACTGATGTGTTATATGTCACTCAACAATACACACAGATTCCAAAGGTGATCCGAGATAATTGCAATTTATTATGTGTGTTTAATGGAGTTGACACACATACACTTAGAAATATTTGGCAGACTTGGTGCTCCGATATGGATTTTAATCAATTTCGAAATTTTTATAGTTATGCTCAGGCTACCCCACTCGGGTTTGCAACGATAAATTTATCAGATCCGAGGACAGATTATATTTACTGTTAATTAAATTGCAACCCGATCAACATTACCGTGTTTTTGTCAAATGGCGAGCAAACAAATTTCAATAAACCCTTTGTTTCCATCGTTGAAAACCCTCCGTTGGTCGAAAACACACGCGCAAAAAATGGTGGGCAAACCCTCATTGTTGCGATGTGGGATTACTGAATGTTAGCTTAAAGTAGTTATAATGTATATTTGTGGGATTACTGAACATTATCATCAAGCAGTTATAATGTATATTTGTGTGATTACTGAATGTTACCATCAAGTTGTTATTATATATATTTGTGTGATTACTGAATTTTAGCATCAAGTAGTTATTATGTTTATTTGTGTGATTACTGAATGTTACCATCAAGTGGTTATTATATATATTTGTGTGATTACTGAATTTTAGCATCAAGTAGTTATTATGTTTATTTGTGTGATTACTGAATTTTAGCATCAAGTAGTTATTATGTTTTTTTTGTGTGATTACTCTCTATGTTGTCATGAATTAGTTATTATATTTTTATGGGGTTACTCAATATTTAGCACGAAGTAATTATCATGTTTATTTGTAGGATTACTCTCTGTTAGCATCAATTAGAAATCGTGATTAATTGCTGGATTACTCTGTTTAACTTCAAGTAGTTATTATCATGTTTATTTGTAGGATTACTCTATATTAGCATCAATTAGTTATCGTGATTAATTGCTGGATTACTCTGTTTAACTTCAAGTAGTTATCGTGTTTATTTGTAGACTTTTTAACAATATAACCCACCAGTATGCTGAAAATTGTTTATAACATCATGGTTTTATGTTTTGGAAACAATTCACCAACGAAATAATCAGTTCAATTATGAAAGACGTGATCCTTTCTAATCACAATGTTATTATTGCAAACACTTTATATTACTTATGTTTTCTTAACACAAAACTGCATATGAAACTTAAAATGATCTAACAGTAATGTCCCTGTCCTCCCTTGCTTTTCGTCCTCTCAAGTGTATAAAAAATCATTGGCGATACGAAGATATTTTTGACCCCTACGCAATGCTTACCGAGGGAACCCTGCAATGTTTATAGCTAGTATATTTGTTGGGACCCTGAGCTCGGTGGGCCCCTGCAATGTTAACAGCTAAGATATTTGGGACCATGATATTAACCCTATGCAGTCGTAATAGCAAATGTGCAGGTCACACATTAGGGCTTTTGATGGGTGGTATATTACATAGTCCTAGTTTCTTTTTATAATATATAAAAAAGTGTTTGTGCGGGCTTGTGTGCCCCCTGTATTCGTGGACCCCTATGATTAGCATACTCGTTTATATTTGGTAGCTACGCCCATTAAAGAAAGCGTTATCTCATTGCTCATATATCCAAGGCAAATTGTCATCGCATGGCTTAGAAGGTCACAAGAAGAAATCAATCCACCCTCAGTAAAGCATATCAAAATCCAATTAGTGATAAAATAAGAAGTTTATCGCTTCAGCGGAAATACGCATCAAGGGCACGTAAGAATATAACCTCGCCCAAGCCCCTAACTGTTAAACTCTTTAAATCCTTCATATGAATATGCTTGTTTTATCAAACAGGATTACCAAATCTCAAATCGATTGAAACTGACAACCCAAGAATTATTATAGCTTATATACAAGGGAATCTTTTTCTCCCTTACTGAAAGTTACAAAGAAAATGTGAAACCATTTCGATCAAATAAGATGGTATTAAGCCACGTGATAAAAGTTAAAACTTGACGGTAGCTGTAGGCCTCGTGGTATTGGCTATAATGTATATCTAATTTGTTTCGCTTTTCAATTCATGTCACACAAGAATTATTGGGTAAGAAAATATCAAACATACCCAAAGCCTGAAACGTCTTACCTATCGTTTTTTATATAGTCACTGTATTATGACGAAATTTCCATGTAAGGCGATATCACAATTTTTTATCCTTTTCACTGGACACATGATTTTAATTTAATTATTTTGCAACCAATTTATAATGTGTGTGTGCGTGTGTGCGTGCTTGTGTGTGTGTGTGTGTGTGAAGACAGCGTGTATATTGATACAAAATGAAAAATTATTTTATAAAAAAATAAATACAAACAACAGTATTATGTGATTTATTGGGCCACAGATCTACACTACAATCAGATGCATTTGCGTACGAGTTCGTGACATACACGGTCAAGTTCATTACATACATGGACGAGTTTATGGCATACATGGGCGAGTTTATGGCATGGAGAGTTTAGCAGTACACATAGATGATATGTATGTATGTATGTATGTATGTATGTATGTATGTATGTATGTATGTATGTATGTATGTATGTATGTATGTATGTATGTATGTATGTATGTATGTATGTATGTATGTATGTATGTATGTATGTATGTGTATGATCTATAAATAAAAGCTGACGCATGTGCTAATATTTACTAAAACTAACATTATTAATAAATATGTGTACGAGATACGACCATTTTCATATTGGACAGATCGATTAGATAGTATCTTAGAAGAATTAAGTTATTTCATATTGAATGAGTTATATCACAGTAATATGTATTTTGATATATTAGATTCAGTAGCAGGATCTGTCACATGGGGGTATATCGGGACAAACAGCCGTAAGCGACTCGTGAAGGTATATATAAGGAAAGAACTGCGCAATCAGATTCCTGCCTATATTGGAGTCATTATAATTTATTCTGTCACTGTTTTAACATCAGGTCAGCAAAAGTATTTTGTGTTGCACATAGATATTATTTGAGGGAGAAAACATTTATTTGCATTGTACAATAGAATTAAACGCAATACTCTTACCAGTGTGAATTATTCATATGAGTTCTTGGAAAACGCTATTTTGACAAAGTCAAGACTCTTGGTTTACCTGTACATTTCCGGTTCTGAAATTTATACAAACTTTTCATTCTTTTGGGCTTTAATTTTAACTTTATCGAAAATGTTTAAGTTCATCATTATCTTTAATTAAACTTTCCACGCTTTAAATAACCTAAAAAATAATTGTACATTTCCATTTTAATCGTGTCTAACTCATTTATACCCTTAATATAACGTAAAAATGATTATACATTTCCAATTTAAGCATATCTTCATATCTACATATCTAGCTTCCCAAAAAATTAAAAACATTTGTGTTGAACTACTACGAAACACATTTTTAGTAGTTAAACCACTTTTAAGAAAGTTGTCGTTTATATATGAATCTTAATATGAATCTTAATATGAATCTTAATATGAATCTTAATATGAATCTTAGTATGAATCTTAATATGAATCTTAATATGAATATTAATATGAATCTTAATATGAATCTTAATATGAATCTTAATATGAATCTTAATATGAATCTTAATATAGACGTGACCCTTTAATGAGGCTTCGCTCAGAGTATATTTTGTAAGCTAAGTGTTTCTATTGATGCAAGTTTAAGGAATGTATCACGTAGAAGGATATTCTCTCGTTTGAAATAAAGTTTAGTAATCAAAAGTATATGTTTTTTCCATAGATACACGTAATTAAGATAAAAACATAAAAACAATTCCTTACAATTAAGATAAAATAAAAATAAAAAGCATTCACTCACAGTGTTCCTATTATGCTGTCAGCAACGCTGTGTAAAGAACATAAGACGATGAAGAAAAATTACTAGATTCTATGAATTTGGTTCTGGTTTTTCAAAAATTTATATGGAAACTACCCAAAATTTGGTATCTTGGAGACTTTTTCGTACATTTTTAAGGCATCAAACTATGAGATTTTCGGAATAAATGGAGAAGCAAATAAGATGTAGTCCAAGACTTCGATTATAATGTATTCTAGCTTGTCAGAACATGCAATCAATATGCTACGAAATGGACAGAAAATGCCATCTGCGAAAAATATTTGAATTTCTTTTTTATCAAGGCTGTATCTATGTCCAGACAATACTCCGTGATTTTATGTTCGTTTTGGGATTTTATTTTTAATTTACTTTGCAACATTTAAATAGTGCCGCAAACTAGTCATAATGAAACGTGATTTTCACCTAAAATGAGATATTTCTATAGAAAGGATACTCACACGTCTTCACAAGATTCAAAGCGATTGAGCAATAGTGTTTCTCGTTTTAATTTAAGACTTGCTATTGACGGAAATATTGCTGCGACGGTGCCAATTCATTCTTCAGTGGTATCATTCATACGTTATTTGTTCTTGTCACATTTCAATGTTCAACACGTTGCCTAAGGCTTTTTCCAGTGAAATTTGTGGTAAAAGAAACAACAGTCATAAAGTGTTGAGTCAAATTCATTGTCTAATACCAATTTTCAAAGAAAGCAATTTCACAGCAGTGTTATAAAATTAAACCATTATTCTATTAAGACGTCAAACAACTGAAATTTCTTTTTATATAACCGGTACTGTGAATGATTGTTTAACACTCAAACCAATACGACTTGTAACCAGTCTACTTTCATCTGATAAAGAAAATTGGTTCTTAAATAAGAGTGTGACAATTAATCCAGTAATGAGATGACATCCAAGATTGTTGCTAAAAGTCTCATGATTGGAAAAATCTTTTTATAAAGAGGAGTAACTAGTTATGTAATTTCACAACCATATATTTTATCTTATTTTAAAAAATGTTGCGGTAATTACGATTTAATTAAAGCATCGGAGTCCATGGGTAATTCTCAAATAATATGTACAGTGGAAAACATCAAGTAAAATCAAATAAATTACAAACGTTTTTCAATCCTTTCTCGACTGGTCATTTTATCATATATGTGTCGTTCACTCATTCGTAAAAATAGTCTCAAATTATATTGTTTGTTTGATTAGGATTTTTAACGTAGCTTTAACAATATTATATCATATCGCTACGATGTCTGCAATGAGGCAGTTTATAGCGATGTCCAGCTCTGGGGCATCATGCCGCAAACATGTAGCATGATGTCCCGCCCATCACATAATCCTGACACCAGGCCGACCAGACGTAACACTAACCTCTTAATGCTGGGCGCCAAGCGAGGCAGCCGTTAGGACCATTTTTGTAAGTCTTTGGTATGATTCGGCCGAGGATCAAACCCACGACTTCCCGCTCCCGCGGCAGGCGCTCTAATCACTAGGCCACCGGAGCGATTCCTGTTATACTGAATCGATGACACATCCTTGCATAACATCAGAATAAATACTTGGCATTTTAACAGTAAATTTATTATGCTTTAAACAGTTTCCTTCCGATAAGGGTACATGTCAATAAGCACACTTTTCTTTAAAGACACTTCAGTACCATTACATCATTGTCCGCTATCGACAGGTGTACTTGATATACACGTGTATTTTATATGAAAAATCTGTCCAAAATACTTAACATTTTTAATTAAACTTTCTTCTCAGAAAATCTAGAGCATATCATTTGACGCACCTGACGTTTATTGATAATACACGGTGTAAAACACGCTTGCTTCTACGGCTAGTGAAATGCAGTACAAATAATTTATATATAGTGTTGATTGCACAGATTACGTGTTCTTAGTGCCTCTGACATTGGTCCGATACGATTATGAAAATGTGGTAAACTGGAGAAGCAGAAAAGGCAGGAGGGAAAAACAAACAGCAAATCCAGCCGAACTTTGAATAGTCGACAACATGTCCTTGCAAAACAACACATCTAAAATAAATACTTATTTACAAATAACAAAACGTATTAACTGAATGAGGCTACATTTAAAACAAGGGATAAATAATTATCAGAAGAGAGCTCTAAACGTTTCTGTTGAAATGGCTGTATTCAAAACGACAGTTACAGTTACTTTTCATGCAGTTTTGTAAAAGGGTAAAACACGTGTGGTAAGTAAATCGTTTAAATTCTAAATTTACTCTTGAGGATAGTTCAGAGGACTTGAAGATGATACGTGGTGAATGGGTTTGTAATAAACACTGCTACACTGTTCCGAGAACACGAAGGCGATATTTGAATGGATTTGTAAATGACACTACTACACTCCAGAATAGTTCAAAGAACTTGACGTTGACACGTAAATGGACTTGTAATAGACACTACTACATACTCAAGGACAGTTCCGAGAACTTGAATTTCACACGTAAATGGATTTGTAATAGACACTACTACACTCCAGAATAGTTTTAAGAACTTGAAGACGATAAATGATGGGATATCTAAAAGACACTACTACACTCAAAGATAGCTCAGAGAGCTCGAAAACAATATATGAATGGATTTGTAATCGATACTACTAAACTCCAGGACAGTTTTAAGAACTTGAAGGCGATATGTGAATGGGTTTATAAGAGTCACTGACTCACTACATGAGAGTTTAGAGAATTTGAAGCCCAAAAAGGAATGAGTTTGTAATAGCTACTACAACACTCCAGGATAGTTCAAAGAACTTGAAGACGATACTAATGGGTTTGCAATTGACACTTTATCATTACAGATTAGTGTTTCTTGTCAGTGCCGAATTGTTTAAGTATCTATACCAACTAATGCTAAGCGTTTATTATAACATAATCATCGTTCTTTATTGCTTTAGTAAGGTTGCTATAAATGCAACGTGACATCCAATTCCAGATACTACTATAATCAAAAAATCCAAAGGATGAAAGTTTATCAGTTTTTTGTTAATGTGTTAATATATTTTTTTGGGGGGGTGCGTCGTCTAATTTTGATTGATTGATTGATTGATTGATTGATTGATTGATTGATTGATTGATTGATTGATTGATTGATTGATTGATTGATTGATTGATTGATTTATTGATTGAGCAGTTTAGCAGTAGCGTAATTGAGCAATTGACTGAGCAATTTATTGAGCAATAACTTGATTGATAAATTGATTGATTGATTGAGCAATTTATTGATTGAAGAATGTATTGACTGATCAATTTATGGATACGATTGAAAGTGCGATTGATTGAGCGATTGAGCAATTAATTGAATGATTGATTGTTATGCGATTCAACTTTTTTTTGTCTTTCTCCATATATTAATTATCTATGGCATTACCTACAAGATTATCATCCTGAATTTTCAACCTGATTTTTAAATATATTTAATCCACTTGACCTAAATTCAGAGTAACTTAGGTATAGAATGACCTACGTCAATGAGTTCATTCATTGCAATGTTTACGCGCTTCTGACTAAAGCAATGGCAAATTGCCCGACATGGAATAATAGCATTTATTATTAGTAGAAATATTGATTTCTTATTGAGATTAATTACTGTTTGTTTGGACAATTACCAATGAGGATAAAACTATGCACAGTTATATCCGGTTGTGAAATTGTCCTTCAAGTTTTATAGGCAAATAATAATGGCGCCCACATCGAGTGTTGAACTTGTGGTTGCTCTCCAGAAAAAGACAATTGTCTAGCCTCAATACTTGCCCCACTTGCCCGACGAATACAAACCTATGCATGCATGGGGATTTTGGGGGATTTCATATTTCAAAAAGAAGATGCAAACTTTCCGTCAATGCGAAAGGTTAGACGTCATAAAGGCATTTAGCTATAGGTCTCAATGATGATAATTTGATTTACTTACTTTTTATGACGTATATTCACTTTTTTAGCTCTTCGTCAATCAATATTCCTTAGAAAAGCATAGTATTGACGCAGAGAGAAATGCATATGACAAAATCAGTGGTATAGAATGTTGACACTTTCAGACTAACCAATTAAGTAAGAGGTGTGATCCAGTTTAAACCAGATTCAATGTCACGCTTCGAAATCACAATGAAAGCGACGCGTATTGGAAACATTAAAGTAGCCCCAGCACGTTTAGTGGAAACATTAAAGTAGCCCCAGCACGTTTAGTGGAAACATTAAAGTAGCCCCAGCACGTTTAGTGATTAGATCGACTTGTCTTGATCCATTTTAGTTCCAGTTTGCAAATGTAAAAGTCTATAGCAATCAAATTCTTTATCTGGAAGTCTTACGATGACAACAACAGTGTTCATCACTCAATAACCAGCAATGAACAGACTTTGGTAAAACTATGTGAGTACATGCATTCCATTTTAGAACAACAAAGAATGTCTTATTTAAAACCAGTAAAGGCGCATATATGACTACATTGACATATACTTTATTCTGAAATGTTTCCACTTTTTCCTGTAACATGTTAAATTTACAATATACTATTTATAAATATAAATATAATAGAAACAGATGTACATCACGTGGTTGATCGAAATGATCTGTGCATTTGTGGGATAGTCAGCTGACATGAATAGAGATACTGTTTGGCAGTGCAGATCAATCTGTCCAAGGATAAAATTTACATTGTAGACGTTAACATTAATCATTTTATTTCAATTTTTCAATTATTTCTTACTTTAATCTAAGGTTGCAATATCAGAAGACAGATTTTCATTTATAATTTGACCTTTTACACATAATCCTATAGATTTCAGTTATATTTCGAGACTCAAGAAGGCAACTGTCAAAATGTTGTCACGATAATTTATGTAATATTACAATATCCATATAATTAATTTTTTTTAATTAGTCTTTGCCACCAAAGCAAATGACAAGTCGATGCACATTTGTATGAAATTGAAATGGAATCTATTGTCTATTTTTCTCCCCCGTTTTATTCAGGTAAGTAACTCGTTCATATTACTTGACAGTAATAATGTTTTCATATTAATGGAATACACCTGGAAATAATAATGTCGCTGTCTGTCACATACAAAACATGACAATCAGTTGATATTTGGAACCAACAAACTCAGTCTGTTCGTACATTATTCAGTGACTCCTCAATGTATCAATTGCTTACGAGATTATGGAACTATGGCCTCATTATTTCTGCAAAATAAACACACACACATACATACATACACACACGCATACATACATACATACATACATACATACATACATACATACATACATACATACATACATACATACATTTTAAAATAGTTTTGCATGTTACTTGATTTTAAAAAAATGTTAGTGCGTATAATTACGTCCATTGATATATATATATATATATATATATATATATATATATATATATATATATATATATATGTGTGTGTGTGTGTGTGTGTGTGTGTGTGTGTGTGTGGACTTCATTAGAGGTTTTCATATTATTCATTTTCATCTTAATTTGTTAAAATTTACAGTCCATTAGTTAGCGCTTATTGAAGTATTTAGTTGAATGCTGATTTGTGGCAATTCTTGCTAGCAATGTGTGAGAGGATGAGACGACGTAGATTTAGTGAATTTAAACTTATTTTTACAACCATACAATAACTGCCATTCCAATGATTGCAATCATCGAATCAATGACATACCAGCTTAAATTGAAACGAGATTCAGTTAAACCTTGCTTGCATTATTTATAATATTTTCAGAAATTCTTACAAACATTTCTTATAAATAAATTCTTATGCCTTTTTAATACTTTCCTTGCAACCCCATTTTATTACATATAATCAGGAAATGTATCTAATTATTTCAGCAATGACAAAATACTGAACTGGAATCATGGTAACGTTCTACATGACATATCTTTACTGAATGGTGAATCTTACCACATTCACACTGATTATCAAGTTTGGCAATTTATTTCAGGAATATCAATCGCATCCATTTTTGTAAATTATTTCAGAAAAGCCAAATAAGTATCATACATTTTCCGTACATTAGTCATCTAATTTGATGCATTTTTTGTCATGTTTACTTGTTAATCAAATTTAAAATCGTCATACCATATTTTCCATTGATGAGCGTCTCTCTTCAGGTATATTATTCAGGCCACCCTGTTAATCCAATACATATGTACCCCTGACACAAGTCATTCACAAAGTAGAATTGGACAAAGAATAATCAGGTCATAAACGGACACACTACAAATATTACTGTACAAAATTACTCGTGTCGTTGTTACACATGGTTTCACTTTCAATGGGGTCGCGTTTAGGGCAACACACTTGATTTCACTTTCAATGGATCGAATTTAGAGTAAAATGCGCCATAATCACTGCATACTATTAGACTGCACCACATTTCAATTCTTTCCTCACATTTTTCATGTTAATTGCTGGTCCTGCATATCATTTTACAACGATATGTACTAAGGAGTGGTAGAATACTTTTTAGTTTTCATAAGTATTACTTTTTTTTCATTTTGTTTTAAGATTTATAAGAAATTGCGTCTTTTTGTTTCTACTAAGGATACTG
Organism: Unio delphinus; assembly: GCA_029339505.1. Taxonomy (NCBI): domain Eukaryota; kingdom Metazoa; phylum Mollusca; class Bivalvia; order Unionida; family Unionidae; genus Unio; species Unio delphinus. Next base: position 836,973 of record JAQISU010000109.1, read on the forward strand.
TTCTAAAATGTTTGAAATCGGTAATGTCAGAACGTTCAACTAAAATAGCCTTGGATAATTATATATCAAATTAGTTTACTAAATCTGAAGCAAAACAGAATATCCTAACGCTTTGTCATTTTAAAATATTTACCAATCCCTTCAGCCTATCCTACCAAAAGTAATTTGAAATAAATCACTTTGGAGGACACGTACAAACCATTGTTGCCAAAGTTATTTAGATCATGAAAAACGGTTAGAGTTTGATATCTTAAGAACTCACACGCTCGAACGCACACGCCAAAGTTAGAATATAACAAACTGAAGCAAGTATAGCCATACATACCTACATACATACCTACATACATACCAACCTACCTACCTACCTACCTACCTGCATGCATGCATGCATGCATGCATACATACATACATACATACATACATACATACATACATACATACATACATACATACATACATACATACATACATACATACATACATACATACATACATACGTACATACGTACATATATACATACTGATTGATAGACAGACAGACAGATTGACAAACGGACCGATTGATAGTTTTATAGATAGATAGATAGATAGATAGATAGATAGATAGATAGATAGATAGATAGATAGATAGATAGATAGATAGATAGATAGATAGATAGATAGATAGATAGATAGATAGATAGATAGATAGATAGATAGATAGATAGGATGGATGGATGGATGGATGGATGGATGGATGGATGGATAGATAGATAGATAGATAGATAGATAGATAGATAGATAGATAGATAGATAGATAGATAGATAGATAGATAGATAGATAGATAGATAGATAGATAGATAGATAGATAGATAGATAGATAGATAGATAAGAACATCAGGTGACATAAAACAAATTTCCTAAACCATTGTTTATCATTAGCTCATTTCAGTTCTTAACAGCGCGTTATTGTAACTCCTGCATGAAGATATATGTTCTCGTTTACATGCCTAGGGTGAATTATTTTCATCTCCAGATAAACCTTTCACATACCTATCTTCTAAGGAAGGAACGTAATGAATTCGTCATTAGGCGCAGACCTCAGTTCTCATGGAGACTACTTTACAACCATGCACACAGTGTTCTGAAAAATGAGTAGCAGCGACATGTCCTTATTTAAAACGGTATGAACTCCATACTTTTCATAAACTAGGCTTAATTTGTTAACGACAGCCTTTACAGTCCAATAAAAAATGATAAGGTTTCGATAACCGACTTGGCACATTATACTGGTTTGGGTATGTAATCTGTAATTGTACGTATATCGATTTTCAAGTCAATTTTTAGAATTCTCTAAAATATTTGAATTTGTTTGATCTGTTATATTTTGTTGTGTTTTATTTCGACACAGCTATTTTATGTATTCTTCTACGAATCACGGAAGACTGAGCATGCTGGTATTTTGAATTGGTACAATTTTATGGATTTAAGGGCAGTATGTGGACGAAATCAGATCCGGAAATACCTCTTACGTGATACAATCTGTTCCAACCCTTCCGTTCTGTTTGATTTAGGATCTGATTGATGACTTCAATAATTTCAATTTTCTGTATTCCTGGTGGAATTCGATCTTGCTTTTAAATGTATGTAGGATTGAAGAATGAAAAGGATTATCTCTTACTTTATGGTTTGCTTGAATGCAGGTGTTTGATACGGCTTATTAACAAAATATTAAAATAAATTGAGAAAAGATTTGTTATAAGTTTTTTTTTACCAAAGAGCATTGCTATATAAGTATATTACCGTATCATTGCAATGTACATATATTATGTAATACCACTGCTATGTAATTATATTACCTAAGATCATTGATATATAATTATATTACCTAATATCACTGCTCTGTAATTATGTTACCTAATATGGTTGTTACGTAATTATCTTACGTAATATTATTTTTACGTAATTTGTTACCTAATTTAATTAATATGAAATTATATTGCCTAATTGTATTGCTATGTAGTTATGTTACCTAATATCATAGCTTCGTAATTATGTTACCTAATATCATTGCCATGTTATTGTTACCTAATTTCATTGCTAGGGAAATATGTTGCCTAATATCATTGCTATGTATTTGTGTTGCCTAATATTATTGTTACGTAATTATTTTACCTAACAGCATTACTATGTAGTTATGTTACATAATATGCTTGCTCTGTAATTATAATACCTAATATAAGTTCTACGCAGTTATGTAAACTTATTGAATTTATATGTAATTATGTTGCCTAATTGCATTGCTATGTAATAATGTTACCTAATATAATTGCTATGTAATTGTGTTAATTAATCTGATTGTTGCTTTATTATGCTACCTATCATTGTATTGAAATTATGTTAGCTAATATCATTGTCATATAATTATGTTACCTAATTTCATTGTTAGGTAATATCTGTTGACTAATATCAATGCTATGCAATTATTTTACCTATTATCATTTATAAACAATTAGAATACCTAATATCATTGCCACGTAATTTTGTTGCCTAATATCATTGTTACGTCATTATGTTAACTTATTTCATTGAAATATAATTATATTATCTAATTTCATTACTATGATAATATATTGCCTAATATCATGTATACGTAAATACATTACCTCATATCATTATTATGTAATTATGCTACCTAATATCACTGCTATGCAATTAGGTTTCCTAATATTATTGTCACGTAATTAAGTTCCCTGATAGCATTGTTACGAAATTGTGTTACCTAATATCTATATTATATTGCCTGTTATCATTGATATACAATCATGTTCCCGAATATTATTAGTATAAAATTAGTATGCTTAATAAAATTGTGACGTAATTATGTTGCTTAATAACATTGTTACGTAGTTATGGTACCTAACTTTAGTCCTATGTAATTATGTTGCCTAATTTCATTGCTATGTAATTATGCTACCTAATATCATTGCTATGTAATTATATTACGTAATATCATTGTAACGATATTATTTTACCTAAGATCGTTGTTATGTAATTATATTACCTAGTATCATTGTTATGTAATTATGTTGCATACTATCATTGTTACGTAATTATATTACCTAAGATCATTGTTATGTATTTATTTTAAATCATTGTTACGTAATTATGTTACGTAATATCATTGTTGCTTAACTGTGTTACTTAATATTGTTACGTAGTTATGTTATCTAATATCATTGCTATGTAAATATGTTAAAATCAGTATTCTGTAAATATATGACCTAATATCCTCGTTGCATTATGTTGCCTAATGACATTGATATGCAATTATGTTGCCTAATATAATTGTTACCTAATTATGTTACCTAATATCATAGTGATTTAAACAAAGAAGCTCTTACGTCTTCCAATTCGACAGCTTATTCACAGAAACCGTATTTTCACTTTTCTTTACGCAATGCAAGCAAAACTATAAACAACTTTATTCATTAATTGTTTATTGTTTTAGGTTTGAGATTTCCATGTGTACTGAGTAACCTCATCGCCTTATTCTCTTAATTGATAATTAACGAAGCACTTTGTTTTACAAAACCGACAGATCAGTCAATTGTCTCGTTTCTCGTAGAAACCGAGGTGGTTTGTTGCTGCCAGCGTGCTGGACTGCAAAGGTGTAGGTTCGAATCCTACCATCGAATCAGCCCCTGTTGGCTACTGTGGTGCCCTTGGGCAATACCCTTTAGTCATATTTCTTCAACACTAAATAGTCTATAAATGTTGATTCACCGTTAGGTCAGCAAACCAAACTAAATAGTACTGAGATACGAAACTTAAGCCCACGAGAATTCTAGAATATAAGCCATGTTTTGTCTAACGGTACAAATAGTGAGATTATTTAAGCTTGTGTTATAACTGCTAAGCAAATAACGGGAAGAGATAAAACCAATATTGGATATAACTTAAATAGGTGGTTCCTTATGAAATCTTTTTTAAAAAAACATATATGAAGCAAAAAAAAAAATCATGCAAATTGGTTAATTTATGGCACGATGAAAGAACATTTATCTCACTGTGAAAGTAAAGTTATCGCACGGTATAAGGAAATTTATTGCACGGTGAAAGGAACGTTAGTAAATGAATAATTGACTCATTTTTCGTGCAAGATTTGAACATAAATTGTGCGAGACATTAAATGAAGGGTATCTACAGAAATACGGTTTCTTGTGAATAAAATGTGAAATAGCAGTATTTATGTTTTGAAGGTCATTGAGAATCATAAACCATATCCATTAAAATTCCAGTTAGACAACACGCCACATATGTTACCTTTTGGGATTGAAGAAGCTACTTTGAAGCATTCTAGGCATGAAATATAGGTATTTCTTTAATCATTATTAAATACCAATTACTGGTAATGATTTCAGTATATTGCATACTGGTAATGATTTCAATGTATTGCATAATGGTAATGTTTTCAATGTAATGCTTGCTAGTAATGTTTTTAATGTAATGCATGCTAGTAATGTTTTCAATGTAATGCATGCTAGTAATGTTTTCAATGTATTGCATAATGGTATTGTTTTCAATGTAATGCATACTGGTAATGTTTTCAATGTATTGCATACTGGTAATGTTTTCAATGTATTGCATACAGGTAATGTTTTCAATATATTGAATACTGGTAATGTTTTCAATGTATTGCATAATGGTAATGTTTTCAATGTAATGCATACTTGTAATGTTTTCAATGTAATGCATACTAGTAATGTTTTCAAGGTATTGCATACTGGTAATGTTTTCAATGTAATGCATACTGGTAATGCTTTCAATGTAATACTTGCTAGTAATGTTTTTAATGTAATGCATGCTAGTAATGTTTTCAATGTAATGCATGCTAGTAATGTTTTCAATGTATTGCATAATGGTATTGTTTTCAATGTAATGCATACTAGTAATGTTTTCAATGTATTGCATAATGGTAATGTTTTCAATGTAATGCATGCTAGTAATGTTTTCAATGTATTGCATAATGGTATTGTTTTCAATGTAATGCATACTAGTAATGTTTTCAATGTATTGCATAATGGTAATGTTTTCAATGTAATGCATGCTAGTAATGTTTTCAATGTATTGCATAATGGTATTGTTTTCAATGTAATGCATACTAGTAATGTTTTCAATGTAATGCATACTGGTAATGTTTTCAAGGTATTACATAAAGGTAATGTTTTCAAGGCATTGCATAATGGTAATGTTTTCAATGTATTGCATAATGGTAATGTTTTCAATGTAATGCATACTGGTAATGTTTTCAATGTAATGCATACTGGTAATGTTTTCAATGTATTGAATTCTGGTAATGTTTTCAATGTAATGCATACTAGTAATGTTTTCAATGTAATGCATACTGGTAATGTTTTCAATGTATTGCATACAGGTAATGTTTTCAATATATTGAATACTGGTAATGTTTTCAATGTATTGCATACTGGTAATGTTTTCAATGTATTGCATAATGGTAATGTTTTCAAGGTATTGAATACTGGTAATGTTTTCAAGGTATTGCATACTGATGATGCTTTCAATGCACTAAATACTGATTAAACTTTCATTGCATATATATATATATATATATATATATATATATATATATATATATATATATATATATATATATATATATATATATATATATTGTGTGTGTGTGTAACAAATGTTCCAGTTTATATACTTTATTGTGACGTTTACAACAGGCATCATTTTCGAAGCAGAACATTATTGTCATAACTTTGTTTTCACTGCGTAAGTGTTGATATACATATACAACACCAATATTAATATACAGTTCCAGATTGTTATATAAAACACAAATGTAAATATGTAAATATACACTTCCGTGTTGGTATAAATAAAACGCCAATGTTAGTATACACTTCCAACACTGGATGCTGGATATGAATATCCAAACGAAGATGAAAACAAATGTGGGAAAACATGAGGTCGAAGTTGGGTGTACAAGGCAGCCGCAGCCGGAAATGTTATGCCAACCGCGGGCGGAAGCATTGTTTTGGTAGCCATCTTTAATTTTTCTAACTCCGATTCGTGAAGTCTTTTGGCCTTTGCTCTTCTATTTTGGAACCAGATTTTCACTTGTGTCTCAGTTAAATTTAACGAAGCTGAAAACTCCGCCCGCTCTGCTATTGACAAATATTGCTTTTGTCTGAATTTTCTTTCCAAAGCAATAAGCTGTGATGTTGTAAATGGTGTCCTAGGTTTTCTGTTGGGTTTATGCTTTTTCAAGGTGCACTTCTGTGGAGTGAGCCTCGGAGGGCTATTCATACCTGTGAATTAAATTCAAAGAAATAGAATGTGGATATAACAGGCAGGATATTATTTCTATTATCTTGCTAAAAAACGAATTAGTGAAATTACCATTGTATTTTCTTAATTAATATATGGTATGTAACTGATGTGGTTTGTTTTTCCAGACTAATATCTTGTGTATGTTTTTATTATTATTCCATATATGGACATTTGAAACTGAGCAAGTATATAAGTAAACTCTGCAATTAAAACAAATTTGAAAAGGATAGATGGTAGTGGCAAAATAAGGAGATATCACATGAATAACTTCCAAACGAGACTTGTAGAAACTAGTCATCAATTCAGTTTATTTCCTAACCTCTGATAATCAGCTATGTCACTAACTTTTATCCGTTTCAAATTTGTTTTTAATTGCATTGTTTTATTACATAACTACTTAGTTATCAAGTAACAACATGAGATTGAATAATTATTTATTTGATTATACTTCCAGAAACTAAAAGTGCGGTACAAAGCAATAAACAAACAATAAACACGCCAGATTTATCATTCGCATATTGTAGTTCACTTGACCGGCACATAACCTTAACAAAACTAGAACAGATTTTTTCTTGTGCAAATGTAGCCACCTACAAAATACGAAACACTTTTTCATTTGCATGTTATACGGTGAACAAGGTCTTGAGATGTTTAAAACCTTCGTACGCGTACGCAGTTAACATATGATATATTTGAAAAGGATGGTTTTTAAACAGCGAATGTGAAAGGGTCTTCGCAGGTTTTTTTTATCAAGTAAATAAAACTGAAGTTGTGAAAGATCATCCGCGATTGCTAGAAATTAATTTGAAAAAAAAATCTGAAAACACGATGTAATCAGTCGAGGTACCTATAACTAATTTCTTGAAGAACGTCCTTCTGTCTTTTTTAAAAATTATTATAAACGTTTTGAAAAATAAAATACTCAATAATTGTAAGAATTTTGAAAGAAATATGATTAAATTGACAATATAATTTCGATCTCGTCAAATTGCACTTTGGGGCTATCCGCCCGCATGTCCGCAATCCGCCCGCATGTCCGCAATTATAACTAAGAAACCGAACAATACAAAAATCGGTATAAACTGGTCTGCCGTTAAATCGCACATTTGGGCTATCTACCTGCAGTGGCGTCGCTATGGAAGGGGGTGGGTGCGGACCGCACCGCGTGACACCAAAAAGACTGTCTATCAAAAAGTGAAGTGTTTCGGCAGAAATTTATTATCTTTTTAAAACATATCTCTGCAGTTAGTTATAACCACAGAAACATATTTTGTACCACATGTACTGTAAACAATTTACCTACAAGGCTAAAACTCCATCGGGGTGACACAATGAGTTACCGCACTGGGTGACACCAACCCTAGTGACGCCCCCTTCCGCCTGCATGTCCGCTGTTATAACGAACAATCCGAACAATAAAAAACCGGTACAGGTCAGCCGTCCAATCGCACATCGGTTCTATCCGTCTGCATGTTCGCAATTATGACCAACAATCCGAACAATAACAAGATTGGTAGACTGCTCAGCCATCCTTTTAGTTTGCACATCGCAGTTGTCATGCACAATACTAAGAATCAGTATAGACTGGTTAGCTTGCATTTTCATATTCAAATGTATTCATCTTGATATGATTTCTTCTTCAAGTCAGTTCATTTTATCTCAAGATGCAATTTCATATATTAATTACTACTTCTCTTTATAAGTATCGATAACACACAGAGCTAATCCATGCCTACTTAATCACGATATCAAAAAGATCTTTTGCAACCATCAATACACATAGTTAATCCAATCATAAATAATCAAAATATCAAATTCGATCTTTTGTAAGCAACAACACACTGAGCTAATCCGTGCTTAACTACTAACGATATCAAATCGATTATTTGTTACTAACAACACACGGAGCTAATCCCTGCCTAAATAATAACGATATCAAATCGATTATTTGTTACTAACAACACATGGAGCTAATCCCTGCCTAAATAATAACGATATCAAATCGATTATTTGTTACTAACAACACAATGAGGTGATCCACGCCTAAATCGTCAGTCAGTCAAATCGATTTTTCAAAAGCAACAACACACACACACGTTTAATCCATAACTAAATTTTCACATAATCAAATCGATGTTTTATAATAAAAAATACAAGGCACTAATCCACATCTAAATGATAATACGATCAAATATATATTTTATACGAACACCATACGGTGTTAATCTACAATTAAATAATAACACAATCAAATCTATATTTATAACTAACAAGACACCGCGCTAATCCACACCTATATTGTCACACAATCAAATCAATATTTTGTAATCAATAACACGCGGCACTTTTCCACATCTAAATGGTCACACGGTCAGATAAATATCTTATAACCAAGAAACACGCTAAGCTAATCCACAATTAAATAATCACCCAGTCAAATCGATATTTTGTAACCAACAACACTCGGAACTAATCCACACCTAAGTCGTCACAATATCAACACTGTATTTTATAATCAACAATCAGTCACCAAAGCAACACAAAATATTTAACACGCTTTCGTTTGTGACCCATAACTCAACACATACATTCAGTACTACTACAGTGCAGACGCTTTATATACTCGTCATTTGTACAACTTGTTACTACATCAGTTGCGATAATCTCTGGATAACGGGAATTTAGACGTCGCAGTATTACACACTGGGTACGGTACCTAACGTACTTTGAGTTAGGAAAAGAAAGAAATGTAGATACAAAATATTACATCTTTGTAAGAATATGAAGTTATTAAATCATCCGATGTCTGATATATTATTAATTTGAGTTCATTCATAAAGAGTGTATTCTCTTCAACAGTATCAGTAACGATCGTTACTTTTTCTAATTTCATTATTATTATTATTTTTATTATTATTATTATTATTATTATTATTATTATTATTATTATTAATATATATCATTATTATTATTGTTGTTGTTATTTTTATTTTTAATGATAGTGTTGTTATTGTTGTAATATATTATGTATTGTTGTTGTCCTTGTACGTTTTATTGTCTTACATATCACAATATTACATGTAGCTAATTTAATATGCTATTTAGTGAAATATATTTTCTCAGTTTAAAACTTGTGTGCTTTCAGAATGCAATTTCAATCAAATTAAAATTAATGTTATTCTTTTTGATTGCACATTTAATCACTTTCTAATGAAGGTTATCCTTTAGTATACCTATCCAATCAAACATTTTGATTGAACGCAATGATTTTAGTATGCCTATCCAATCAAACATTTTGATTGAACGCAATGATTTTAGTATACCTATCCAATCAAACATTTTGATTGAACGCAATGCTTTTAGCATGCCTATCCAATCAAACATTTTAATTGAACGCAATGCTTTTAGTATACCTATCCAATCAAACATTTTAATTGAACGCAGTTCTTTTAGTATACCTATCCAATCAAACATTTTAATTGAACGCAATGCTTTTATTATACCTATCCAATCAAACATTTTAATTGAACGCAGTTCTTTTAGTATACCTATCCAATCAAACATTTTAATTGAACGCAATGCTTTTAGTATACCTATCCAATCAAACATTTTAATTGAACGCAGTTCTTTTAATATACCTATCCAATCAAACATTTTAATTGAACGCAGTTCTTTTAGTATACCTATCCAATCAAACATTTTAATTGAACGCAATGCTTTTAGTATACCTATCCAATCAAACATTTTAATTGAACGCAGTTCTTTTAGTATACCTATCCAATCAAACATTTTAATTGAACGCAATGCTTTTATTATACCTATCCAATCAAACATTTTAATTGAACGCAATGCTTTTAATATACCTATCCAATCAAACATTTTAATTGAACGCAATGCTTTTATTATACCTATCCAATCAAACATTTTAATTGAACGCAATGCTTTTAATATACCTATCCAATCAAACATTTTAATTGAACGCAATGCTTTTAATATACCTATCCAATCAAACATTTTAATTGAACGCAATGCTTTTATTATACCTATCCAATCAAACATTTTAATTGAACGCAATGCTTTTAGTATACCTATCCAATCAAACATTTTAATTGAACGCAGTGCTTTTAGTATACCTATCCAATCAAACATTTTAATTGAACGCAATGCTTTTAGTATACCTATCCAATCAAACATTTTAATTGAACGCAGTGCTTTTATTATACCTATCCAATCAAACATTTTAATTGAACGCAATGCTTTTAGTATACCTATCCAATCAAACATTTTAATTGAACGCAGTGCTTTTAGTATACCTATCCAATCAAACATTTTAATTGAACGCAGTGCTTTTAGTATACCTATCCAATCAAACATTTTAATTGAACGCAATGCTTTTATTATACCTATCCAATCAAACATTTTAATTGAACGCAATGCTTTTAGTATACCTATCCAATCAAACATTTTAATTGAACGCAATGCTTTTAATATACCTATCCAATCAAACATTTTAATTGAACGCAATGCTTTTATTATACCTATCCAATCAAACATTTTAATTGAACGCAATGCTTTTAATATACCTATCCAATCAAACATTTTAATTGAACGCAGTTCTTTTAGTATACCTATCCAATCAAACATTTTAATTGAACGCAGTTCTTTTAGTATACCTATCCAATCAAACATTTTAATTGAACGCAATGCTTTTAGTATACCTATCCAATCAAACATTTTAATTGAACGCAGTGCTTTTAGTATACCTATCCAATCAAACATTTTAATTGAACGCAATGCTTTTAATATGCCTATCCAATCAAACATTTTAATTGAACGCAATGCTTTTAGTATACCTATCCAATCAAACATTTTAATTGAAAGCAATGCTTTTATTATACCTATCCAATCAAACATTTTAATTGAACGCAATGCTTTTAGTATACCTATCCAATCAAACATTTTAATTGAACGCAATGCTTTTATTATACCTATCCAATCAAACATTTTAATTGAACGCAGTTCTTTTAGTATACCTATCCAATCAAACATTTTAATTGAAAGCAATGCTTTTATTATACCTATCCAATCAAACATTTTAATTGAACGCAATGCTTTTAGTATACCTATCCAATCAAACATTTTAATTGAACGCAATGCTTTTAGTATACCTATCCAATCAAACATTTTAATTGAACGCAATGCTTTTATTATACCTATCCAATCAAACATTTTAATTGAACGCAGTGCTTTTAGTATACCTATCCAATCAAACATTTTAATTGAACGCAATGCTTTTAGTATGCGTATTCAATCATTTTACAAGCAACGGTATGCTTTCAGTATACATATTCAATCAATTTAAAATGATCTTATGCTTTCAGTGGGCATGTTCAATCGTTTAAAAATATGTTATGCTTTCATTATACCTATTCAATAATTTTAAAATTAACGTTATGCTTTCAGTATACCTATTCAATCATTATAAAATGAATGTTATGTTTTCATTATACCTATTCAGTCATTTTAAAATGAACGTTATGCTTTCCGTATACCTATTCAATCATTATAAAATGAATGTTATGTTTTCATTATACATATTCAGTCATTTTAAAATGAACGTTATGCTTTCAGTATACCTATTAAATCATTATAAAATGAATGTTATGTTTTCATTATACCTATTCAGTCATTTTAAAATGAACGTTATGCTTTCCGTATACCTATTCAATGAATTTAAAATGAACGTTATGCTTTCCGTATACATATGCAATCAATTTACAAATAACGTTATGCTTTCAGTATACCTATTCAATAAATTTAAAATGAACGTTATGCTTTCAGGATACCTATTAATTTTATTAAACAAACGTTATGCTTTCTGCATGTACGTTCAATCAATATATAATGAACGTTATGCTGGTAGTATCCATATTCAATCAATATATAATGAACGTTATGCTGGTAGTATCCATATTCAATCAATATATAATGAACGTTATGCTGGTAGTATCCATATTCAATCAATATATAATGAACGTTATGCTGGTAGTATCCATATTCAATCAATATATAATGAACGTTATGCTGGTAGTATCCATATTCAATCAATATATAATGAACGTTATGCTGGTAGTATCCATATTCAATCAATATATAATGAACGTTATGCTGGTAGTATCCATATTCAATCAATATATAATGAACGTTATGCTGGTAGTATCCATATTCAATCAATATATAATGAACGTTATGCTGGTAGTATCCATATTCAATCAATATAAAATTAATGCTGTGTGATTTTATGATGCACTTTGAATCCATTTAAGATGAACTCAATGTGACTGTACTATTTCTGTTCAATCAATTTAAAACAAACGATGTACCTTTAGTATGCATAATCAATGAACTAAAATAAGCCATGTGTGTCTACACATGTATTTGCATCGCATCGTGCTTAAAATGAATCCACTTGAATCGTTGTTGTTTAACAACTTGTTATGCATTGCTGGTATTATTTGTGAATTACAAAGAATATCGCACGTATGGCATAATTAACAAATAAATTAATAAATAAAAAGAAAACAGCTGTCAATTGTTTGATAAAATTCGTCACTTTTAATTAATGCTACTCTTTATAAATAATAAGATGGGAAAATGAAAGACGCTAGTCACTTTATGTCGCAAGTCATGTTTATTACAGTAAATGGTAGTGGCTTGTTTTATCTAAGTTTATCTGGACTAATATAAAAAGACTTTGTTTTATATTGCTTTTAAAAACAGGATACTTTTAAAGGAAAAAAGTGATTTAATTCAAACTGCTTCATAAGCATTCAAAATTAAGTTTAGAAATATTTATTTCAACGGTCTAAATAATTTTATTTTATGAGTACCATCTTAAAATTATAACCAAATCAAATTCTTTATACGGGAAATATTTCTAAAATAATCAAAGGTATAAATTCTAAGATGCCAAAACTGATTCCATGGCAGTCCGATATATTGCCCAGAATATTTTGTTTGCATAGCTCATGTACTAGACAATTACATCCAGGCATGTATATTTAAAATCTTAGTCTCATACTCCTTCCACAGTTCTAAAATAATTTATGGATATATGAGCGATTACTATATATGTACGTAATCATAACTTCATCCAAAGGTCTTTTAGCTCATACACAAAACACACAAGTCTTTTAGTTTGTGTGTATAGAGTTTAATCCAAATTTTAACAGCTTCTTTGTGGTGTGGATTTGATACATATCTCGGACACATTCTGTCAAAACTCGTTAGAATGATGCCAATTATATACATTTTAATACACGCCTAAGAGCGATAACGTTTTCTTAGTTTTAAAAAAATATATATCATTTGAATCAACCTATATATAGTGCTATGATTATTGAATGAACGCATAGCACGATATATTGAATCCATTAAAGAAGGCAAAAAGCACACTCGGGTGGGGAGCAAAAACTGATCTTTGAAAGCGTACGACCCAGTAAATAGACATTATCTAGTATTTTAGTGCGTCTCGTTGAACCTCTGCTTTTACATGGGCTGCTTCTCAGCCGAGTTGATCGCTGTGGCAGATTGACTACACTAATTTAACCCAGATGTGATTTCAAAAGATATAAAACATGCCCTATTGTGATCGAGTAAGCTTATTTTGGTGAACACAAATTACACTACTGAAATATCTGGGTAGTAAGTTATTTAATGAAATAGGTTTCATTAGATCCTATGAAACAATCACGTTCCTCAGAATTATGTCAATGATATGAAATTGGTCAAGGTTATATTTTGTAGAAGTCTTTAAAAATTTCAAATTTTAATGACAACTGTCCGCACTTTATGAATGTTTTCAATGCTCAAAGTATTAAACTGAAATCAAATTTGTTCGCTATGACCTTTTAGAGGCTTCCATTAACATAACTAACCTGACGATTTATTTTGTCCATGATTGTGATATATCGACATATTTTCGTTTTTAGAAGGAGGGATATTATGTTTTTAAGCTTTTGCTTTCTATCGGACCATTTTCAGAAAGTACGGTTTTGAAACTAGTCTTGACTTAAATTACTCCATGGAAATTAGTTATCATGTAAACTACTCTAGCGAAACTAGTAATAATTTGAATAACTCTAGCGAAACGATGCCATTTTCTAAAACTAAATTGTTCGAGCGTATACCTCTGCGTAAATAATAAATTTTGGATACGAAATATCACCACATTAATTATGGTGATTTCTTTGCCGTTACGGTGAGTCAGTCGCATTAACTCGAGCAGCGCTTACGGCTAACAACTAGTTTGATCTTTAATTTTCATTGAAAGAGACTAGTTCTACATTAATTATCTTTTCACGTATATAACAATTCTACTGCATTCTCGGATTATGCTCAACATTTATGATGTTAAGAGTATTTATTAGAAACGGTACACACATTCCTAATGATATTCTCAGGAAAAACAATTGTTAAACAAAATAAAACTATAACTTACGTGGCGGAGAAGATATTCTGGATCCATCGACCCAGCTAAACCCTGGCCTTGCTGCAAGCCCATAGGGCCATCGGTTGTCTATTGTAGGATTACAATGAAGTGAGGAAGAAGAACTGTCAGAACATAAAGCAGACTGCGATTTTCCAAGAATTCTATCTACACTAAATGAATATGTTTTTGATGAACAATTAGGTGAAATAGAAGAATTAGTTCTTTCAGTTTTATCTGTGCAACCCCACTTCTGTTCCGAGATCACGATCTGATTTTTGGATTCTTGTCTTTCTGAGATTATCGAATCCACGCTGAATCGTAACGGTTTCTTTACCAAGCATCTTGTGAACATGTGCCCATTGTTAACTTGATTTCCTACATTACTATCACTCTCGCTTAAAATTGCACCGTCAGCGTTTATGTCCTCTGATTCCTCCTCCGAAAGAGGAGATCCTGGTCTTGAATCACACAATGCCGAATTACTGCTAATTTCTTGAGACATGGTTGGTAGCGATTTTATGATGTCCAAAACATATGCTTTCAAATTACAAACTATCAAAAATGAACTTGTTTCTACCGTGTTTAAAAGTTTTAAAGAGGTTATAGGTCTTCTCAAAAACCCTACACAGACTAAATCGTAAAGTTCATTGCAGAAGCCATACTTTGATACAGGGTGTGACGTCACAGTAAAGGCGCGAGCTGATAGGTGAGCACGCAAATCAGTCAAAGATGAGATATCCGTTGCCGCGGTTTGACTGGCTGCATTTAATATCTGTTTAATTTCTTTGCTTCTTGACACGGTAATATGATGAGGGTAAACAAATCATTGGTCTCTCGGTACACGTGGGCTTCTGTCTGAACTATCCAGCTAATAGTGTATTATGCAAAAAGAAAGAAACGCTTTATTCGGCTCTATGATCACAATGCCACGAGGCGCGAACACGGTATGTGACCATATCAAATTATCCTTTAATAACCACGTTAGTATAAACTTTAAATTGAGAATGTATAGGACTACAGCTTAAATATGCTGGAAGACTGAACGCTAGTTTCACCCTTTTCTCTTTCTCACTGCGTTATCGATGACTCGGGGCCACTGTATCAACAATTAATTACGCTAATAAATGTTCTAAGTTATTGTCAGGATTCAAATTTGGATGCTGGGCTCTAGAATTATTCTGGCGTTGTGTGTCACTCCACAGAATTTTGAAGAGGACGGTCGTTGATATTTCATCCCACAATACATCTAAATTCTATTGCTAGTAATGCATGTAATAACATGCCAGTAACGATATTTATTAAACGATCAATCTTGTGTAAAGAAATCGATACCATTTTGGTGAAATATATTTCAAAAGATGCGTATTTTAATCTCTTAAAGCATGCGCTTAATTTGCATGTATCTCTTTGTTTCCTCATGTCATTCAGAGGCTAACAACAAGAGGCTAAAATACATTTATTATGTAAAGTGAATGGAAAAGTTAGAAAAACAGTTTTATATTTAATTTTCTTCTGTTAAGAATATGATTTCAGTAGATAAAATATATGACAAAATAAAGTCACAGTTACTTAGGAAATATTTTCATCTTTCTCACCTGTCATTATGATCGGTATTTTGAAAATGTTGGTCTATTTAGAATCCGTGCAGACGAAAGGCATATTGAAGAATTTCTGGGCGATTGTTATGAGAACGAGAACCTTGGTCTCTATTTTTTCGTAAAGTAATTAGGTTTCTTTCAACACTCGTCGAGGTTTTTGTTTTGAATCGGACACGGGAGATCTGTCATTATATTCAGGTCAACATCTAATTAATGCGTCTCTAATTATCACCATCTTTGGTCATGTTTGAAACATTTAGTTTGCTATTCTAGCACACATGGAAAGAATCAAAGTATTTTTCCTGAACAAGATTTTTGTATCAATTTTTATTGATTTTTCTGTATCCCTTGTTTCTTGAATATGTTTAGTTTTTTGTCATTGGTTTTTTTTATTTACTATCATTTAATCGCTCTATCTTTATATATTCAATAAGTGAGTTGCTATATTGCCATTTCACTTCCAACAATATTATTTTCCTTTTTTAATTTGGAAATTTTATATTTTTTGTCGATATCGTATTCATTGGTTTGCGATATTAATTTCCTTTTTGAGTAATAAAACTTCTTTCATGCTGAAAATAAAAACAAAAATTTTATTCGACTCTCTGAATCCGATTACTATCATGCAAAACTAGAAAGGACGAGTTGCAAAGAAAAGACAAGTGATTTCTTTATAAGATATAACAACCTGAAATATATACCTTACGCACGATGTCGAGTAATACTGTACGTGAACAAAACTTGAATCTGATGACTTCAAACAATATAATCATTCATTTTATAAGTAACATGCAGCTTTCATCGGGAGAATGTTACCTTCCTGTTTTAAAAAAAAAAAATATACTGCTTAGAAGCCGTTAACAATCACTTTAACGTCTTTGGATTGACGAGTTAAATCCCGGTTTCACAGTGGAGTTCTAATAATAATACTCTAGTACCTTTGATTAATCAAGTTGTTTGTAACATATTAGTCCGAAATGTCTACATAGAATTATACTATTTAGTAATACTGACATTTAAATTTCGAAAGTAGCACCACAAAAGCCGCGAAAAAAAAAACGTTTTGGGTAGAAATGGGCTGGCTTTTTATGCAACGTTTAATGGAAATATTTCATCGGGCAATTGATTAAGTTATATTTTTAATGCGTTTTATGATTACATACCATATAATTTCTCTTTCTCTCATGCAATTCCTATCAAACATCAACCATACACATATTTAGTTCGTCTCTCTATCTGTCTTATAGTTTTCTTACAATAATAACGACGACGACTAGCTACGTTCAAAAGTCGTCACGTGGCACTAACTCGAATGTTATAATCAGCCAGATGCTTAATTGCGAATAAAGGCAGCGCGAGGGGGGAATTGTTTGCACGCGCTAAATTTTGCAGATGACCAAGTTTAATATAATTATAGAGTGTTTTCAGTACATTGGATAAGCACATATTAGTATATAAATAAGTTTCTAACAAACCAAATATCCGGAGGTGGAAATCTCGTGGACCTGGATGGTTTATATAGATTAAAAGTGTCTTGTATTTTCCAAAGTTAACTTTTCTTTCTATCTCTGAGCATGAGAGGAGAACATAATATGAAAGATAAAAGTATATCAGCTTTGTTTGCAGCCAGGTTGAACTATCATCTAAAATATACACCGTTAAATCCATGTCATAAATGCTTGATTATTTAGAAATCTTTTCATCCATGAATTCTCAATAATAAGAAAAAGCGATATTAATAAGTATATGCGGCCTTAAACTGACGACAAGGATTACGTCACGGCATTAACAATGGATGATAAAATACATGGGAGATATGTAGGTCAGTTGTGATTAAATAAAAGGAGTACAACAAGCGCATACAGCTTCCCATACCTGTCATCATAATGCCAAATTTGAAAGTTCAGACATTATTTGCAGACAGAGATATACTGGTTTAAATGAAAATCAGCTCACATCTTCATGTTCAACAGTCATTCGGACTCATTCGGTCATCCAGATAAAGTTGACGTTACGTATAAATTTGAGTTAGCCTTGCCTTTTATGCAGAAATTGTCAGAGTCTTCGAGTTCAATATCATCGGTATGAAAATGATAGATACACAAATTTACAGCAACGTTCGATACTTATTCCTTTAGAAATGTATTTAGATGACAAATCATGATTTTTTTATAGTATTAGACACACATAAATATATAATGTCTCATTCGGCAGTATGTTATGAAAATTACAAATATGTAGCACCTTGTTATCTAATTGCAAGGAATATAAATAGAAGTATTTGAACGTGTCGCGACACTGCGAGTTAAAATATACCACACGATGAAATATATCAGGTATTAACGTAGTAAAAGACAAATCTATCTTTATTATATACTCAGCTTGCTCAAGAATCAATTTGTAGAATATTGAACTCACTCTTCCGAAGAACATCCTCATCCCACCCTCTTGTAAATTTACCTCCCGTTCAAAGCCTAATCATATCAATATACACCTACAACAACCTACGTTATCAGAAGTAATGCATTCCGGGAAATTTAAGACGCCATGGTGGATTTTCGCTTTAATTGAATCTATATCTAAACTGCTTTAAATTCTGTATAAATCAAACCTTTTAGGTAAATGAGGGTGTGTTCCAAAGACAAAAGATTATCTTCATTTAGGGAGTGTGGCGTGTACTTTCTTCAAAAACATCAACCAATCATCGTTTTTTGAAGTTATCAGCTACATTTGGGACACATATTTAAAACAGACAATACTCTGATAACCTGCTAATTATGGTACACTAGGTAATTTTGTATGGAATTACCTCGAATCGACAGATCAGTCAAATATGGCGGCTCAAATTTCCCGCAATGCATCACTTCCGGTGACGTTGGTTGTTGGCTCTGAGTAGACGTGATTTAAGAAAGCGATAGGATTGGATTGACCTTAGCTGTCTCAGCAAATTACATTTTTGTCATTTTGTAAACTATTTGACCATATCGGGAGAAAAAAACGCAAGTCCGATTCAGCGACACATTACAGCAGATTTGTCGTTGTTGCCAATGACGTAAGGGGGGAATAACATTAGAGACGCGAACGTTATCTGATCAAATTTCATTATCAAATATTAGTTTCCATCTCTGAAATGTGAGGCAGCTTCTATTTATTTGTTCTTGCTCGCTAGGTACATTTTGTTGTTGCAGGTACAGCTTTTGTAGACACACACACAAGCGTCTCATGGCATAATGGGAAATCGAATCGAATATTTTCACGTGAAAAACAATAGGATATATTTTTTATATGTCACATGTGAGAATATAGCAGTGAAAACAATATGAAAAGTAATTCACCAATAATTCATGTTTCTTTATGTTTCAGGCCCGTTACCCACGAAAGCAAATGTGAAAAACTGTTACAGTCATTCTGGACACTTAAATTTGCTAATCTGACAGATTTTGAAATAGGTAGAATATTTGTTTGCTTTATATGATCTGTGATGCCAAACAATGACGCAAAATTCTGTTGTTTATTTTCTTCAAGACTTTCTCGCTCTCAGTTGAATTTTTCGGGAATTGGTGCCGTGCCTGTTTCAGATTAAAGAGGGATTCATTTATTGCTTAATGAGTAAGAAAGAGAAGAAAAACGAAAAACTTAATAAGGACAGATCAGCGGCAATCAAAAAATACTTCTTCATGAGTGCTACACTTAAGTTTTGGAACATTTTCAAAGACTTAGTGAAGAAAAAGTGCAGTAAAACTAATATCAAAGGAAGATAAAATTGCCAAAATTGATAATCTTAGTTTTGCTCTCCTTTGCGATATAATTACCGGTTAAGTTGGGATGTGATTTATGGCTGCTGTAAAGCAATGCATGTTTGAGGTATTGATGGTTTAATTCGTTTCGTAATGAATTTATCAAACGTGTGAGCATGGATTGAAAAGCTCTTTTTCACGACTAAAGACACCTTCTGCGATTTGAAATAACACTGCAGAGCATAAATGAACAATGTTCAATGAACATTGTAATGGACACTCCCCCCTCCTCTTTTAATGTCATAGAAATCTACTTGTTCATCGTGAAAACGTATACGTTTTTAACTCTTTTATCCATTCATCATTGCTTTTCTATTTAATGCTACTCAATGTATAAAATGAAGGAATACCTGAAAGGCGTGTGGATTTCCGCTGACAAGATTAAGACATTTGTCACTTGAATAATGGACGAAATATTCATTGTTGTGAATCTAAGCGTGATGTAAATCAGGGATGACCCAGACGATTTTCGCTATTAAATTCAAGTCGATATAAATACCGGAAAAAAAACATGTTAATTGTCAAACACCACACATAGTGAAATATTCATGATCGAAAACAATATTAAAATGTAAATAATCTTAAAAAAAAATCAATAAAAATAATAGAAGCTAAGGACCAAATATAAAAGAGAAAGATAGAAAAATTACCAACACGAGAGATTAATTGACATGTATGTATGTATGCATGTATGTATGTATGTATGTATGTATGTATGTATGTATGTATGTATGTATGTATGTATGTATGTATGTATGTATGTATGTATGTATGTATGTATGTATGTATGTAGGTATGTATGTATGTATGTATGTATTGACATGATGTGTAAATGGAAGACTTGTAGAAAACATTAGATCAACGCTAAAGCAGAGAACCTACCCCCGCCCTCCTAGACTTCAAGACGCCAACAACAAAAAAATAACCAGTAAATTCAGACTTATGCTTCAATTAAATTTTATACCTGATAGTTAGCTCTTATCAATTACAGCTCAGCAAGGATTTATTCTGCCAGAAACACATATACACATTGTAAGAATATACCTCATGAAACGGTCTTTGATTTTCAAAGACGACTTGCTTACACGAAAATGCATTCCAAGCTTCAAAATATTAATTCTTTCAATGGCCATGGTACACATGGAACCTACCATTTGCATCTCAGTTTAGTTTCCGACAAATCAGCAAGTGACCATCCAGGTTAAATATGGATTTCTGGAACGAAACCTTATCGGAAATACACACGGAGTCTGATAGGCTGTCACTGGGTCTACGGAAGACTTCCCAGCTTGTAAATGAAGATGAATGACACAATTGGCTACGACCCATTGACCTCCAGGCTCCTGAAGGGTTAATAATTCTGATAAGGCTATAATGTCTCGAAAGAGTAGACTGATTCTATATGCCTTTTGTAAATAATCAATCTCTCCTAATAATAGTTTATCATCACTAGCCTCTTCAGAACCCTGCTGATCACAGCCATTAATACGGGAAAATTAACATATTCTACACTTTGATTTGCATTTCGAGGCCTCGATAGGAACTAACAATAACATCGGTTAGCAGTTAAATCTCGTTTAATGTCGTATTACCGGAAAATATCCTGTATAAACAGTAAATATAGTAAAACTTGACTTTCCATAAACAAAAATTAGGAAATATTCACGGCTGACAGGGCCTCCATTGTTGCACATTGACAAAAGTATTCTATAAGTGGTACGTGATGAATGTGTTACGTTCTAAGTTGTTGTATAAGGAAAGCCCCTCTTCCGCCTCTTGAAAGACAAAATAAGCATCCCTGCAGTAAATATATTGCACTTATCTCCAGTAAGAAAGAGTAATTTTGATCCAGTTTATAATGTTCATGGCAGCGACGTCGCTACGGTTCGTGTCACCCAGTGCGGTAAACTCATGGTGTCACCCCTCCAGACGTGTCACCCAGTGCGGTAAACTCATGGTGTCACCCCTCCAAACTTCCAACATGGAGCACCAGACGCTCTGCAAATTGCATGGTGGCACCCTGTGCCTGCTAGTCATGTATTTAACTATGATCGGTTATCCGCTCATGAAATCCGACTAGACCGAGCAGTGTGTGCTCTGTAAAATTTGCAATTTTTCATTTTGGTGTCACCCCTCTGAGATGGTGTCACCCGGTGCAGTCCGCACCCCCGCACCCTCCTAGCGACGCCACTGGTTCATAGAACAGATCCTAAAATTAATAGCAGAACCAGTCTTACACCACTAGGCTGCAGAGTGGAATGTTTATATTTAGTCACCCGCTATAAGAATTTGAGTCATATAGTTACGATGTCTGCATCGTGATCCTTTGTAGTGAAGTCGTGATCAAACACCATCACGAGAGCACTGATTGCTTTTAAAATTAAACCCATCACGAGAGTACCCAACGTTTTAAAACCATGGACAATCACGAGAGTACCCGTCGCTTACAATCATAGACCATCATGAGAGCATCAATCGCGTTAAAATCAAAGATCATCACGAGAGTACATAAAGCTTTACAATCGTAGACCATCACGAGATTACTCTACGCTTTACAATCATCGCTATGCAATCAAAGA
This sequence comes from Unio delphinus, assembly GCA_029339505.1. Lineage (NCBI taxonomy): Eukaryota > Metazoa > Mollusca > Bivalvia > Unionida > Unionidae > Unio > Unio delphinus. Next base: position 859,781 of record JAQISU010000109.1, read on the forward strand.
TCACCATGAGAGTACCCGTTGTTTTACAATCAAAGACAATATCATATTATTACCGAAAATATGTCACCTTTTTCATCAACGTCCGGCCGTCAACTCTGTTCTAGCCAAATAATCAGCATCGCAACAAAAGGTATCAAAAACATTTCATAACGTTTTATCTCTATTTGTGTAATGTTTCACTCCAATATACAGTGCACACAGCCCCTTAAAACAACCATAAAGCATATAATCTGGTCCAGCCTCCTTAAACAACAATACAGCCTGAATTCTGTTTTGTCGCTTAAAACAACACTAACGCATATAATCTTATATAATCCTTTAAAACAACAATAACGCATAAAACCTTGTCTAGTCCATTAAAACAATAATGCAGTATATAATCTTGTCAAGTCGGCCTTGTGTTTATCATGAACACACATTAATTTGCCTCTGGAATGATTATGGATTTGATCATGTATAACAAATTTAAAAACCCTTACACTTCTCTTGTTATTACTGTCATGTGCGCCCTCTACGATGTTTTCTGTCCTTTGATACGGCCTATAGTTTACCCTAGCCATCACTATTTCGTGGTCATGGACATGCGCAGTAACTGTTTTCCAAGACAGTAGGCATCTATGCCTGAAGATATGAAACGGATGCGGCGCTCGTTTTCAGACTCATATATCCCTGTTTACTCATGTTTAAGATAACCGTCAATTATCTAACTTTTAGTGTCTATAGCTGCAAACTACGGAGCTAATTTACTGCTGAGAAGAGGCACTTAAAAAGGTCGACATCTTACACTGATACGAGCTTCCACAAAGTCCTCGTGTTAGCTAATAACAGGTGTAACTGATCTATGCGTTCTACTGGATTAACAAACTAATGCCGAAATGTGTATAAGTGCTGGTTATAATAAAAGCATATAGTTTTGTTTCACACGTGGTGTTGATTTTAATATTTACAGCAGGAACACATTCAAAAATTATTATGATGTGAAGATACATTGATTGCTCTGACTTGAAAGCTTAAAGAATTTGCTCAACACGTAGGGAGATGCAGGATCTACGTGGTTTGAAATGTTACTTACGTTAAACAGCAAAAAACAGAAACGCTTTGGGGTTTACGCTCAAACTTTAAAATATGATACCTTTTGTGATTATATCTTGCAGATTGGTTCAGATTAGTCTCTTATAGGCTAAAACTGTCCACTTTGATGAACTTAGAACATGAAAGAAATTTAACATTACATTTGAATGCTTTACGTTTATAAAGACAGACATGAAGAGCCAAATCCCGCTTTCGTAATATGTAAAGAACGTGACAAATGTCAGAAATGTATGTGAACTTGTGGAACTGGATGTTACAGTAATCAGAGCATAAGCACTTTCGTCAAAGAAACAATATTAAAATTAAAAAATTAAAAAATACTAGTGTGTGGCATCCGATTTGCATTTCATTCAACACGGAGGAATTTATGAGAAAATGGAGACCATCTCTGGTGAAGAGTGGTCAACAATCTATCAAATTGTTGTTCCTAAGTCGTATAAACAGGAAATTCTTACGCTAGCCCACGAAAATCCTTCCAATGAACATCAGCACATTCAATATTGGAATTAATTCAGAACACCACGGGAATACATTATATATATATATATATATATATATATATATATATATATATATATATATATATATATATATATATAATTAGTTTTCTGTAGATTTAAACTTCAATTACTTAGTGAACAATTTTTTTGTCTTAAAAAGCAAAAATGTTGAGTTTTATAATATAAAATTCCTCAATCATTCTTTCCGAGTCTATCTGTTTGACCACATCCTTTTCGTTCATTAAAAGTTAATGTAATACTGTCGTCACTTTTCAAAGTATTTAACTATTTTTTTCTGACCGGTAACTGCAGATATTGTCGTATATATATATATATATATATATATATATATATATATATATATATATATATATATATATATATATATATATATATATATATATATATATCAACACTTTATTATCATCAGAACAATCTGACGTCTCAACGCTTTTTAAAAAAAAAAAAAAGAACCGCCTAAAACTATCGGTTCAATAAATATTATAAAAATGAAACATTTAAAAAGACATCTTTACGCTCATTAGACTGGGATTCAAGTTTTGTTTTACATATGAACGAGGCATCTTTATGCTCAATCCAATCAGAATTTCAGTAGCGTAGAACGATATGCAGAATGCACGCAATATTTAGCAAGATATCGTGTTCTATATTGTTATTATGCCAACATAAATTAGCATACTATTTAGGAATTACATGTGAGCCAAATTTCGTTTCTTTTTAATATTGACAAAGATATAGTTTGGCATATCGAATCAATGTTATCGAACACAAAGATATAGTTTGGCATATCGAATCAATGTTATCGAGCACAAAGATATAGTTTGGCATATCGAATCAATGTTATCGAACAAAGATATAGTTTGTCATATCGAATCAATGTTATCGAACACAAAGATATAGTTTGGCATATCGAATCAATTTTATCGAACACAAAGATATAGTTTGGCATTTTGAATCAATGTTATCGAACACAAAGATATAGTTTGGCATATCGAATCAATGTTATCGAACAAAGATATAGTTTGGCATATCGAATCAATGTTATCGAACACAAAGATATAGTTTGGCATATCAAATCAATGTTATCGAACAAAGATATAGTTTGGCATATCGAATCAATGTTATCGAACACAAAGATATAGTTTGGCATATCGAATCAATGTTATCGAACACAAAGATATAGTTTGGCATATCGAATCAATGATATCGACACAAAGATATAGTTTGGCATATCGAATCAATGTTATCGAACACAAAGATATAGTTTGGCATATCGAATCAATGTTGTCGACACAAAGATATAGTTTGGCATATCGAATCAATGTTATCGAACAAAGATATAGTTTGGCATATCAAATCAATGTTATCGAACACAAAGATATAGTTTGGCATACCGAATCAATTTTATCGAACACAAAGATATAGTTTGGCATATCGAATCAATGTTATCGAACACAAAGATATAGTTTGGCATTTTGAATCAATGTTATCGAACACAAAGATATAGTTTGGCATATCGAATCAATGTTATCTACACAAAGATATAGTTTGGCATATCGAATCAATGTTATCGAACACAAAGATATAGTTTGGTATATCGAATCAATGTTATCGAACACAAATTTATAGTTTGGCATATCGAATCAATGTTATCGAACAAAGATATAGTTTGGCATATCGAATCAATGTTATCGAACACAAAGATATAGTTTGGCATATCAAATCAATGTTATCGAACAAAGATATAGTTTGGCATATCGAATCAATGTTATCGAACACAAAGATATAGTTTGGCATATCGAATCAATGTTATCGAACACAAAGATATAGTTTGGCATATCGAATCAATGATATCGACACAAAGATATAGTTTGGCATATCGAATCAATGTTATCGAACACAAAGATATAGTTTGGCATATCGAATCAATGTTATCGAACACAAAGATATAGTTTGGCATATCGAATCAATGATATCGACACAAAGATATAGTTTGGCATATCAAATCAATGTTATCGAACACAAATTTCGAACATTTGTTAATGAGTTTAGGTCTCCCTATCATAATATTTTAGATAAGTCACGTGTTTGCGGTTGATTGGCCCCGATAATGATGGAATTACTAAATTTAAACGCATTCAACCAGCGTTGGAGATAAATACACTATCCAATAATCTATTAATCTTATCGCAACGAAATCAACGTTTTATTTCGAAGCCCTTTTTTAAGCGAAACACATATTCTACAATATACTGATCCTAAAGTAGTGAAAATGTATGCTTTCATTCAAAGCATTTTTGAAGTTTAACACCATTCCTACAGTCCAGTAGTCCTAATATAGCGAAAATAGAAGCTTTTATTCGAAGACATTTTCTCTTCCAGCGCAACTGTCAATTATGCAGTCAGTGGTCAAACGCAACGAAATCAATGTTTCATTTCGAAGCCTTGGTTAAGGATAAACATCCAATTCTATAACCCAGTAGTCTAAACGTAAGGATATTAATGTTTTATTTCGATTACTTGTTTGAAGATTAACATCCAATCCTACAGGCCAGCAGTCTAAACGCAAGGAAATCAAGGTTTGATTTCGAAGCCTTGTTTGAAGTAAAACATCCAATCCTACAACTCAGTAGACTATACGCAAGGTAATCAATGTTCTGTTGCGAAGCATTGGTTTAAGATAAATATCCAATCATACAGCCCAGTAGTCTAAACGGAAGGAAATCAATGTTTTATTTCGAAGCCTTTTTGCAGATAAACAATTAATCCTACGTCCAGTAGTCTTAGGCACTTTGTAACTCGAGCTCTGCCTGGCAAATATTGATGACTGGTGTAAATGAATATACAGAGAATTTTACATGATTGCTTATTTTAAACGAAATTTAAAACCAAACCTATTCTAATAGTCATCGCAAGGCTTTATTAGTAAAAGTTTGAAATTATTCGGCGTGATTCAATAATTTCACTTGGAATGAACACCAATATAAAAATTGTATTTTTATCAAGTAACAAAAATTACTTGATATTAAAATATTTTCATTACAGTTATCTCCATTTTAACGAAAATGCAAAGAACTGTAATGAAATGACTACGAAAGAAAAATACCCGATGTCTCGATAAGAATGTTTGTTCAACATAAGGTGATTACGTCACTTATGATGTTAACAATTGATGTTACGTTAATATAAACTATATTATACATTTTAAAATATATTTAGTGTTACATGACTAAAGTCAAAGTATATGTAAGATAATGAGGGTCTAATATCAAATAGTATTTTATTAGTTTTCAAACAGGGATGAAACTTTCCAGTTACTGATAACTGCAAAACAAATTCAACGCTGTTGCAAATAAAGGCGAAGCAAATTAGAGGCAGTTACAAATAACGGCAATACAATTCGACGCATTTACTGATAAATGCAATGCAAATTATCGCAGTTACTGATAATTTCAATGCAAATTACTGAAAACTTCAGTACAAATCAACGCAGTTACTGATAAATGCATTACAATTCAACGCAGTAAGTAATAATTGCAATTAACGCAATTGCTGATAAATGCAGTACAAATCAACATAATCAATGATAACCGCAATACAATTAAACGCAATTACTGATAACTGTAATACAATTCAATGTATAAAAACACGTACTCTTATCTACCAGTTTCCATTTAAAGAAAAAAAAGAAAAAAGTTAATGAATGACGTTTAATTCTTTGAGTATGTTATCTGAATGATTAATATTGTATTAACTAAATATTTATCATTTCACTGTATATTTTTAAGACAGACGTAATTTTATCAGATAAAGTAATGCAAATATATATATATATATATATATATATATATATATATATATATATATATATATATATATATATATATATATATATATATATATATATATATATATATATATATATAACAATGATTAGATTATTTAACTTTTAAATAAATGCGCCTCGGAAATTTCTTATACTGTAGTACATATTCAAAATCAATCCGCGCATTGAATTATACACAGAGTTATTGATCTATTTTGCCTGTACAATTAAGCACGGGTTCAGGAAGACGGTCGTACTATTATGTTTGTAAATTGCCTTGTAATTAAGGAGTCGTGAATATCAAATTGTTTTATGTTGATATTTCGCTTTTATCATAGGTTCGTATTCCTATCTGAAGTCAATTTACGTCAATAAACTTACAATTGTGTTCCTTAATTGTCCTTAAAACACACCTAATAATTCTTCATTCAGAGAAGCAACGCCATCACCCAACAAAGGTCGCACATTTACCAATTACAGATCAGTGGAAGATGTATTTGTTTTCGGGAATTAATTGACTGCGACACGAACAGCGCACTCGAGAGAGTGCAACAATCAAACAATCCCAGACATCATTTATATAAAATTATAGGACTATTTTGTATAATGGGGTACACTTTTGATTATATGTTTGCTTTAATACAATCGTTGCGGGGTGGGGTGGGGTGAGGTGACTTTAAACTTTTAGAAGATCGCAAAAATCAAAATATGTTCGAGTGAATTTCAATGTCATTCAGGAAGAATGAATAATAGGCGAATATAATTGATCTTTTACATCAATGATGGAGAAGTGGTAGGTAGTCTAACAGTAACCCCCCGTTAGAGGACTAACTCACAATTGATAAAAGGTGTGAAATACAGCAGAGGGAATAAGATTTAACACTAATGCATAGTACTAATGGTTGCATTGTAAGGAAGAAATGAAATGAGAAATATCAAATGTTGACAGCAAAAAATAATCTGAAGTCATTAATGAGAGAAATAGTAGGAGAACAATAATGAATTTCATTTTTGTACACACACATATGTCCTGTCCTGTCCTGTCCTGTCCTGTTATATTATATTATATTATATTATATTATATTATATTATATTATATTATATTATATTATATTATATTATATTATATTATATTATATTATATTATATTATATTATATTACATGTCTTGTCCTGTCCTGTCCTATTATATTATATTATATTATATTATATTATATTATATTATATTATATTATATTATATTATATTATATTATATTATATTATATTATATTATATTATATCACATTATATATATATATATATATATATATATATATATATATATATATATATATATAAATATATATATATATATAAATATATATATATATATATATATATATATATATATATATATATATATATATATATATATATATATATATATATATATATAGTAGTTATATATCATATCATATCATATCATATCATATCATATCATATCATATCATATCATATCATATCATATCATATCATATCATATCATATCATATCATATCATATCATATCATATCATATCATATCATATCATATCATGAATAAAAAGAGATAAGCAGTTGTATTACTTTTTTATTATGTATTTATGTATAATGCACTTTTTTAAAATCTAATTTATATTCTTGACGAGTCTTCAATCATCAGAACTCAATTCATTTAATAAAAGTTATTATGGTATACATAATACTTACAATATGCATATTTCTTCCAGGTTCCTCCACCATTAATTCTGGCCGCCATGTATAGCCTATCGTGTGCTGAAAAATGGCGTTAAACCCTACAACAACTACAAGAGCAAGCAATTTATAAATAATTAGTAATGTTATCTTGAGAATAATTTAAAAATGGACTTTGATATTTAATTTTTTGGTAAATTAGAATAATATACAATTATTGTTACGAAGATGTCAACAATGGATATAAACAAAAAAATAATAAATGAATGTCGTATAGTATTTTGGAATTTAGACCTTTCCTTTAGCAGACGTACCATATCGGAATCAGCTATAACAATAAATTGAATGGAGAAATCTTGCACAGTATGGGAACTCTTGTTAAAATATGCGGCAACATGAGATGAAATTAATTGATCGATATAATGGTTTATATCTGATCTATATTGGTTCATTTGTTTAGATATTTGTTTACCGGATTGTCCAAAATATTGGATGCCACATTTTTTGCATGCGATCAGATAAATAACATTTGATGTTGGACAATTAAATTAGTATCACAACATGTATTAAAAATTTCTTTCTTACTATTGCTATTGAAAAAAGTATTTTTATTAATAAAAGAAAAGTGAATACATCTAGGTCTATTACACAACGTATGTGTCATCCACATATAGGTATGTATGTATGTATGTATGTATGTACGTATGTATGTATGTATGTATGTATGTATGTATGTATGTATGTATGTATGTATGTATGTATGTATGTATGTATGTATGTATGTATGTATATGTTAGTGTGTGTATGAACGTGTGTGCACTTATTACGCTGTTACCATTAGATTCAACCGTCGCTGGATATAAAAAGGCTTTAATTAGTAAATATGTTCTTCACTCATTTGAAAATATTTGCATGGTATGGTCATTCATAGATGACGTCTTATACTACCATTCTCCTAAAGAAAACAAAATTATTAAAAAAGTTTTAAAAATTATTTATAATATAGACTTCTAATACTTTTGAAAATGTTTTTCTTTTGACATGTGTGTGCATACCAATTTGTCAAAAACATGATTGTTTCACGACATAGTATGCTGAATAAAAACGTTTAACAGCGTAGTTTTAGTTAAATAAAACTAGTAAATATTGTCTTGCATACATCAAAGCACGCATTCTTAAATTATCTGCAGACATGTTTCCACATTGTAATATCAGTTTTAAGAATAGTACAAATTATTGCCACTCGTTATAGAACATTTCCTTGTACTATTGATATATGCTGAATAACTCTAAATGTAGTAAAACTTCATTTTGTACAAAATGGGCCAAATTATGTAATTCATTGTTAAATCTCCATTTTAGATATATGATTTCAGTTGCAACAAAATGAGTTTTAACGGTTTGTAGACATAACAAAAGCGTTACATATACTCTTTATCGAAAATTATAAAGTTATGCAAATGATTACAGGCTTACAGCACTTCCTTAACTAACATAACTACGTATTGACTCAGTCGTTATCCACAGTATAATACTATTAAATATTGACTCATCTAGTAAATATTGACTCCGATTTCATCCACCCAATGGAACTATTAAATATTGACTGGGTTGTGATCCACTGAATAAAACTAGTAAATATTGACCCATTTTGTCTTACATCCTATAAAACTAGTCAATATTGACTAATTTGTCATTCACCTTATAAAATGAGTACATATTGACTTAGGTTGTCATCCACCTTATAAAATGGGTAGATAACGACTCGGGTTGCCATTCACAATATAAAACTAGTAAATATTGACTCAGTTGTCATCCACCTTATAAAAGGAGTAAATATTGACTCGGGTTCTCATTCACACTATAAAACTAGTAAATATTGATTATGTTGTCTTCATTCACTGTAAAACTAATAAGTATAAACTTAATTCTGGGGCAATGCCACAAAAAAAAATGAGAAAATCTCTAAGAAGTCCTTCGATAATAGGCAAGTGTTTGTAAGCATTTTTCTTCAATTTTGTTTAGAAGTTTCTTTGTTTCATAAACTATATACATTTATTTGGCTTAATGCCCTCTCATTTTAGTTAATTTGAAAGACAATGGAAATTTCATTCCATTCCCTATAATCTGATAGAATTAATTCCATTTAAATATTGACGTTTGTCTGAAATGATTAGCATTTAAATATTGACGTTTGTCTGGAATGATTAGCATTTAAATATTTGTATGTTGTAATGAGCAACAATTTAAAGTTTTGTACAAACGGGCCACATAATATAATAATTAATGTTTGTATCGTATCTGTTGCAAAACGAATATGGTGGCACTGTAAGTCTTTGATACACTAAAATGCTTACATGCATTCAAGACTTAATACAAGTACTATTGATATTAATCTAGGAACCGTATTCGCTGATAAAGGTGTTTACCTGCTAAATTTCGTTTCTCACTCTGTGAATATGCGTAACGTTGTAATCTCCAGCTCTAATATTAGGAGTCATTCATGCTGGCGTTTTAAGAACATTTCCTGTGACCTTCCAAGTAAATATAGTATGCCATTCAAATATGCCGTAAATTCATTTGTCCAGAACGCATACAATACACTTCTCAGTTTTATCATTAAATCTTTACCGAACACGAAAACATTTGCAAAATTCGGAAGTTGTTAAAATGCTTTCCATTCAGGTTCAGTGGTAATACGTCTTCTGACTCCGGTTAGTTCCAAAGAATGCACAAATATGTTTGGAATTATCACTTTTAAATCGGCTTACAAGCGCTCTTTGCGCAGAACGTTTATTTTATATTTTTCACAGAAACATACAAATTCTTGGAAAATACGTCTAACTCTTGAAGCTTAGAGTTAGGTGGGTTTGGAAAAGGTAGAAATAGGTTAGTCATCTTCGAATTGATTAAGTAAGCCTTTGACATGATACGGATTTATCATTACACCTGCCGTTCCGGGCACAAGGGGAAATACTGTGTTAAAACTATAGGTTTACATGTGTGAGCCATTCTTGTGACAATGGGAAATTTACATAGCATTTATCTTGTCCAAATAAATGTAATGGCACACGAACAACTCAGGATACAGTTAGCCATCAAAAACATCCATTTCCAGCTATTCTTCTTTTCTGAACATGTTTATGAGGTCAGAAATGTGTTGGCCTGGTCCATGCATTGGCATAAGGGAAGAAGTAATGCCTTAGCCAGAAGTTTGGAACGAATGCAGAATGCTTCAGTGACACATATGTCTATTTTCCATTCTGAAGCGAAACATTTGTTTTTGCTCTCGTGACGGCTTTTTTTAGGATCTCGTTGATGATGATGTTTTGATTAAAAGCTTTCCTTGCGTTAAAGCTTGTCAAGTGCCAAATTTTTCGTCAGTGACATCCAGTAATTAATTCGTAGGCTAGCCGACAATCAACTGTCTTGGAGTAGAGTTTGGAACGAAAAAAATGTTAGTTTAACTCGGTCAGACTGTTACAATAATTAGAGCGAAAACGGACTGAGTGTTTGACACGTTAAAATTATGGGATTACTCACGCAGAGCTTTCAAAAATGATTGAGACAAATGTTAAGGTGATATTTCGATCCTAAGTGGCATTTTTGGCATCTTGAAAGACGGTTTTCAGAAGGTCAGTAAGAATAGCATTTATTCCGATTGGGCGAATGCATAGGGAAGGGGATGTGTCAGACCCCAGAATCGGGGAAATATATACTTCGTATCAAACGATGTTAGTCAGTCTAGGAAGATCCCTGCAAGAGAGGAAATAAAAACTACATAGAGAAGACTCCGTACGTCTTTGAAAGACAGACGTTCGTAAATTAATTGTGGTTCCGGGAAACTGAATGTGGAACGATTGTAAGACGCCAAAAACACAAGGTATTTAACTCAAATTCACCTTTATTATGATGTAATGTATATGCTGTTTATCTTTGGCATAGATGCATAATGTATCGATACTACGATACAAATAGTTCCGTATTACATTGATTTAATAACGTACTTTGATATGTTTCTTTGTTACAGATGCATGATGTGTTCATATTTTGTATGGATAGTCGGTTTTACAGTGATTTAATAATGTATTTTGAATTCTGAATTAGCATCTTTTACCTTATATACTTAGGTAGGTAAATGGGTGGTGTAGAAAAACCCGCCGTGTACATTTATGATTGGAAGATGTTACATTAATTTGAATTGATCATATTAGTAAATATGGATTGTGTGTTATGTTATATTGCCTCACTTTACGTAATGATTTCCGGGAATATATGACTTTCCCGAATTCTGATGTCGATAATTAGCAGTATAGCTCTATTGATCTGAAACCATGTATAGAATTTGTTAGCCGTATAAATGATAACACTGATAGTAAGATCTGATTGTTCGAACATGAAGACGGACGAACAATCGCAACTCTGAAAGTAACGAGATACTTAGGGCGTTTTACCCTTTTCTTTCACAAGGAAAATAGTTTATTTTGGCAAGAGTGAGAATCAGCGAGAAGTCAAAGGAAAATAGTTTATCTGGCAAGAGTGAGAATCAGCGAGAAGTCAAAGGAAAAAAGAGAAAAAAAGAAGTAAGAAGTCAGAGTGTGGAATTCCCGTTCAATCAAAGGACAAGCTGAAGACGGACGCACGCAGGGAAAAGAAAAAAAAAAAAACCAGTCGACGAAAAAGGTCATGTTGAATCACCCAACAGTCCAATGTTAAATGAACATTCGATTCCTTGATGAAATTTACTCTCAGTATTAATGGCTAACTTCATTTATTTTCATTAGTGTTTGAATTGTTATGAATGTATCCATTATTTTAAAGCTTCGGCATTTGTATTTTTTCTGAACTAAGTGTATTCAGAAAGAGAGAAATTGTAATTCACAGTGTCATTCTTTTCTTAATTGTACTTTTAATTAAATTCATATTTTATCTTTACGGGAGCTCGTGTATTGTCTTGTTCAAAGTACCATCTCAGATTACTATATTCACTGACCGGGCAGATTACACCGTAGCGATCATCTTCTAGATAACGACAATTAGTGGGAGGCAGTCTTCAAGTGTTGTTTTCCAAGTTGTGCAATATCTCTGACCAGGCCTTGTGCAATATTGTACTAATAACACTTTGATAACCCGCCAGCACCACGTTACAAAGTGTGGCCTCGTCTTGGGATTTGAAGGTTTTCATTGTGATTGAAGTATCTGAGCGTATTTTGAACAAAGGCATACATTTGTTATTATTATTAAGTAGGAATTGAGTGAATCAAACATTGTCTGCTATTTTTGTATACTTGCATGCAAATTGTTTACGGTAAAAGGGTATTGTAGAATTTGAGATTTATACCTTCTGTGTGAAATTACCAAAAAGGCGTTATAGCGGCACTACCTAAATAGTCTCTTGAGACAAGAACCAATTATTTGGGCAGTACTGTATTTTGGACAGCAGTTAATCACGTTTTGCTAACAGGGTACTGCTGCGCGGAGCGTGTGGTACTGGAATTTCTGTCTGGTCAATTAATTGCGGCTGATTCGACCTGTCCATCTCGCTGCAGATAAGGTTATTCTAGGTCAAACTATTTTCGTAGGAAGAATCCCTGATTGTAGGTCAGTTAAGGACATAGTTCTAGAGAAAAAGGAAAGACAAAACATACGTAATGGCGACAGACAGACAGTTACTAAAGGAATTTAAATCCATCGGAAAAGACGAACTTGGGTACGAGGGAGAAAAACTAACTGAATTTATGGAAAGAAGTTTGAAAGAACACAAGGAAGAAAAAGCTAGGGAACGAGAGAAGGAGAAACAGAAAGAAATGGAATTAGCCCGACTTCAGGCGGAAGATAAAACTAGAGAAAAGGAGAGAGAAGTTGAACTAGCCCGACTACAGGCTGAGGAGAAGGCGAGAGAACGAGAGCATGAGTTAGCCATGGAGAGACTAAGGCTCGAAGCCGAGTTCAGGAGGGGTGAAGAATCGAACGTACGTCCGGACACCCCGAGTAGTCGCGTGGAAGACAGACGACCCATACAGTTAACCATGCCGATGTTTAATGACAAGGATGAAATAAATGACAACTTTTTGACGCAGTTTGAAAAGTTGGCCCTGGTTCATCAAATACCTAAGGACCAGTGAGCATCAATATTTCAGCCTTTTTACAGGGGACGGCAAAAGATGTGTACCACAACATGACCCCAGCCGAGATAGACGATTATGACACTCTGAAGAAAGCTTTACTTCGCCACTATGAGTTGTCAGCGGAAACGTTCCGGAAACTTTTTAGGGAATCGTCAAAAAGGGCTACCGAAACACACGCGCAATTTCACAGTCGAGTGCGCGTGATTTTTGATAAATGGATAAAAATGTCTGGCACCGCGTTAACGTACGAAGGTATTCGCGAAGAGATTTTTAAGGAACACGTGTTAAGTACCTACAGAAAAGATTTAATTGTGTTTTTGCGGAGCGCGAATTCTCAACTTTGGATGAGATAAGCATAATAGCCGAGCGCTATGAGAGCGCGCATGCGCGTCCAACTACTTGGAATGGTAGGGACCGACCTGGAATCGGTGAGCTTAGAAAGACCACTGAGGTGACACCCCATAGACGAAATGGTCAAAATGGTGGGAGGCCAGGGGCCGGGAATCCCAGCCAAGTACATTTCCGTGGGTCGGGAAAGACTCAAGGGGTAGATAGGGATACCTCGGGTAGAAGACGTGAGCCAGTGTGTTATGGCTGTAATAAACCAGACCATGTTGTCAAGGACTGTAGAAAGTATCGTCCGACAACGGTTAATTCGGTAACTCCGAATACTGTTAAGAAAGGGAAAACAGTGGAGTCTACGAACGTAGCGAGAGCTACGGTAAATGGTGAGGAAGCCACGGTGCTGTATGACACCGGCTATAGTTACCCTGCCTTGGTAGATCGTAGATACGTCAAACCTGGAGATTATACAGGTGAGACGGTGGAAGTACAGTTTGCTAACAGGACGAAGGATTCGCTTCCGGTCGTTAGCATAGACCTTGATTCGCCATATGTAAAAGGGCGAATTCAAGCAGCGTGTTTGTCGGGAGTAGTATATGGGGATACTCTAGCGTCAAGGGAAAATCCAGTCAAAAAGGGCTTGGGAACATCTAGCGTCAAGGGGAATTTAACATGGGGGATTATCTAGCGTCAAGGGAAATTTAACATGGGAACTATATGGGACTTTCTAGCGTCAAGGGAAATTGAACATAGTGGCCTATCTAGCGTCAAGGGGAATTGAACATAGTGGGCCTATCTAGCGTCAAGGGAAAATCCAGTCAAAAAGGGCTTGGGCAAATCTAGCGTCAAGGGGAATTTAACATGGGAAAATGTAACTAGGAGTGAATGGGGAATTGAACATAGCGACAAGGATTGGGTCACTTTAGTGTCAATGGGACCGTAACGTTAAACATGGATATATCAGAATTGGTGTCAATGGGAATTTAACATAAGAATCTCACCTGAAGTTCTAAGGGAATTGAACATTGGTGACTTCATTGTGTTTAAAGAGGGTCGAAACTATTTATAGGGTAAAATAGACTTGTAGGGAGAAAGGGCTGATAGGGACAAACATAGACATACAGAAAGAAACATGGGTTCAAAACATTTATTCAAGTATATACATAGGCTCTCTGGCCTGTGCTTTGGTCTAAGCACTATCCATTTAAAACATTCAAATCTGAACATAGAACAAATCTTTGATCTAGAAAAAATACTTTTATAATTAAATTGTATGCCTTCAAAAAGACCTCACTTTACATACAACGCATACGCATTTCATATAAGAATTTTACTTTTCATACAACAATTAATATCCATTTTTAAGAAAAAAGCTAAACCAAAACAAGTAACAAACAATCAAATAGGAGAAAGTTCATGTTGCTTTCTATATCCGTCACACACATGGTCTAAAATCTGGTCAGCTATCGCTTGTGTCCCAGCGTAGATGTTTCCCATTACGTACCCTTTTCATTCGTAAATCTGCTTGAGTCTTACGCTCGATACTTGGTGTGTGAAATGATTCATCTTTCTCGCTTGGCAGTGTTAGTCACAATGAACTATTGGTCTTGGACGATGTCCCTTTTTATATGCTGCCCAATCTCGACGTGACCGTACGGTAAAGTGAAGTGATTGGGAAGCCGCACTCTCTTCTGGTACACGATTTGATAGACTTTTTCCAAAGGTCGGCTAACAATTTGGTGTGTGGGTAAACGGACAATCTTGTGCGGTTCGTGGGTAGTCACTTGAAAAGTTTCATCCTGTCCAGACTGTAAGGCTTCTTGAAGCACGTCAAAGTTCACCACTTGACTGGTGCGATAATTGAGAGTCAATCCTTTTACTTTACATTCGGTGTGCATATCTCCTTGTAGGTCTCGGTATTCGTAGCCGTAATTTTTAGGACCACCACTTGCAAAACTTAGAATCTTGTCGTCGGGATGTTCATCGGTCCAGGCTCCTAAACGGTCTCCTTCGATGGTAGGGTTACACTGGTTCGGTCGGTGAATGTAGATGCAACTGTCTGTGTCAAAATACAGGACGCGATCTCCTAGCAGTTCTAACACTTCGTACAATTTTAAGCGAGCATGGGCTGTCACGTAAGCCGCAATGATGACATTTCCAAATTTGTCGGCTTCTACAAAGTTTAGTTCTTCTTCGTAATTGACTAAGATCAAGTCCTCACGAATGACGTCCACGTGTTTGATGACTTTGGTTTTGTCGTGAATCATCTGGAAGTAGCGAGAAGGTTCAGACAAATACTCCGTCTTGGGTAAAGACGGACGTTGTGCCATTTTACCCCACAAACAATTGAGCATGACTTTGGCAAAAGATCGCCTTCCTTCGTTTTTCTCGACATGGTCTAAAGTGATACCTTCCTGCTCCCTATATTTTTCTTTGAATTTCTTTTGGTCTTCGGGAGTGTGACACCAGGACGGATAGCCACTAGCTTCTTGTTTTAGTTTTAAAAAAGCATTCACGTAGTCTGCAAAAATACCTTTCTGTGTCTCGTCGCCCTTGCGGTATTGTTGTGTTTTGGGAAAGTGATAAATTTCGTGCACTTCTAACAGTCGGTATCCCATGTCCAGAGCTTTATACAATTCCACGCTCACCCACGTTCCTGTCAAGGCGCGTTCTTCCAGGCTGTGTTGACAAGGTTGGTCTTGGTTGCACGTTTCGGCACATGTGTGACACAAAGGAAACATCAGTTTTCCTTGGCAATGGTGAGGTAAAACGGGATGGTACAAGTCTGTGGGTGGTAAGACTTTGCACTTGATTAATCCTTCGTACTGACGAATGTGGTCCAAATCAATGTGTTCTGTCATCAGTTCTGGATGTCCTACGGGAAAGTGACAATATTTGCAGACGTAAGGATACAGCGAACACACGTCCAAGTATTTGATTTCTTCTCCCTTCTCCTCGTCCGCTTGGTACAGTAAACAGGTAGCATTCGTTCGTCCTCCGTACAAACTATTCCGAGGGTTCAATGGGTCCACCAACTTGTAACTTTCTACGATGCGTTTAAACTCGGGATCGGTTTTCAAACGCAGATCGTACTCGTGTTCCCACATTTCCACTACCTGGTATCCTTGCTGTTCTAACTTCAAACGTCGCTGACACGTGGTCTGGTACAAGTCTTCCATAGTCCGTTGTAAAAATTGATTTTTGGTGTTACGCTGAGGGTAGCACATAGGGCATCCGTGAAATAAGCATCCGTTAAACTCGTACACAATTTGAGGGTTTTTTAAGTCCCAACCATCTACCGAATACGTTCCGATGGTCTTTTCGCCTCCTCCGTTGCGAGCGTGTTGGATCCATTTGTTTTCCTTGTCACACAAGTAATGGAGCCAGCGTAGGGCTTTGACCGAGTATTGCCGTTTGACAAAATTTGTCGTTTGAGGACTGATGACCG
The DNA here is from genome assembly GCA_029339505.1 of Unio delphinus. Taxonomy (NCBI): domain Eukaryota; kingdom Metazoa; phylum Mollusca; class Bivalvia; order Unionida; family Unionidae; genus Unio; species Unio delphinus. Next base: position 876,851 of record JAQISU010000109.1, read on the forward strand.
CTAGAGTATTTTCGGGCATAAAGTATTTTCGGTACACTAAGGAACATGCTTTGGCAATGGTACAAGCTTCTTTCAAAGGATCGATCCCTCCGTATTCCATGAACAGTTCTCGAAATTTTCCAGAACAGCGTCGTAAAATGTCCACGTCAGATCGACAATACTTTAACATTTCTTCTTGAAAGTCAAAAGGGTCCGAGGCGTGAGTCTGGTACCAAGCGAAGAAAGCTTCTCGTTGTTCGGTACGCATGTTGTCAGGGTCGTAATAGTGAGCCTCCGGCAAATGGAGCAGAACGGTACGTTGATTGGCTTCGGTATTGAAAAAGTGTGGAAAATAACCTTTAGCCATTTCTGGCATACCAAACGTTTTAGGCATGCGACTCAATGGCATGGCCAAGTAACTCATCGAATCTTTAAACTGCACTTGTCCTACTTGCATGTAAATGATTTTGGCTCCGTTCAAAGTCACTTTAGGACGTTCGGTACTTTGTTCCGTATAGTATCTGAGCAGAAATTGCCCATCGTATCCCGAGAAATTGTGAGCCATGACCGTGGCATGGCGATGACAATCTCTGTAACGTTCGATGTCTTCTGGACTCCACGTCTCATCGATGGGGTTTAAGATCCATTGGGCAAAATTGACCAAGGTGTTTGACCCTCGAAATATTTTTTCACGTCCTCCAGGAATCTTGCTACAGTGAGGGCAATGACTAAAGATGGGTTCTTGGATACACTGATCGCACGCTCGATGAGCCACGCAGAAATTGGGAATGTGAATACCGGTCTCTTGCATGCATTCGAAATCAAAAAAGATAAAATTTCCTTTTTTCTGGGTATCTTCTGGTAGGGGTTGGTATTTTTGAATGAAGCATTCGTGATCCAAATCCACGATTTGGCGACAAATGTGACATAGTTTCTTACCTCGACAAACGTGAAACTTGGCACTATTGGTACGTATGCCTTGTCCACAAGTAGGGCACAATCTCAGGAGTTGACAAGCGTTTCTCTGCTGTGAACCTTGCATCTTCAAATGTTGTTGGTAACAGGTAGGACTGACAAAAGTGCACTGAAACACAGGGCAATGCACTCGTACTTGTCCTTTGTCCAGACAAGGTTTAGAGGCCAAACATCCCTCACATTTTGATCCACAATACTTGTGTTGTTCTCGATTGTTATAACCATAGTCACATTTTTCACAGTAGTAACCGTATCCCAGGAATCCAGTGATACTGGTAATGGTATCAAAATGCTCATCGTGATGATAGACGTGAATGTATTTTCCGTCTTTGAAATTGGGGCCTCGAAACAAAAGAGGTCCACGCACTTCTTGAGGGTGTACTTTCAAGGTGTAACGTGGAGCCAAGACGTCTTGCAACTTTTGCATTTCTGGAATGCCGCTAAGGGTGTCTTTGGATATCCCCGCTTGCTGTAACAGGAGTTCTGCTTCACTTCTTTGTTTGGCTCGGTCCGATTGTTGAATAGTTTTCCAGGCTCTTTTCCATTCTACCGTGTCGTTCTTGTTGGCATACGTTCGTCCCACGACGACAGCACGGGCTAAACACATCTGGTCTTGAGGATTGTTAATTCGGACGAGGCTTAGTTTGGTGTTGCGAAGGTTGTCGACCAATAATACTTTTTTGCGTCCTGTCCCCTGGGGAAGAGACACGTGGGTCATGAACAGTGTGGCTTTTCCGTCGGCAATGTGAAACTTGTCATTGGATTGTTGCACATGTTGAATCTTGTCGATGACTTTAGAAGGTGTCAGTTCTGATGGACTGCTAAACTCGATCCAAACAGGAGACTTCAAACCGTCGTGATGAATGGAAAGTGTCAAGCGATCGTCTTCTTTGCATTGGCATCGTAGTTTCAGTGAGGTTAACAAAGAGTCCCAAAAATCGGCGATGAACCCTTCTACTTTCTCCAAAGGTACTTCCGACTTGAAATCTTTAATTTTCACCGTGTACCTGTAGGCTGTAGTTCTAAATTTTCTAGAGGAGCGTTTTTCCGTCTCTCGAATGTGGTAATACGTTTCGGGTGATACTGGTGGACTTTGGTTTGGAATATGCTCTCTCGGTCTGGCCTCAGACGTGGAAGGTATCGGTTCAGGTTCGCTCATGTCTTCGATTTGAGCAAACACTTCTTTACGTGTGTGAGGCGATACGTCACGTCGCTGCCTCTTACCTTCTTCTTCTCTCTCACTGAAATCGTGCGATCGTTTCATCCCAATTACTGATTCAGAAATGATTTAACTAAGTTCGATTTCTCTTTATATATACCCCTATGTACCTCTAGTTATGATAATGACTTGGTATATTTCACAAGGGCAAGTGAAAGTCCAACAGTTTGGAAGCCCTGGATGACTTATGCAAACGACAATAGTAAGTCTGAAACACCTCATGCATCTTGACGACCCTTCGATTCAAATCCTACCACGAAAAGAAAAAGGTTGCAAGAAAAGGATAAAAACTAGACAGTTGGTGTCATCAAGAGCTCCAGAGACTATACTGTACTGTTAAAACACGTACGTACTCCATCTAGAAAACAACGCTACTTGACTACGATGTCTCATTCTCTTTGTCACTTCTACTTTGCTGTTGACCGCGATATCTACCAACCCTGATTTAACACACGTCTTTCTTCATTTGATATTTTAAGAAAATAATAAACCCATTTTTAAAAGAACTACCCCTTTTTTTGACAACAGCGACGATGTCTCCTCCTGCTCTTACTACTGTTGCTGCACCTACAACGATGATCTTTCATAAGACCAAAGCATGAGTCAGAGTAAGTTAAGTTGTGAAGCTGAGCAGAGGTGTATAAACAACAACTGTCAAGACCCTATGTTCCAGTTCTGTTTGTGATAATAACTTGTGATACTTCACATTTTCTAAAGTGTAAATGTGTGCAAGTCGTACAAAAGTTATGTGACTATAGCATTTGACACTTGCACAGACACTTCACTTCATAAGTATCAAGAAAAAATTACTATCAGATGTTTACCATTATACAAAATACGCACACACTTGCAATGTGACATGAATCTGCACTTCCATATTTGTGGATATACCACAGATTCGTCCCAACATACAGAGTTGGCTAAGAACTGTAGGAATATCACACCATTGTTTCAGAAATAACAACAACAAAAATTATGTGTATCTTCCCCGTTCCACTCTTTATTAGTGTTTGGGTATGTTCTCTAAAAACACAAACAATATGGAACAAAATTAAATTTTGAATTAAAAATTCTCTCTTTATAATTTTTTTCTTGTGCATGTCAGATTACATTCAATGCCTTCTCCAAGTGAAAGACATTTCTACACGTCACTGCATTTGATAAATTCGGTTGTTTGTTTTTTGGGGTGTTAGTCATCGTTTATCTTCAATTCTATTCTTTTATATATTTTATCTTTTATAGAAGATGTAAGATTGTTGATTGCTGTAACGGTATATATTTTGTTTAGTCTATTGCTGCAAAAAGAAAATATATATAGCACAGGGCTTAGGTTTGTTCATATTTTTGTTATTTCAAGCTCTACATAACGTACCAAGTTTTGTTTTGCAAGAGGATTGAAACTTAAAGTTGCGCAGACGTGAAGAAAAACATGCCTTTGTTACAAAAGTTTGCACTCTGTGTTAATTCTAATCATGCTTGCCTTATATCTTTTTGTTTTAGATAACACATTTCTTCTGATGTAAATACATGCATCTCTGGACAGACAGTTTGGGTTATCATCCTTCATGTTCACTGTACTTTAGTTTATTTACTTTATACAAACCCCAAATTCACTAGTTTAACAAAATTTACCACTTAGTACTATATTATTTCTCTCTACCTAGGCGAATGCGTTTATGTCAAAGTGTCAAAGTGAGAAAGTATTTTCTTGGTCAGTTTTAAAACTCGAACAATAATTGCACAGTTAAGTAGTTGATGTGTCATGAAGAAATGGTACAATGCGCAACAAAGGGATTGTAAGTTCACACTCCAGTCTGTCTGCGCTGCAAATGAATCAATGCATGAGCCTAGGCAAAACAATGCGACAGTAGTTAGAAGCAATTAATTGGCTACACTTTTTTCTACCCCCTTAGCTTCGAAATGCCCTTACTCGTTCTTAGTACAGTGACAAGATAAGACGTGTTTTTTCTGCGCCTGATCACTACACTATCTACCTTGAATTTCGAACCCAACAATGTGTCACACATTGTAAGTGATTTCATTGGCAAACCGATATTTTCCACAGCCATCGCTTCAAATCGGCTTCAGTTGTTATTCTCACAGTGAGAAGATAAGGCGTGTATTTCTGTACCTGTTCACTAGTCACTTTCCAAACAATAAAACTTATGCACAAATAATCGCACCATCGTTGAAATGTCAGTCTTATTGCGAAATACACCAAAACATGTTTGGATGTACTATTCTGTGAGAACTTCACAAAACGTTTTTGACATAATGATTTTAGTAGGCTATGTCTGTAATTCATTCTTGTGATATTTTACAATAGTGGTTTATTTCCTAAAGGAATAAGTATGTCAGTGAGATGTGTGTGAAATTTCGTAAGGAAAATATACCATACAAAACGTAAAAGAGTGGTGATATTTTTAAAAGTAAGAATAACACACTCTCTCTCTCTCTCTCTCTCTCTCCTAGCAATTTTTATTGAAATCTAATGGCATCTGTTCCTGTTTTGAAGATACCTCTCCAAAATTGTGAGCTGTAGTCACCATAATTACGTAAACTGTTCCTTCTGTCATGTAAATTTGTTTACAAAACTTACACCCTAAAATTATAGAACGAATTTTTCTTCTATCAGTAAATCATTGTATGAAACAAAATCTTGAGTTGACTTCAGCTTGTACAATTCTGGTATCTTAGCTTTATCCTATTTTTGCAAACTGCAATGTGTCATGAAAACAATCCTAATTTTTTATTCTTCTTCCAAAAGCCAGCAAACACAGGGCTTTTTCAAGAATGACGCGAGTGACATTGCACTGTATAACCCTGCCTATGGTTAACTCTAAATTCTGAAAGCGAAACATGCGTTCAGAACAATTGTAGCAATGTTCGACCTATTTCTCTCAGTTTAGACTGTCGATAGAACAAGGCACATTTTGATACTGCATCTTTTCCATATCCTTAGATTTGTGAAAACTTTGTAACATTGTTGGTAGCGTGTGCTGCGAAACACAGGACACCTCGTTCATTTTCGATCCACTGCAAAATGTTAAGTAGGCAATTGACAATACATGTACGTACCGCACTATCTTCTGTAGAAAATTGATGAATGAATGAATGAATGAAAACAATGACCATTTCTCATATGTAATGTGCGTTGGTCTTTATTAACGTTGTCCTTATCATACCGCAAAAAATAACAGACTCCAAAATGGTGTCCTACGTTTTGTATTTATTTACCAGTAATGTTAGCTATGTCTACCCATCTCTCAAACACTTCAGGCTAAAATATTGCCCAATCTACTGTTACCCATTTCAGTACAATTTGTGTGCGTGCTGTTGCTTTAGAAAAAAAATATGTGTTTGACTTATTGTAATGGTTATGAAAAAAAAAACAGACCCCAAATTGGTGTTTAACGTTTTTTTAACCATTTGTTTATTCTTTCTTTCTTTCTAAAACTTACACCTGTCCACTAGTCACTTACCAAACAATAAAACTTATACACAAATAATCGCACCATCGTTGAAATGTCAGTCTTATTGCGAAATACACCAAAACATGTTTGGATGTACTATTCTGTGAGAACTTCACAAAACGTTTTTGACATAATGATTTTAGTAGGCTATGTCTGTAATTCATTCTTGTGATATTTTACAATAGTGGTTTATTTCCTAAAGGAATAAGTATGTCAGTGAGATGAGTATGAAATTTTGTAAGGAAAATATGCTATACAAAACGTAAAAGAGTAGTGATATTTTTAAAAGTAGGAATAACATTCTCTCTCTCTCTCTCTCTCTCTCTCTCTCTCTCTCTCTCTCTCTCTCTCTCTCTCTCTCTCTCCTAGCAATTTTTATTGAAATCTAATGGTATCTGTTCCTGTTTTGAAGATACCTCTCCAAAATTGTGAGCTGTAGTCACCATAATTACGTAAACTGTTCCTTCTGTCATGTAAATTTGTTTACGAAACTTACATCCTAAAATTATAGAACGATTTTTTTCTATCAGTAAATCATTGTATGAAACAAAATCTTGAGTTGACTTCAGCTTGTACAATTCAGGTATCTTAGCATCCTATTTTTGCAAACTGCAATGTGTCAAGAAAACAATTCTAACATTAGACCTACCGTTTTTTCTTCTTCTTCCAAAAGGCAACAAAAACAGGTTTATTTTCAAGAATGGCGCGAGTGACATTGCACTGTATAACCCTGCCTATGGTTAACTCTAAATTCTGAAAGCAAAACACGCGTTCAGAACAATTGTAGTAATGTTCGACCTATTTCACTGTTTAGACTGTCGATATAACAAGGCAAGTTTTTTTTATACTGCTTCTTTTCCATACCCTTAGATTTGTGATAACTGTGCAACATTGTTGGTAGCGTGTGCTGCGAAACACAGGTCACCTCGTACATTTTCGATCCACTGCAAAATGTTAAGTAGGCAATTGACAATACGTATCGCACTATCTTCTTTATAAAATTGATGAATGAATGAATGAATGAAAACAATGACCATTTCTCATATGTAATGTGTGTTGGTCTTTATTAACGTTGTCATTATCATACCGCAAAAAATAGCAGACCCCAAAATGGTGTCCTACGTTTTGTATTTATTTACCAGTAATGTTAGCTATGTCTGCTCATCTCTCAAAGACTCCAGGCTAAAGTATCGACTAATTTACTGTTACCCATTTCAGTACAATTTATTTGGGTGACAGTAGATTAAATAAATGTGTGTAAGAGTTTACAATAACACTTGTGTGCGTGCTTTTGCTTGAGAAAAAAAAATATGTGTAAGACCTATTGTAATAATTATAAAAAAAACTACGTTAAACGCCATTTTGGGGTCTGTTTTTATATTAAATTATTATATTAAAAACAGACCCTAAAATGGCGTTTAACGTAGTTTTTTTTATAATTATTACAATAGGTCTTACACATATTTTTTTTTCTCAAGCAAAAGCACGCACACAAGTGTTATTGTAAACTCTTACACACATTTATTTAATCTACTGTCACCCAAATAAATTGTACTGAAATGGGTAACAGTAAATTAGTCGATACTTTAGCCTGGAGTCTTTGAGAGATGAGCAGACATAGCTAACATTACTGGTAAATAAATACAAAACGTAGGACACCATTTTGGGGTCTGCTATTTTTTGCGGTATGATAATGACAACGTTAATAAAGACCAACACACATTACATATGAGAAATGGTCATTGTTTTCATTCATTCATTCATTCATCAATTTTATAAAGAAGATAGTGCGATACGTATTGTCAATTGCCTACTTAACATTTTGCAGTGGATCGAAAATGTACGAGGTGACCTGTGTTTCGCAGCACACGCTACCAACAATGTTTCACAGTTATCACAAATCTAAGGGTATGGAAAAGAAGCAGTATAAAAAAAACTTGCCTTGTTATATCGACAGTCTAAACAGTGAAATAGGTCGAACATTACTACAATTGTTCTGAACGCGTGTTTTGCTTTCAGAATTTAGAGTTAACCATAGGCAGGGTTATACAGTGCAATGTCACTAGCGCCATTCTTGAAAATAAACCTGTGTTTGTTGCCTTTTGGAAGAAGAAGAAAAAACGGTAGATCTAATGTTAGAATTGTTTTCTTGACACATTGCAGTTTGCAAAAATAGGATGCTAAGATACCTGAATTGTACAAGCTGAAGTCAACTCAAGATTTTGTTTCATACAATGATTTACTGATAGAAAAAAATCGTTCTATAATTTTAGGATGTAAGTTTCGTAAACAAATTTACATGACAGAAGGAACAGTTTACGTAATTATGGTGACTACAGCTCACAATTTTGGAGAGGTATCTTCAAAACAGGAACAGATACCATTAGATTTCAATAAAAATTGCTAGGAGAGAGAGAGAGAGAGAGAGAGAGAGAGAGAGAGAGAGAGAGAGAGAGAGAGAGAGAGAGAGAGAATGTTATTCCTACTTTTAAAAATATCACTACTCTTTTACGTTTTGTATAGCATATTTTCCTTACAAAATTTCATACTCATCTCACTGACATACTTATTCCTTTAGGAAATAAACCACTATTGTAAAATATCACAAGAATGAATTACAGACATAGCCTACTAAAATCATTATGTCAAAAACGTTTTGTGAAGTTCTCACAGAATAGTACATCCAAACATGTTTTGGTGTATTTCGCAATAAGACTGACATTTCAACGATGGTGCGATTATTTGTGTATAAGTTTTATTGTTTGGTAAGTGACTAGTGGACAGGTGTAAGTTTTAGAAAGAAAGAAAGAATAAACAAATGGTTAAAAAAAACGTTAAACACCAATTTGGGGTCTGTTTTTTTTTTATAACCATTACAATAAGTCAAACACATATTTTTTTTCTAAAGCAACAGCACGCACACAAATTGTACTGAAATGGGTAACAGTAGATTGGGCAATATTTTAGCCTGAAGTGTTTGAGAGATGGGTAGACATAGCTAACATTACTGGTAAATAAATACAAAACGTAGGACACCATTTTGGAGTCTGTTATTTTTTGCGGTATGATAAGGACAACGTTAATAAAGACCAACGCACATTACATATGAGAAATGGTCATTGTTTTCATTCATTCATTCATTCATCAATTTTCTACAGAAGATAGTGCGGTACGTACATGTATTGTCAATTGCCTACTTAACATTTTGCAGTGGATCGAAAATGAACGAGGTGTCCTGTGTTTCGCAGCACACGCTACCAACAATGTTACAAAGTTTTCACAAATCTAAGGATATGGAAAAGATGCAGTATCAAAATGTGCCTTGTTCTATCGACAGTCTAAACTGAGAGAAATAGGTCGAACATTGCTACAATTGTTCTGAACGCATGTTTCGCTTTCAGAATTTAGAGTTAACCATAGGCAGGGTTATACAGTGCAATGTCACTCGCGTCATTCTTGAAAAAGCCCTGTGTTTGCTGGCTTTTGGAAGAAGAATAAAAAATTAGGATTGTTTTCATGACACATTGCAGTTTGCAAAAATAGGATAAAGCTAAGATACCAGAATTGTACAAGCTGAAGTCAACTCAAGATTTTGTTTCATACAATGATTTACTGATAGAAGAAAAATTCGTTCTATAATTTTAGGGTGTAAGTTTTGTAAACAAATTTACATGACAGACGGAACAGTTTACGTAATTATGGTGACTACAGCTCACAATTTTGGAGAGGTATCTTCAAAACAGGAACAGATGCCATTAGATTTCAATAAAAATTGCTAGGAGAGAGAGAGAGAGAGAGAGAGAGAGAGAGAGAGAGAGAGAGAGAGAGAGAGAGAGAGAGAGTGTGTTATTCTTACTTTTAAAAATATCACCACTCTTTTACGTTTTGTATGGTATATTTTCCTTACGAAATTTCACACACATCTCACTGACATACTTATTCCTTTAGGAAATAAACCACTATTGTAAAATATCACAAGAATGAATTACAGACATAGCCTACTAAAATCATTATGTCAAAAACGTTTTGTGAAGTTCTCACAGAATAGTACATCCAAACATGTTTTGGTGTATTTCGCAATAAGACTGACATTTCAACGATGGTGCGATTATTTGTGCATAAGTTTTATTGTTTGGAAAGTGACTAGTGAACAGGTACAGAAATACACGCCTTATCTTCTCACTGTGAGAATAACAACTGAAGCCGATTTGAAGCGATGGCTGTGGAAAATATCGGTTTGCCAATGAAATCACTTACAATGTGTGACACATTGTTGGGTTCGAAATTCAAGGTAGATAGTGTAGTGATCAGGCGCAGAAAAAACACGTCTTATCTTGTCACTGTACTAAGAACGAGTAAGGGCATTTCGAAGCTAAGGGGGTAGAAAAAAGTGTAGCCAATTAATTGCTTCTAACTACTGTCGCATTGTTTTGCCTAGGCTCATGCATTGATTCATTTGCAGCGCAGACAGACTGGAGTGTGAACTTACAATCCCTTTGTTGCGCATTGTACCATTTCTTCATGACACATCAACTACTTAACTGTGCAATTATTGTTCGAGTTTTAAAACTGACCAAGAAAATACTTTCTCACTTTGACACTTTGATATAAACGCATTCGCCTAGGTAGAGAGAAATAATATAGTACTAAGTGGTAAATTTTGTTAAACTAGTGAATTTGGGGTTTGTATAAAGTAAATAAACTAAAGTACAGTGAACATGAAGGATGATAACCCAAACTGTCTGTCCAGAAATGCATGTATTTACATCAGAAGAAATGTGCTATCTAAAACAAAAATATATAAGGCAAGCATGATTAGAATTAACACAGAGTGCAAACTTTTGTAACAAAGGCATGTTTTCCTTCACGTCTGCGCAACTTTAAGTTTCAATCCTCTTGCAAAACAAAACTTGGTACGTTATGTAGAGCTTGAAATAACAAAAATATGAACAAACCTAAGCCCTGTGCTATATATATTTTCTTTTTGCAGCAATAGACTAAACAAAATATATACCGTTACAGCAATCAACAATCTTACATCTTCTATAAAAGATAAAATATATAAAAGAATAGAATTGAAGATAAACGATGACTAACACCCCAAAAAACAAACAACCGAATTTATCAAATGCAGTGACGTGTAGAAATGTCTTTCACTTGGAGAAGGCATTGAATGTAATCTGACATGCACAAGAAAAAAATTATAAAGAGAGAATTTTTAATTCAAAATTTAATTTTGTTCCATATTGTTTGTGTTTTTAGAGAACATACCCAAACACTAATAAAGAGTGGAACGGGGAAGATACACATAATTTTTGTTGTTGTTATTTCTGAAACAATGGTGTGATATTCCTACAGTTCTTAGCCAACTCTGTATGTTGGGACGAATCTGTGGTATATCCACAAATATGGAAGTGCAGATTCATGTCACATTGCAAGTGTGTGCGTATTTTGTATAATGGTAAACATCTGATAGTAAATTTTTCTTGATACTTATGAAGTGAAGTGTCTGTGCAAGTGTCAAATGCTATAGTCACATAACTTTTGTACGACTTGCACACATTTACACTTTAGAAAATGTGAAGTATCACAAGTTATTATCACAAACAGAACTGGAACATAGGGTCTTGACAGTTGTTGTTTATACACCTCTGCTCAGCTTCACAACTTAACTTACTCTGACTCATGCTTTGGTCTTATGAAAGATCATCGTTGTAGGTGCAGCAACAGTAGTAAGAGCAGAAGGAGACATCGTTGCTGTTGTCAAAAAAAGGGGTAGTTCTTTTAAAAATGGGTTTATTATTTTCTTAAAATATCAAATGAAGAAAGACGTGTGTTAAATCAGGGTTGGTAGATATCGCGGTCAACAGCAAAGTAGAAGTGACAAAGAGAATGAGACATCGTAGTCAAGTAGCGTTGTTTTCTAGATGGAGTACGTACGTGTTTTAACAGTACAGTATAGTCTCTGGAGCTCTTGATGACACCAACTGTCTAGTTTTTATCCTTTTCTTGCAACCTTTTTCTTTTCGTGGTAGGATTTGAATCGAAGGGTCGTCAAGATGCATGAGGTGTTTCAGACTTACTATTGTCGTTTGCATAAGTCATCCAGGGCTTCCAAACTGTTGGACTTTCACTTGCCCTTGTGAAATATACCAAGTCATTATCATAACTAGAGGTACATAGGGGTATATATAAAGAGAAATCGAACTTAGTTAAATCATTTCTGAATCAGTAATTGGGATGAAACGATCGCACGATTTCAGTGAGAGAGAAGAAGAAGGTAAGAGGCAGCGACGTGACGTATCGCCTCACACACGTAAAGAAGTGTTTGCTCAAATCGAAGACATGAGCGAACCTGAACCGATACCTTCCACGTCTGAGGCCAGACCGAGAGAGCATATTCCAAACCAAAGTCCACCAGTATCACCCGAAACGTATTACCACATTCGAGAGACGGAAAAACGCTCCTCTAGAAAATTTAGAACTACAGCCTACAGGTACACGGTGAAAATTAAAGATTTCAAGTCGGAAGTACCTTTGGAGAAAGTAGAAGGGTTCATCGCCGATTTTTGGGACTCTTTGTTAACCTCACTGAAACTACGATGCCAATGCAAAGAAGACGATCGCTTGACACTTTCCATTCATCACGACGGTTTGAAGTCTCCTGTTTGGATCGAGTTTAGCAGTCCATCAGAACTGACACCTTCTAAAGTCATCGACAAGATTCAACATGTGCAACAATCCAATGACAAGTTTCACATTGCCGACGGAAAAGCCACACTGTTCATGACCCACGTGTCTCTTCCCCAGGGGACAGGACGCAAAAAAGTATTATTGGTCGACAACCTTCGCAACACCAAACTAAGCCTCGTCCGAATTAACAATCCTCAAGACCAGATGTGTTTAGCCCGTGCTGTCGTCGTGGGACGAACGTATGCCAACAAGAACGACACGGTAGAATGGAAAAGAGCCTGGAAAACTATTCAACAATCGGACCGAGCCAAACAAAGAAGTGAAGCAGAACTCCTGTTACAGCAAGCGGGGATATCCAAAGACACCCTTAGCGGCATTCCAGAAATGCAAAAGTTGCAAGACGTCTTGGCTCCACGTTACACCTTGAAAGTACACCCTCAAGAAGTGCGTGGACCTCTTTTGTTTCGAGGCCCCGATTTCAAAGACGGAAAATACATTCACGTCTATCATCACGATGAGCATTTTGATACCATTACCAGTATCACTGGATTCCTGGGATACGGTTACTACTGTGAAAAATGTGACTATGGTTATAACAATCGAGAACAACACAAGTATTGTGGATCAAAATGTGAGGGATGTTTGGCCTCTAAACCTTGTCTGGACAAAGGAAAAGAAAGAGTGCATTGCCCTGTGTGTCAGCGCACTTTTGTCAGTCCTACCTGTTACCAACAACATTTGAAGATGCAAGGTTCACAGCAGAGAAACGCTTGTCAACTCCTGAGATTGTGCCCTACTTGTGGACAAGGCATACGTACCAATAGTGCCAAGTTTCACGTTTGTCGAGGTAAGAAACTATGTCACATTTGTCGCCAAATCGTGGATTTGGATCACGAATGCTTCATTCAAAAATACCAACCCCTACCAGAAGATACCCAGAAAAAAGGAAATTTTATCTTTTTTGATTTCGAATGCATGCAAGAGACCGGTATTCACATTCCCAATTTCTGCGTGGCTCATCGAGCGTGCGATCAGTGTATCCAAGAACCCATCTTTAGTCATTGCCCTCACTGTAGCAAGATTCCTGGAGGACGTGAAAAAATATTTCGAGGGTCAAACACCTTGGTCAATTTTGCCCAATGGATCTTAAACCCCATCGATGAGACGTGGAGTCCAGAAGACATCGAACGTTACAGAGATTGTCATCGCCATGCAACGGTCATGGCTCACAATTTCTCGGGATACGATGGGCAATTTCTGCTCAGATACTATACGGAACAAAGTACCGAACGTCCTAAAGTGACTTTGAACGGAGCCAAAATCATTTACATGCAAGTAGGACAAGTGCAGTTTAAAGATTCGATGAATTACTTGACCATGCCATTGAGTCGCATGCCTAAAACGTTTGGTATGCCAGAAATGGCTAAAGGTTATTTTCCACACTTTTTCAATACCGAAGCCAATCAACGTACCGTTCTGCTCCATTTGCCGGAGGCTCACTATTACGACCCTGACAACATGAGTACCGAACAACGAGAAGCTTTCTTCGCTTGGTACCAGACTCACGCCTCGGACCCTTTTGACTTTCAAGAAGAAATGTTAAAGTACTGTCGATCTGACGTGGACATTTTACGACGTTGCTGTGGAAAATTTCGAGAATTGTTCATGGAGTACGGAGGGATCGATCCTTTGAAAGAAGCTTGTACCATCGCCAAAGCATGTTCCTTAGTGTACCGAAAATGCTTCATGCCTGAAAATACTCTAGCTGTCATCAGTCCTCAAACGACGAACTTTGTCAAACGGCAATACTCGGTCAAAGCCCTACGCTGGCTCCATTACTTGTGTGACAAGGAAAACAAATGGATCCAACACGCTCGCAACGGAGGAGGCGAAAAGACCATCGGAACGTATTCGGTGGATGGTTGGGACTTAAAAAACCCTCAAATTGTGTACGAGTTTAACGGATGCTTATTTCACGGATGCCCTATGTGCTACCCTCAGCGTGACACCAAAAATCAATTTTTACAACGGACTATGGAAGACTTGTACCAGACCACGTGTCAGCGACGTTTGAAGTTAGAACAGCAAGGATACCAGGTAGTGGAAATGTGGGAACACGAGTACGATCTGCGTTTGAAAACCGATCCCGAGTTTAAACGCATCGTAGAAAGTTACAAGTTGGTGGACCCATTGAACCCTCGGAATAGTTTGTACGGAGGACGAACGAATGCTACTTGTTTGCTGTACCAAGCGGACGAGGAGAAGGGAGAAGAAATCAAATACTTGGACGTGTGTTCGCTGTATCCGTACGTCTGCAAATATTGTCACTTTCCCGTAGGACATCCAGAACTGATGACAGAACACATTGACTTGGACCACATTCGTCAGTACGAAGGATTAATCAAGTGCAAAGTCTTACCTCCCACAGACTTGTACCATCCCGTTTTACCTCACCATTGCCAAGGAAAACTGATGTTTCCTTTGTGTCGCACATGTGCCGAAACGTGCAACCAAGATCAACCTTGTCAACACAGCCTGGAAGAACGCGCCTTGACAGGAACGTGGGTGAGCGTGGAATTGTATAAAGCTCTGGACATGGGATACCGACTGTTAGAAGTGCACGAAATTTATCACTTTCCCAAAACACAACAATACCGCAAGGGCGACGAGACACAGAAAGGTATTTTTGCAGACTACGTGAATGCTTTTTTAAAACTAAAACAAGAAGCTAGTGGCTATCCGTCCTGGTGTCACACTCCCGAAGACCAAAAGAAATTCAAAGAAAAATATAGGGAGCAGGAAGGTATCACTTTAGACCATGTCGAGAAAAACGAAGGAAGGCGATCTTTTGCCAAAGTCATGCTCAATTGTTTGTGGGGTAAAATGGCACAACGACCGTCTTTACCCAAGACGGAGTATTTGTCTGAACCTTCTCGCTACTTCCAGATGATTCACGACAAAACCAAAGTCATCAAACACGTGGACGTCATTCGTGAGGACTTGATCTTAGTCAATTACGAAGAAGAACTAAACTTTGTAGAAGCCGACAAATTTGGAAATGTCATCATTGCGGCTTACGTGACAGCCCATGCTCGCTTAAAATTGTACGAAGTGTTAGAACTGCTAGGAGATCGCGTCCTGTATTTTGACACAGACAGTTGCATCTACATTCACCGACCGAACCAGTGTAACCCTACCATCGAAGGAGACCGTTTAGGAGCCTGGACCGATGAACATCCCGACGACAAGATTCTAAGTTTTGCAAGTGGTGGTCCTAAAAATTACGGCTACGAATACCGAGACCTACAAGGAGATATGCACACCGAATGTAAAGTAAAAGGATTGACTCTCAATTATCGCACCAGTCAAGTGGTGAACTTTGACGTGCTTCAAGAAGCCTTACAGTCTGGACAGGATGAAACTTTTCAAGTGACTACCCACGAACCGCACAAGATTGTCCGTTTACCCACACACCAAATTGTTAGCCGACCTTTGGAAAAAGTCTATCAAATCGTGTACCAGAAGAGAGTGCGGCTTCCCAATCACTTCACTTTACCGTACGGTCACGTCGAGATTGGGCAGCATATAAAAAGGGACATCGTCCAAGACCAATAGTTCATTGTGACTAACACTGCCAAGCGAGAAAGATGAATCATTTCACACACCAAGTATCGAGCGTAAGACTCAAGCAGATTTACGAATGAAAAGGGTACGTAATGGGAAACATCTACGCTGGGACACAAGCGATAGCTGACCAGATTTTAGACCATGTGTGTGACGGATATAGAAAGCAACATGAACTTTCTCCTATTTGATTGTTTGTTACTTGTTTTGGTTTAGCTTTTTTCTTAAAAATGGATATTAATTGTTGTATGAAAAGTAAAATTCTTATATGAAATGCGTATGCGTTGTATGTAAAGTGAGGTCTTTTTGAAGGCATACAATTTAATTATAAAAGTATTTTTTCTAGATCAAAGATTTGTTCTATGTTCAGATTTGAATGTTTTAAATGGATAGTGCTTAGACCAAAGCACAGGCCAGAGAGCCTATGTATATACTTGAATAAATGTTTTGAACCCATGTTTCTTTCTGTATGTCTATGTTTGTCCCTATCAGCCCTTTCTCCCTACAAGTCTATTTTACCCTATAAATAGTTTCGACCCTCTTTAAACACAATGAAGTCACCAATGTTCAATTCCCTTAGAACTTCAGGTGAGATTCTTATGTTAAATTCCCATTGACACCAATTCTGATATATCCATGTTTAACGTTACGGTCCCATTGACACTAAAGTGACCCAATCCTTGTCGCTATGTTCAATTCCCCATTCACTCCTAGTTACATTTTCCCATGTTAAATTCCCCTTGACGCTAGATTTGCCCAAGCCCTTTTTGACTGGATTTTCCCTTGACGCTAGATAGGCCCACTATGTTCAATTCCCCTTGACGCTAGATAGGCCACTATGTTCAATTTCCCTTGACGCTAGAAAGTCCCATATAGTTCCCATGTTAAATTTCCCTTGACGCTAGATAATCACCCATGTTAAATTCCCCTTGACGCTAGATGTTCCCAAGCCCTTTTTGACTGGATTTTCCTTTGACGCTAGAGTATCCCCATATACTACTGTCGGGACTGTCTCATGACGTAATATTAGGGTGTAGGTATGTGTTGCCCCAACCTAACCCTATGACGTGTAACCCTATACATGTCGGGTCAGTGGAGACGAGGGCTATGAAGCGAAGGTCAGGGTCGAAGCCGCTAAGATCCGTGACTTCGCCCATAGACATTTTGGTACCTGGTGAGTTAGAGAAGCTTCAAAAGGAAGATGTGTCTCTTGACAAGGTACGTAGGTACGCGACGGACGGGTCCGTACGGAAATTGCCAGAGGGCGAGGTTAAGTTCGCGACAAAACGCTGTATTTTGTATCGGTACGCCAAGAAAAGGGTCGATACGTTTAAACAAGTTGTGGTTACCGTAGGGAAGCGCGACGAAGTGCTTAGGTTAGCACATGAGGGTCTTCTCGGAAGCCACATGGGCGTTGCGAAGACCAGAGATAGGTTGGTGAGGGAGTTTTATTGGCCAGGTGTACATGGGGATGTGAGGGTTTGTTTCTCATGTGACAAGTGTCAGCGAGTGGCACCGAAAACCTCCCATCGCCCAGTGCCACTAGGAACCACCCCACTAATAGATGAACCTTTCTCGAGAGTGGCGATGGAATTAGTAGGCCCGATTAAGCCGGCGGCGGAAAGTGGAAATCGGTATATATTAACGGTCGTAGATTACGCTACCCGGTACCCGGAGGCAATGGCCTTGAAGAACATTGACTCAGTCACGGTGGCTGAGGCCTTGTTAGGGGTGTGGTCGAGAGTCGGAGTTCCAGACGAGATACTGACCGACCAAGGGACACAGTTCGTGAGCCAGGTGATAGAAGAGCTAAATAGATTACTCTCCATTAGACACCTGACGACTACCCCGTACCACCCGCAGTGTAATGGGTTGGTAGAACGTTTCAATGGGACATTGAAACAGGCTTTAAAGAAGCTATGTGAAGGTCGACCTAGGGATTAGGATCGATACCTTCCGGCGATACTGTTCGCGTATCGAGAAGTACCGCAGGCAAGTTTGGGTTTTTCACCTTTTGAATTAGTTTATAGGCGGACGGTAAGGGGACCCATGGCTGTCTTGAAACAGTTATGGACGGATGAGCAAGCATCCGAAGAAGTGCGTACAACATACCAATATGTTGTCGACTTGCGTAACAAACTAGAAGAAGTTTGTAAATTGGCTCAAGAAAATCTCTGCGACGCAAGGGGACGTCAAGCCAAGTATTACAACAAAAGGGCGAAGGAACGTCACTTTGAGGTGGGTGACAAGGTGTTGTTGTTGTTGCCATTGGAGCACAACAAGCTGCAAGTCTCATGGAGGGGGCCATTTGTTGTAACAGAGAAGAAAGGTGGACAAAACTACCGTATCCGAGTAG
Organism: Unio delphinus; assembly: GCA_029339505.1. Lineage (NCBI taxonomy): Eukaryota > Metazoa > Mollusca > Bivalvia > Unionida > Unionidae > Unio > Unio delphinus. The sequence continues at coordinate 895,170 of JAQISU010000109.1, forward strand.
GGGATAAGGATAAGTTGTTCCACGTAAATCTTTTGAAGCGGTACCGTGTGCGAGAATCACCCGCGGAGTTCGTGGTGGCTACCGTCGTGACGGAAGAATCCAACGACAACGCAGGGCAGGCGGAAGTACTCCCTAGTTGTCCGTTGACGAGGGAGGAAACCTACGTCGACGTCACACTTGACGTTACGTTAACGTCAGACCAACGTAAAGAGGTGGAGTCGGTACTTCAAGAATATTCGAGCGTCTTAACAGAGAGACCGGGGAGGACAGAGCTGGAGGAGTTCTCTTTGAAGCTGCTGGACGAGAACCCAGTAAAGTTAAGACTATATCCGTTGCCGAACGCGAAGTTAGAAGCGGTCCGTAAGGAAGTTGAAACTATGTTAGACTTGGGTATTATCGAACCAAGCGAGTCGGCGTATAGCTCTCCTGTTGTACTGGTCCAGAAGAAGGATGGGGCACACAGATTTTGTGTTGACTACCGAAAGTTAAACCGAATCACAGAATTCCAGGTAGAACTTTTACCTGACCCTGAGTCTATTTTCGCAGGAGTAACCCATGCTAAATATTTTTCTAAGATCGATCTGTCCAAAGGATACTGGCAAATTCCAGTCCGTAGTGAAGACAGAGCAAAACTCGCCTTTGCAACTCCAGATGGGACTTACCAGTGGGTGGTCATGCCATTCGGGGTGCAGAATGCGCCCAGTGTCTTCACCCGTATGATGCGGAAATTCCTTGAACCATTGTGGGGGATGGGAGTTTCCAACTTCATGGACGATCTTCTATTAGCTACATCTACATGGGAAGAACACATACTTTTGCTGAAAAACGTCTTAGAACGACTACGACAAACCCGACTGACCGCACGACCATCGAAGTGCCATATAGGGTTCAGACAATTAGACTACCTAGGACATACCCTCAGCGAGGACACGTTAAAACCAGAGAGTTCAAAGGTCGAACAACTTAGGGACGCATTACGACCAACTAATAAGACTGAAGTTAGATCTTTTCTAGGTTTGGCAGGATACTATAGGAGATATGTGGCAAATTTTAGTGCTATTGCAAGTCCATTGACTGACTTGACTCGGAAAAAAGAGCCGACCCAAGTAGTATGGACAGACGCATGTGAACGCGCATTTCAGACGCTAAAAGACAGACTGACGTCAGACACCATAGTTAAGTTACCTGACGTGACACGGGATTTTGTTTTGAGGACAGATGCTTGTGATAGAGGTTTAGGGGCAGTGTTACTGCAAGAACACGAGGGAAGCTTATTCCCAGTTGCGTATGGAAGTAGGAAACTGTCAAATGCGGAAATTAATTATTCAGTGTCGGAGAAAGAATGTTTGGCGATTATATTTGGAATAACTAAGTTCCAACGGTATCTGTATGGTAGGAAGTTTACTTTAGAAACAGATCATCAACCACTGGCTTATTTAGACCAGGCGAAATTAACTAATGGTCGATTAATGAGATGGTCACTGTTTCTACAACAGTATCAGATTCTAGTGCGATACATCAAAGGCAGGGATAATGTAGGAGCGGATTGTTTAAGTCGGTTAGGAATGGCTGAAGTGAATAGGTCGCCTAAGGACATGTAACGGGAGCAGTATAGATCACCGAAAAATTTGGGAGAGTAAAAATACCGATTTTTCTCTTAGAAGGGGGTAATGTCAAGTGCCAAATTTTTCGTCAGTGACATCCAGTAATTAATTCGTAGGCTAGCCGACAATCAACTGTCTTGGAGTAGAGTTTGGAACGAAAAAAATGTTAGTTTAACTCGGTCAGACTGTTACAATAATTAGAGCAAAAACGGACTGAGTGTTTCACACGTTAAAATTATGGGATTACTCACGCAGAGCTTTCAAAAATGATTGAGAAAATGATAAGGTGATATTTCGATCCTAAGTGGCATTTTTGGCATCTTGATAGACGGTTTTCAGAAGGTCAGTAAGAATAGCATTTATTCCGATTGGGCGAATGCATAGGGAAGGGGGGGGGGTGTCAGACCCCAGAATCGGGGAAATATATACTTCGTATCAAACGATGTTAGTCAGTCTAGGAAGACCTCTGCAAGAGAGGAAATAAAAACTACATAGAGAAGACTCCGTACGTCTTTGAAAGACAGACGTTCGTAAATTAATTGTGGTTCCGGGAAACTGAATGTGGAACGATTGTAAGACGCCAAAAACACAAGGTATTTAACTCAAATTCACCTTTATTATGATGTAATGTATATGCTGTTTATCTTTGGCATAGATGCATAATGTATCGATACTACGATACAAATAGTTCAGTATTACATTGATTTAATAACGTACTTTGATATGTTTCTTTGTTACAGATGCATGATGTGTTCATATTTTGTATGGATAGTCGGTTTTACAGTGATTTAATAATGTATTTTGAATTCTGAATTAGCATTTTTACCTTATATACTTAGGTAGGCAAATGGGTGGTGTAGAAAAACCCGCCGTGTACATTTATGATTGGAAGATGTTACATTAATTTGAATTGATCATATTAGTAAATATGGATTGTGTGTTATGTTATATTGCCTCACTTTACGTAATGATTTACGGGAATATATGACTTTCCCGAATTCTGATGTCGATAATTAGCAGTATAGCTCTATTGATCTGAAACCATGTATAGAATTTGTTAGCCGTATAAATGATAACACTGATAGTAAGATCTAATTGTTCGAACATGAAGACGGACGAACAATCGCAACTCTGAAAGTAACGAGATACTTAGGGCGTTTTACCCTTTTCTTTCACAAGGAAAATAGTTTATCTGGCAAGAGTGAGAATCAGCGAGAAGTCAAAGGAAAAAAGAGAAAAAAAGAAGTAAGAAGTCAGAGTGTGGAATTCCCGTTCAATCAAAGGGCAAGCTGAAGACGGACGCACGCAGGGAAAAGAAAAAAAAACCAGTCGACGAAAAAGGTCATGTTGAATCACCCAACAGTCCAATGTTAAATGAACATTCGATTCCTTGATGAAATTTACTCTCAGTATTAATGGCTAACTTCATTTATTTTCATTAGTGTTTGAATTGTTATGAATGTATCCATTATTTTAAAGCTTCGGCATTTGTATTTTTTCTGAACTAAGTGTATTCAGAAAGAGAGAAATTGTAATTCACAGTGTCATTATTTTCTTAATTGTATTTTTAATTAAATTCATATTTTATCTTTACGGTGGCTCGTGTATTGTCTTGTTCAAAGTACCATCTCAGATTACTATATTCACTGACCGGGCAGATTACACCGTAGCGATCATCTTCTAGATAACGACAATTAGTGGGAGGCGGTCTTCAAGTGTTGTTTTCCAAGTTTCGCAATACCTCTGACCAGGCCTTGTGCAATATTGTACTAATAACACTTTGATAACCCGCCAGCACCACGTTACAAAGCTAAAACATTTAAAACATGGAATCCTCGAGTCTGTTTTAAGATGGGTGTTGATTAAAAAGATATCTCGAAATCAATGACGATCGTTACTGTAAAGGTCATTTATATGAGTGAAAACAGCGTATTCACCGAGAAAAAAAAACAACAACTTGGAACATAAAAAATGAACACTATTCTGCCGTTAGAAAAATACATGATTTCTATTAAAGCGACTTTCCAATGAACTTCGTGATTCAAATGTATAGCTCGAGGTCAAATTAGGCCGTAAAACAACATAAGGTATTGGTGAGAATCACACAGGCAAGAACAGAAGTACAATGTGACGACAAGCTTCGGTATTGAAAAAGTATGGAAAAAATAGCATTTTACCATTTCTGTCCTACCACACATGTTAGGTATTCTCCTCAAGCTATGGACGGATACCTCATAGAATCTTGAAACTTGAAACTGTACTTGTTCCACATTACTGTGGATGACGTTAGCTCCGTTCATAGTGACTAAACGTTCAGTACTTTGTTACGAATTATATTTTAAGCCAAAAGAATTGGCCGTCGTATGCAAACAAACTGGGAGCCATCGCAGTAGCATATCGGTGGCAGTTAATGTAACGCTCGATGTCATGTTCTCTCTAAGTGTCGTTAGTATAGACTAAAATGATTTCAACCCAATTTGAAGAGTGGGATTGTCCCCAACATTTTCTCTAGTCCTCCAGGAATCTTATTATAGCTGGGACAGTAAAACAAATAGCGCATACACTTCTCACAAGCACTATGCAATATGAGCTACGCAGAAATAGGGATGTAAACATTCAAAGTAAACAGGACTTAATTCACATGTATAATACGATTCTAGTCCTGAATTATTTGCAATATTCATCAAGTTCATTTTCATTTTTTCATGTAGCATTGATACTCTATGTCCATAATTTCTGCACAGATATTGCATCTTTTCTTTCCTTGACAAACGTGTACTTTGGGTTTATTGACTCCAATTATATATCCACTACTAGAATACAATCTCAATAATTCGCAAGCACTTTTATGTTGTCCAATTTGTTTCATGCGATGTTCTTCGAAACAAGATCGACTGACAATGGCTCACTTGCAAGCCGACCAATGAATTCGTTCTTTTCCTTCAGAACGCATGGTTTGGACGCTAAACGCCCATGACGTCTGTCTCAGCAGTGCTGATGTTGGTCCCGATTGCAAAATCCTTGGCCACACGTATCGCAACAGTAAGTGTATCCAAGAAATCCTGTGATACGGTAAAAGTATAAAAGCGCTCTTGAGGTGATGAGCATGAATGCATTTTCAATCTGGGAAATCTGGTCCTTAGAACACGAGAGTTCTGCTAACAACTTTAAGGAACACATTCAAGCTATAGTTAGGAGCCAAGACGTCTTGAAAATTCTGCATTGCAGAAATGCCATACATGCTTTCTTTGGAAATACCTGCTTGCTTCACAATATGTTCTGTTTCTTTTTATTTTTTGGTTCTGACCTATTTTTCAATGCATTCCCATGATCGTTTATATTCTGCTGTCTCCTTCTTTTCGAGATACGTTCAACCCACGCCTTGCGGGATTGTAATACAAACAATGTCTGTTGGATAGGAGAGGTGTGTGTTGGATTGTGGAGGTGTGCGCTGGATTGAAGATAAATGTGTGTCACTACATGTTTCCCTGGTCGCCAGAGCGGCTCATCTAACTTCAGTTTCTAAAGCAGTCTAGGGCCAAGATAAATCCGTGTTAAGATTTTGTCCCCAGAGTGGCTCATCTTACCGAAAAGGTATAGCGAGAAAATAAATCTTATGTTAAATTCCTCTTGTCCACACATTGGTACATAAGGTAAACATATCGTGTAATGTTGATTTCCGCATCTCCCCAGAGAGGCTCGTATAAATACTCATGGATATTATGAAACTTTTCACAACTGTAAAGGCTATGATTTAATATATCTAGTCTGCTTTCATACATTTAGCTAGACTGTGTAAGCTAATGGTATAAAAACTATTGTAATCAAGTATGTAAAATAGGATGCATTCCATTTCCAGTCTAAATGATATTCTTGTTATCTTATATTGATTCCAGAAGTACAACCTACTCGATTTAATTGTTTGTTTTTTTTTCTTGTTCAATACAAATATTGAGACTTGACAATTAAGAATATCCCAAGGTCTAGTCCTGATTTAATTAATTTCTCAGAGCTAACAAGGATAAGAGATATGTGATCTGCATGCTGTGAGAAAATATAGTATGTGTCGTTGATTTCAATTCCGTTAACATTCGTATTTTTCGGAATCATATGGAATAATAATCTATCCACATTGAAATTTTCTATAAAAAAAGGGTTTTGGGAACAGGGGTTCACCTTGTCTACGTCCACATTTTTCTTCCAAAAATGCTGAACATTGTCTATTTATAGTGACACAAGATTTGATAGTTTTGGATCAGAGATAGGTCAAGCTTTGAAAGTCTTTACTACAATTTAGAAAATTTACAATTGTTTCAATTTTACTTTTTAAAAAACAACGTGCAACTGAATCAAATGTTTCCTCAAAATTAATAAGAAATCAAGCTAAATGGTATATTTGAGATTAAAGTTATAAGGTCATGAAGATTTTTTTTTATATCTTTAATTTTTTATTGAAGTAATTCTTCTCTGCAAACAAAAACAGCTAAAAATAGCATTCCTGCAAATGGAGACTTGGACTTAGAGCTACATTCAAATAAGGATATTGGCTTGGAATCTAGTATTCTGATTCTACAACAGAATGTTCTCACATCACTATGACACTGGCCGTTACAGGCATATCAACACTTGCATGGTTGTATTTACTTTGGAATACCATAAAGCTTTATTCATAACTTTAATAGTTACGAATTGTGTTAGAAATGATATGATTATTTGTTTTTAAACCATAAGTTCTTTTTACACTTGCAGTTTGTATTCTCTGGAAATAAATTGTTAAACTTTAAAAAAAACATGTTGGTTTCCGCTCCCTTCTATTGCCTAGTTTCATAATATTGCTGTCAACATCAATATAACACGGTACTGCACACATAGATGCATACATACATACATGCATGCATACATACATACATACATACATACATACATACATACATACATACATACATACATACATACATACATACATACATACATACATACATACATACATACATACACAACCACTCCGATGGCTTAGTGGTTGGAGAGTTCGCCTCGGATGCGGGAGGTTGCGGTTTAGAACCCTGGATGAGTCATACCAAAGACGGTACTAACAGCTACCTCATTTGGCGCTAAGCACTATAAGGTTAGTGTTATAAATGGTCGGCCTGATGTCAGGATAATGTAACTGCGTGGGACATCATGCTACATGTCCGAAGCAATGATTTTGTTTGTTTGTTTGTTTAGGCTTTTTAATGTAGCTTTAACAATTTTTCAGTCATATTGCTACGATGTCTGCAGTGAGGCAGTTTATAGTGATGTCTACCACTGGGGCATCATGCCGCAGACATGTAGCATGATGTCCCGCCCAGTCACATTATCCTGACACAAGGCCGACCAGTCCTATTACTAACCTCTTAATGCTGAACGTCAAGCGAGGCAGCTGTTAGTACCATTTTTGTAAGTCTTTGGCATGACTCGGCCGGGGATCGAACCCACGACCTCCCGCTTCCGGAGCGGACGCTCTAACCACTAGGCCACCGGAGCGGTGATGCCCCAGTGCTAGACTATAAACTGCCACACTACAGACATCGTAGCGATATGACATCAACGTTTTTAAATCTAAAATCACACACTCACTCACAAAAGCATACATACCAATTTTTTTAATGTCATTTCAAAAGGATGTATTGATATTGGTGTATTTTTTCACCAGAGCTTTTATATTCCATATCAAGCAATGCTGATAAATATTTTATTTAAGATCAAACTTAAACAACCATTCTGATTCACATATCCCAATTTTATCTAGAAACTGGCAACTTAAAATGAGAATCCAACTAGCACCGATCAAATCCGTATATAATAATAATAATAATAATAATAATAATAATAATAATAATAATAATAATAATAATAATAATAATAATAAAATCTCAGTCACGGGTGTCTTAAAGCTTGGACATGTTTCATCAAACCAACGAATTATATTCTTACTAATAAAACAACGGATAAGAGGGCAAGGACACAAATGGACACACATACCCATACACGGTAAATACAAATGCTGCAAAACGATCTACGAGGGCATACTGCAGAATCTAAGGAATGCTAAAGGTGTAGAACTCAGCATAGTGGATCAGTTCCCCGAGCAGGACAAACTTTTAACCACTCTTATACGAGAATATCTCACGTTGTAAGCCAGGCTAATCGAAATACGTGTTTCCCTTCATTATACATTACACCATTCCAACATGGCAGATACAGTCACCTGACTCATAACGAAGAGGTACGGAGTGGAGAGCGTCGGGAACCAGACAATCGGAGCAACCTCTGCCTTTTCCAAAACGTCCATAATGAAACCTCGGATGTAACTCACCATTGAGAACTATAATTTGAAACCATTATGCGCATTTTAGAGTTTAAACTGTTGAATGCAATATAGAAGAAAAAAAAAACATCCGACGTGTTCATTATAGAAAGTATAGCCACTCAGAAGTCATGTCGATATTTCGTAGTTCACATTGAAATTCTACCTCAGTATATGATTTGGGGCGTTGAAACGGACAAACTGTACATCCAACTAATTTTGTCATTTCTGCTTTTCATTATATTACCTTCCTCTTTTTCTCAAAAAGTTGTTGCTCTTTGAGGGCGATTCGGGGTGCGTAGCGGGAGCTTGAATCTAATAAACAGTATTTGTTGTACGCACAAGCTTAGCAGTAGGTCGAGATTTTCTCTGGAGTTAAATAAAATCTATATTTACACAGCTGGATACCTTTTTTTCTAACCATCCACTTTTAATGATTTTAAACTGGACCAAATCTCACTCCTTAAAACTGTTTTAATGACACCTGTTAGAACCCAGTTTTGATGACTGACTGAAGAGTAATTTTTCTTTTGGGTTCGATCTCCGGCTCAGTTTTGCTAAAGACTTACAAAAATGGTACTAACAGCTAAATCGTGTGGCGCTAAGCATTAAGAGGCTAGTGTTAGGACTGGTCGACCTGTTGTCAGGATAATGTGACTGGGTCGGAACATCATGCTACATGTCTGCGGCATGATGCCACAGTGTTAGACATCACTATCACACTGCAGACATCGTAGCGATATGGCTGAAAAATTGTTAAAGCTACGCTAAAAATCCAAATCTCTCTCTCTCACACACACACACACACACACACACGCACACACACACAAACACACACTTCATTAATTTATGTTTATTTCCATGATACTCGAATCCAGATGAATGAGAAAGACGGTAGTGATACGCTGTAACGATCAAACCGATGTATGGAGTGATATGATCCGCATTTAATTTCCATATATTTTAATGTGTTTACATAAAAAAAAAATAAAAGGAAACAGTGCCACTCCCGTTTAAATGGACCACAATCTTACACGCAACCGCAAGCGGAATATATTTACACGAGCTAATATAAATCTGGTAACAATCCAACATGTTGTCGGCCAAATCAGCATGTTTTTATTTTTAAATTCTTAAAGCTCTCAACAGCTTGCATATTTTGCGCCTTTAAAATCTAAGAATAACGTCAATATGACAGTTGAAGTCTGTTCATCACGTTAAGTTTTCTTAAACCAGAAACTTTAGAAGTTTTCAAAATTGGTATTTATTGACAATGACGCCCTCAATATTGTCAAGTTGTCACCACCAGATAAAATCGCAAAGCAGTGTCTACCCATTTCTCCATATCCTTCCATGAGCCTGCTTCGCAACCACCTTGGTTATAGATATATGTGATGTGCGATAAACAACTTATAAACGTGACATTTAACTTACACGAATCTGCAATTCTTGCAAATTTTCTCACCTGTTTAAATTAAGCTTTCTAAAAGCATTAATAAGGTATACTGTGTAAATCAGACTACTTTATTGTTTCGTGGTTCTTTAAAATTTATATCAAATTTTTAATCAAACACAAATATTATGTCCGAAATATATATATATATATATATATATATATATATATATATATATATATATATATATATATACACACACACAGAGAGAGAGAGAGAGACAGAGAGACAAAGAGACAGACAGACAGAGACAGAGAGACAGAGACAGAGAGATATTTATAGTCGTTAGAAAAGTTAATTAAAGCACAATTATGACTTAGATGAACTGTCAATACATAAAAATATTTTAATTACCTCTTGTTAGTTTGTCATTTCGTTTAGTTTCTATTCCACGCTAATTTCCATATGCCAGTACGTGATTGCCTGACAGTTCAGATTTATTGTACAAGGTAACAGTGTTTGTATACTACCTCTTCATAAAATAAAATAAAAAAAATCATGTTTAAATCATGAGTTTATCTTATATTGATTTAATAAATATGAATACAAATAGAAGCTCCAAACGAAACAAATATCAACTTATCAATTTGCATATGTGATTGTGAATAATAAGAAAAGTCGTAGTACTACATTTTGTAGCGGACCCACTCGCAGGGGTGTGAAGAGTTCATTCACTCGGTCAAGATACAGTAATCACTGTTCTCTCTAATAGTTTTCGTGTGTGCGCGGAATTTTGTAACTGCTGCACACGTTAGAGAAAACAATGATCGTAACTCCATTCAAAGTGCAAATATGTGTATTTGTATGTGATATAAATAAAATATATGTATAGTATATATCCTGTATCAATAATAAACCCATCGTTGCATTAAAGTTGGATTAAAAGGAATGTATATATCAATATGGATGTAATGATAAGTGGATATTTGTCTGTGTGTGTGTGTGTGTGTGTGTGTGTGTGTGTGTCCAGTGAATGCCCTTTCATTTTGATTCATTCTTACCTCCCAAATAGCTATAGTTAATTCACAATTAGGTTTATCTCAAAGTCACCAAACGATGAAAATGCAGGAGTGTATCGCTTTCGAAGAGATAAATATCAAGTTATTTGATCCGTCTATTGATCAAATAATAAAAACTACCAAACATAAAAAGGCACTAAGGGTTCTGGTGTCGCTTTCTTTCAATTATGATGGGACCTTTGATAAATATTCTGTGAAAGTGATATCTGACGAAATCTAATGGCTTATTGACCCACAGGGTACATATCTTGCTAGTATTAGTACTTGACAGGAACTCGACCACAGTGTGCTCTCTGATCTTAGATACAGTATATAGTCGCTTATAAGTCGAATCAAACTACGGACAACATAGATCTTAATCTGCCTTAGCATAATGCTCTTGCATATCAAATTCTATGCTGCTTGTTCTACTGATTACACGTAACAAACTGTATATACCCCAAAGGCAGTCCTGAGCCCTTGTAGTTTGCAGTTTGACTCGTCTTATTAGCGAGTACATACTGCAAACTGAATCAACGTCTAGTTAGTACAAGTCAACGTTATCGGTCAGTAGATCAGACGAGTAATCGACGCATAGTTTGCCCACACGTGTTACGGCTGTTTCTGTATATATGGACTTTCAAATAAAAATTAAGTAAATAAATGACATTATTAATATAGTAAATACATAACAGTCATTATATAATAAATAAATGACAGTATTAATATAGTCAATGCGTGACAGTATAACATAGTAAAATACATGGCAGTCTTCATATAGTAAAAAAATGACAGTATTAACATAGTAAATAAATGACAGTATTAATACAGTAAATACATGACAGTATTATTATAGTAAATACATGACAGTATTAATATAGTAAATACATGACAATATTAATATAGTAAATACATGACAGTATTATTATAGTAAATACATGACAGCATTAATATATAAAATGCATGAGAGTATTAATGTAATAAATACATGAGAGTATAACCTAGTAAATACATGGTATTAATAATATAGTAAATAAATAACAGGATTAATATTGTAAATACAGGACAGTATTAATATAGTGAATACATGACAGTATGGACTACATGTAAGTTTGATGTCACCTGTTCATTAAAATATGCAATTGTGCTGCATGCAAATCTTTCCGAAACACACCTGTCTATATATTAGACACTTACCGGTATTTGGGAACATATATATCTAGCGTGAAATTCAAAATAGCCACAGAACAGTGGGTTACGCTATTCCACGTGGATATACAAGTCACCAAACAGGATTTGCTCCGAAAATATTATGTACATGTCACCAACAGAACCTCTCAACCGCCGGTAGCTCTACATGCGCGAGAAATAAAGTTATGTGGATAAAATGTACACCGATGTATGCAGATAAGATTGTCTGCCAATTTTACATATTTTAATGAATAGACAATATCAGCCCCAAACAGCCGGTCAGTAATAATAACACGAGTGATGTGCTGAAATATCGTCCAACTGGCGTAGCTACTGCACAATCATTATCACAGTTATTTATCTTTCAGCGGAGAACAAATGTGTAATGGTGTAAGGGAGTAAGGGTAAACATTACATTGTTTTATTGTTGACTGAGATCGCATGGTCTGTGTCCTTTGCGCGGACCAAGAGGACTCGAATACCGGTTTATGTCGACACATTCTGTTCAGCGTTGAGAAAGTGATGTAATAAAAAGATGAAAATCGTTAAATGATTTTGACTTGAGTTTTGCGTCACAATACACAGAAAAAATCATGGCATGCATATATAAAAGCTAAACATGAGTTTTACTTCAAATTTACGTCATGAAATACTTAAACATCCATGCAATGTACAAAGGTACGGCTATATTGTCAACAATTATGTAGTAGAAAAGAGTAAAAGCCAACACGTTTTGTACTATTCCACAACAAGTGTATGCCACTAGATTACAAATTGAGCATTTATATGGAAATGTACAGTATTGTGAATTAAATCCCAAAAAGTACTAAAATGTCTATCAGAATTCAATCGTATAGAGTTCCGAATTAATTACATGCGTCTTCCGAACGAATTCCACTTTTGAATTTGCTGATGTGCCAGTAGTCTTGAATGTGCTAATGGCACAATAGTCTTGATGTATCACACTGATATGATCCAAAACGGATTCACAATGATTCCACCATAGTGATATGGTCCAAGAAGTATCGATTAGCAATTTATAATTCTAATTTCTAATTTAAATAAATAAATCTCTATTAAAATCGTAAACAACAATACGAATGATTCCAGTTTGGATGTTAAGGTAGAAATGAGTATTTCTGAAGTAAACGACTTGTTTTATCACTCCACTTGACCTATGTCGCAATTACCATTTTCGTAAAATACCCTGTCATCTTAATGGGCAAGTAGCTCAAGCTGTAAACAAAATTAGTTTCTAGAACCTTTCAAGCCTAGAATATTGTCAGTATATACACTCAAACTGAAATAAAACCAAGTTTACAGTTAGTGATTCTCTTAATACATAAACTACAATGATAGACAAAATATTGGCTATGAATAATGTGTTTACAAAGAAAAATGTCACTAGTTAGGTAGGCCCTTACAATCTATAGTCATGAACAACAAATATTAAATACATAATACAAATTAACTATACAGTACAAAAAAAGAATTAAGAAGGAAGGACAAATCGAAAGAAGAATTAGGTTTGGCTTTGGTTATAATGACCATACATAATTTCTTTATCAACGTAAACCCAAAGGGTGATATTTAAATCAGAGACAGAATGCAATGATTTCAACATACCTGAGGAAACCAATTCGCTTTTCCTCTATTTTTACACAAAAATGAAAGATAAAACAATCAGAAGCAATTAAACGTTTTCTTCTGGATCGGGCCAAACTGGCACGTTGGGTTATTTGTTTGTTTTGTTAGGGGCACGAACTCATTGGCTAGTTTACAGGGAATACCGCTTTAAAGATCTCTTGAGAAGTAACTATTTTATCGAATCGTTCAGCATCATATGCTCTTTTCTGACGAATAAAGCAACTGGCTGATGTTTGGCATGTAATTTTAAAAATTCTGTACCCCATTGTGATTTATATGCATATGAGAATGCAGCCACGTTTGCTTGTATTTTTATTGCTATCATAGCAAGAGATGCATTATGAAATAACTTCTTTTCTTCTTTACCGGCTAAAGGTTCTGTTTTGTGTGCGACTAGAGATTGTAGCATGATGCTGTGTCGTCAGGTAATACACAAGGGATGCTATATGCATATTGTGGGCCCCGGATGACCGAGTGGTCCCTTTACCAATCACCGCCATCTCATTTCTGTTCGTGTGGGTTCAATTCTCAAAATCAGCCGATGATGGTTTGTGATAACGGCTGGCAGTAGTTTTTGTGGGTCGGTTTTGTTCTTCCCGAGAATTTCTAATTTTCTTCTTCTAACTGTTATACTCGCTGCCATGTATGTCCAATCATGTGCTGAAAAATGGAGGTAAGTCGAAAACAGCATGTAGAGTATATTTTTTTTGGGCGAGGCTTAGAAGAAAGAGAAGTACGATACACTAGGCATTGACACCACTTGAAATCCGATGTTGATATACGGGTAAAACCAGTCATAAAAGTCGTTCGGCAAACGCAGGTTTAACATTTTAATGTGTGTATGTAAGACTTCGGAATGTTGTAAAGACACACACACACACACACACACACACACACACACACACACACACACACACACACACTCCATTTGGTCTAGTGGTTTGAGGGTCCGCTTGGTATGTGGGAAGTCGGGTTCGAACCTTGGCCAAGTTATATCAAAGATTTGTAAAAATTGTACCATCCGCTGTCTCTCTTGGGGCTCAGCATTATAAGTTTGAGTCAGAAATGGTCGGCCTGGTGTCAGGATAACATGACTGGGTGGGACATGATATTCATGCATGAGGCATGCTGACCTAGTGATATACATAAATTTAAACTGCCTATTTCATTGCGATAGGACAAAAATTGTTCAAGCTACGTTTAAATAAAAAAAGAGGACAACAAAAACCTGAGAATGCAAAAACACATTCTTCATGTAAATTGTGTGGTGGGAGTGTCTATTCTCATGAGACGTTTTAGCACCTTCTCTTATTTGGGTATGAATCTCACGTTATTTTCAATGACATTACGTCTTCAACTATCAAACAAAAAGAACGGCCGATGTTCTGTAAATTACAAATACTGTTAACTTTGTTAATGTTGTGGTTGCCCAAACGATCATGTATTTTATTACTGCAACCTATGCTCGTTACTATTTTGTCAACTTGTGTAATACAATAACTTGTGTAATACAATAACTTCAGATCCGAACATGTGTAATTGATTGGTTACTTTGTGTACTCATTAATTTTAAACCGAATTTTTAAAAGTATTTCCCACACCTAGAGACTGCTTCTGTAGTGCAATAAATTAAGTGACAAATAAAGTTACATTTTACGACATCAGGAATGCCCAGATTACGGTACTATTTAAAAGATCATATTGCAGACGATAAAACTGTTCTGTTGTAAGTATCGTCACTTCGCATCATAACATTATCGCAGTAGCGTTGATTGCTGTATGTTAATGCACGATACTTGATTGTTAATGCACTATAATCGGTGTTAGTGCACTCTTTCATTAAAAGTATCGACTTCATATAAATATATGGTAAACAAAATGTTCCACTCTAATAGAATAGCTATAAATAGAAATTACTTCTCACCTCATATCATTGTGAAGTCCTTTTACAGCTGACGTAGAAATGGTCATAAAAGGTATAATAATTAAATCAACTATCGAACAAAACCATAAAAGTAAGAATGTTGCTAGCCATTTTATCTTCAAAGGTACATGTACCAACAAATAACGCTCTCCAATGCAGTAAAACCGTATCATTACGGAATCACTAACTTAAAATGTTATATTATTCCATAGAAATGTACTTCATATAAAAGATCAAACAAACATTCAAAGCAATTACACTTTTGACCACTGTATTTTTACCATAAAAATAAATATAAACGTCAGATGGAGGTGCCAGAGTGGCGTCCTAAGCTGAAAAGGCGTTGAAGGTTATTGTTGGATAGTTTTATTGCTGTTGTCGTTGCTGTTTTGTTCTTTTTCTGTTGGGGGTGGGGTATGATATTTATTTATTTATTATTGTTATTATTGTTTTTTATATTATTGTTATTATTGTTATTATTATAATTATTATTATTATTATTATTATTATTATTATTATTATTATTATTATTATTATTATTATTATTATTATTATTATTATCGTTGGGTGAGAGTGACGTCCTATTTAGTTCACTACTGTCAACATCATGCAAAGTGTAATTCCCAATGACAGCCTGGGGCATCCCATGGCCAGATCAGGTCAGGTGTTGTGGGTAGGAGTTCCAGAATTTTAAAAGGACCCTGACTTACCTCACAAGGCACCAAAGCAAAAGTCTGCGTGTTTATTTATTCATAGTGCGCATAATACCCAATACACGTGCTAAAGAAGAAAAGGATGGTCAAATTTCAAGTGAGAAATGAGTGTACAATTGTGTGTATGTTTCATTTGGTGCATCTTAGAGGAATGTCAGGGCTCTGTTAAGATTTTAGATCAAACTTCAAACAATTGACCTCCGACCCTGTTTATAGAAGTAACTTAATGTTGTTTAGCATATCAAATACTCTCACATATGCACATAGCCGCTTCATTGCAATAGACGAAGCCACGGAATCTGTATCACACTTGGCCACACAGATGTACATAATATACAGTGTAAAACTATGTGACATTCAATCATATTTGAGAGTTTACTATAATAAAATTGCAAATTAGGTATTACCCGCCCCACTCCCTCTCTATCTCTCGTTCATTGGGGAGGTGCAAGAAATATGTTGTTGGTTGGATGAAGAAGTAACTGAGACCTATATAATGATTACTACTACTACTACTACTACTACTACTACTACTATTGTTGTTGTTGTTGTTGTTATTATTATTATTATTATTATTATTATTATTATTATTATTATTATTATTATTATTATTATTATTTGTCAATAATTTGATTTTTGCTATCACATGGACTCGAAATCCTAAATCTGGTTTCAAGCCTTTTGAGACTCTAGTCAGATGTACGTCCATTGTTTCTCTTTTTGTTATTTTGTATTTTATCCTATGGTGATCTTCTTCTAGCAATTAAATCGTCATCATCGTTATCACGGTCATCAATGACCTCATAAATGTGCTCCTCGTGAATAACTTCGAGATCAATCTCATCGTCTCAGGAAAGATAGTCTGAAAGCGACACCATTAATTGAAAAGGCAAAAAAAAAAAAAAAAAAAAATAGCCCATATTTGTCTTTTCTCCACAAAATATGACACCACTTCTTCAGCATTTTGGTTTTACATTTCGTTAATCTCTTTAAAGTCAAGACATGAAATTCCAGTAATATCGAAAATAATAGTACACGTGGTAACATTCTAGTTTCGCATTTTGCATTAGATTTTTAAAGAAAACGAATTTCCCTGATTTTCCTCATTCATTATGCTGATCATGTATATCTTAGGGTTTGCTAAAAGAAAGTTTAATTCCATTTATTTTGTGTATGGTTTATGGCTATAATTTGGGTTATAGCGTATACATTTTGGCCTTAGTTCAGATGTGCATCTGTCAAAAAGCAGCTAACTCCGCTTGCTCATTTTAACTTTCTGATTTTAAATTAAAGTAAATTATTATTTACTTTTTATATATTTTGTAATTCGTTCTTTGGTTTAAGAATCTGAAAATGTTTTGTCTGGCATATTAGTTTTCGCTTTTTTTAAATAACTATTACAAAAGATTTTAACTTGTATACAAAAAATGTTTTTTAAAAAAGCGATATCTTTGAACTGAAATAACTAAACCTTTGAATTAAGATTGCAGACTATTAACTGTAAACGCTACATCCCCATATGAAATGGTTACTTCAGGCGAACATTCCAAACAAAGTAAACATCATGGGAACGTAACTCAACTACCATAGTGAGTTTATGCGAAATAGTCGGACTTACTATTTTCACACTTTGATTAGTTTTGCCACCTTAATAAGATCAAAATGGCGAATCTTTAAATGTCATTGCCACCCTTATTTTCGGTCGTGACCGGGCGGTGGAATGGAGGGGGTAAAGTGTCAATGCTTTAAAAAAAATCGTTTATATATTCTTGTCGAATTTATATTATTCCCCGCAAAAAGTGCATAATTTACACAGCCAACAGCAAAATAATTTTCCTATATTTTAAGCGAAAGTTATGTCCCTTTTACTATTATAAAAGGCATAGTTGTTTTTAGTATTAGCTCTGCGAAAGAAAAGAAAAAAAACTTCGGTTGTCAGGTACTTAGAGCGTCCGCCTCGAATACGAGAATTCGTGGGTTAGAAACCCGGCCGAGCCATACCAAATGTCACTAAAAGCTCCCTCGCATGGCTCTCTGCATTGAGGTTAGTGTTTGGACTGGTCGGCCGGGTGTCAGGATAATGTGACTGGGTGGGACATCATGCTACATGTCGGTGGCATGATGGCCCAGTGCTAGACATCACTATAAACTGCCACACTGCAGACATCGAATCGGTATGACTGAACTTTTTTAAAAGCTACGTTAAAAATCAAAATCACACACACACACACACACACACACACACACACACACAAACACACACACACACAGAGCTCTGCGGAAAAAATTCTAGCTAACGCTGCATGACTTCTAACATGTGAACTTAGTGTACACAAAACACATTAGTGCATTCTAAGTCTTGATCTGCAGTTTGATTATAACGTCTTCAGGCAGAATAAGCTGCATTATTGTTGTGTCAAGTGCTTTATTTTATTTCATTTATTCAAATTATTTATCTACAAGAAATACAAAGTGCTGCTACAAATAAAATTCTTAGAAATAGAGGCAGGAATTTAAAATGAAATTTTAAATTGAAATTAAAATGAAATTTTAAAAAAGAAAATTTTCTAGGATAGTTTTTTTTTGTAATCGAAAAAAGGTTGTTGATACAACCCCAATACACGGGTTACCATATGAACTTCAACACTTCAAGTGTTGGAATTTATTTGTATTTCCACCAACGTTTATGTAGAACTTTCGTCGACTTTTGTCTTTAATTCTTTTCTATTTGTCATTTAATTCGCAATACCGTCAGTTCCTTTTTTACATTTTCACTTTGTATTATAGTGGAAAAAATAAATTTGTTGAATTTTACAAAGTTTGTTGCTTCCGACTCGTTTAAGTTACATGATTTAAGACCATAGAGTTGTGATTCTAAAACCTTCAAATATTTTAGCACAAAAACGTTTTGATAGTTGTCAATAGATGGAGCATATGACACGAACTATTTTTCTGCCACAATGGACACAAATAATACTTCTGCAATTTTTAGCGAAAAAACTATATCTTGTACTCCTTAATTTGCACAGAGATGAAAGTAGAATGAAGATCATTTGTGTCAATTTCAAAGTGGAATTTTATTATTCAACATGCCGCAACGAAGCATGGTGTTTTAGCTTCGAAGCAGGGTGCATTAATATTGATAAAAGGTATTTTAGCATCGAAGTCGGTGTATTAGCACCGAAGTAATGTTTATTAGCAAGTTTATTTAATATCACGATCATGTGCACGTTTATAAGTTCACTTTTAAATATCACGTTTATAATTTGTAACATTATCGATTAACATTTTTCATACATGGTTGAATTAGAGCGATGTACTGCAGCGAATGTCTGTATAGCTTCGTCACGTGTCAATCAGACTATGATAAAAATCAGTTTACCCAAAACGAAATTAGACTCCAGTGGTGACATTTCAGCTTGTTTGATCGTAAATTATTGTGATTAATAACAAATTAGAGACCTGTCATATTCGTGCCATGGATCAGTTATCTTCAAAAGAGTGGTAACCAACTCCCTACCAACATCAATATATGGACTCCAACAAATATACTTTGTCAATCTCTATAAAATATTAGTGGAGGTGATAAGAAAGTTGAAAAGAAGTTCAGGTCATCGTGAACAAGAACATTTTCTAGTGACAAGATTATATAGGCATGTGTGTGTGTGGGGGGGGGGGGGGGGGCGATTTTGTGTACCATAGCTTATCTACAAAGGTAAAGTCAACCCGTGTCTTAACCTGTCCGTTTATGTTTCAAATATGCCCTTAAAACATTTTTCAAACATATTTTAGTACAACGTATTGTTCTTAAAACCTCTGAAATGAGTGTTTATTAAAGCATATTTGAGCACTTAGAATACCACACCTGTTCAATTATAGCATTTGGCTTGTCCATACATTAGTCAAGCAACAAGGTGTGTGATTTATTGCACTATTTAACACCTATTGCGAATATGCTCTTTAAAAATATGACAACTTTGAAAGGAAACGCATTTTGAGACGCAGTTATTATTTCAAGACAGCGCTGGGGTGTAAAAGCAGATTTAACTAGGCGTGTAATTGTCTTCCAGGCTATTGACCACTAATGGTCAAATCATAGGTCATTTATGTGTTTGATTGTCATGATAGCCAGGGTTGGCCACCAACATGTACAGGTGCAACCACCAGGTCTAAGAAATCTAAGCATTAAGAGGTTAGTGTTAGGACTGGTCTGCTGGTGTTAGGATAATTTGACTGGGTGGGACAGTATCGTGCATATGGGTGGCATGATGCCACAGTGCTGGACATAACTGTAAACTGCCACATTGCAGACATCATAGCGTTACGACTGAAATATTTTAAAGCTACGTTAAGAATTCAAATAACACACACACACACACACACACACACACACACTGTCTGACTGAATGAGTGAGTAGTTCCGAATACATATTCACATCACTTGATATATTCGTGCAAGGCAGCTATTAAAATTAAAGCGTAGTTCTCTTTAAGCACGTAAGATACTTATAATTGTATGCAGATCGATGTTAATATAGGACTTCAATAATAAAGTAAAAATATATCTATATATCTATATCACACATATAGATAAGTGTATCTGTCTTCATCGCCAAGTAAACGAGATATTAATTGGAGAGGAAACATGCTTAGTCGTCAGGACAGTCCTTTCATTTAATTAGTTGATAATGAAGCATCAGTTACATTTCAACTGAAGTGAATTATCATGTGTTTACAATTCAAATTGCCTACTTCTCAACAGGTCAATCCGATATGTTACAGTCAAATCAATGGCTCGCCATGTGTATTTGTGTATAAGAACATTATCCAATAAAAACAATTTAGCGCATTTTTCCAAATCGCTGATGTTGTTGCCAGGAGGGGAGAGTTCGCCTTGCGAAATATCAGATTAAGTTAAATATCCATTAGAAGAAATGCTGCGATGTCTTGAACACGTTTTAAAGTAAATTCTCCCATATAATTAAAGATATTTACTGCCTTTATACTCGTCAGCGGGTCATTAATCACTCACACGTTAGCATTCCCTTTATTTAAGCACGCAGCAAATTTGTGATAAATTACTTCGAACAAAACAACATGGATGACGGGTCAAGTGAATGCAATGACGTCACCGTCCATTGTTAGAGGGAGGAGCTGGTTACTGACAAAACGTAGTCCATATAGAATCTTGGTAGCGTTTTAGCGTCCCATCATAAACCCCATACCAGCTGTCAACATGAACGGATTGCTAAGAAACAAAAGTTCACCCTAGGGTAAAACAATGTACGACACGAATATATTTCAACTCACGCTATCATTGCAATCATTGCACATAATCTCCTGCTGGCTAATCGGTCAAATCCATCAAACGATTTGATTATTCAAAAGTAACAATAAACTTAGTCAATATTAGTTATATCTATTGCTTCTCCTGAACAGAGTAATAAGTCCTGACACTAGATAGTTAGTAATCCGTATATAACTTTGAAGTTTTTATGGCTAATCACTTTCCTATTGAGACATAAATGGGCGTCTGTGGAAATAATGAAATAGCGTAATCTGGAAAGAACATTAACTTGAAAGTGAAGATATCTTCCGACTATAGTTCACGGGAAATAATAATAATAAAAATGAGGACTTTATATAGCGCCTTCTATTTAGAAGCTCTAAGCGCTTTTCAACATAAATAAAGATATGACTACAAAAAAAACCAACACCATCACATTATAAAATATTAAAGATGCTGAAAATTAAGTTATGAAACATTATTAGGTCTTTAAGTTTGTTCTTGCAGTCCACAAAGGTGAGTCTTAAAGAGCACTCTTGAAAGAGATCACTGTGTCTTTGTGTCTAATTTCAATGGGCAATTCATTCCACGTTCCTGGGCTCTGGTTTGCAAAAGAACGTTGTCCATATGACTTCGTTTTCATTGTGGGAACAATGAGTGTACTTATATAATGGTTTACGTCCCTTTCTCTACATCATATTGTTAATCCTATCCGTATGCGGGCAAATATGCCCATATACAGGTTCCATTTCTTTTTCTTAATGTTTACGCAATGTTACAATTGATATAAATATATAAGTTCTATCTCTTGGGGTCTCAGATAAATGTTGCATTCATGATCTGTCACTTAATGTTTTTCTTTAAATTTTTCCAATGGTCAAGTACATATGCTAATGTCAAATGCTTAATCTTTATTTACACAAGTTTAACATGGAAATTGGTGATTTGATTATAATTACGTTGCAGAAGTGTTACAATAGTATGCGGCCAGAGCAAAACACGTGATGAGCTGAGAGAGAGAGAGAGAGAGAGAGAGAGAGAGAGAGAGAGAGAGAGAGAGAGAGAGAGAGAGAGAGAGAGAGAGAGGGAGGACTTTCATTCATTCTTTTTACGTGTGCTTGCGCTGTCTACGTCTAATCGCATGTAGCAAACTATAAGAAGCACAATGTTACTTTCGCCATAAAAAATATCATGTATTTTGAGCATCGAACAGAGGTTGTCAATTATTAAAGCGGACCTGATTTGGATCATAACTGCAACAAAAAGTTTTAATCATTTTTCATAATTTACGTTTTTCCGAGAAACAAAACAAAAGCCTGATAAAAAAAATGCTTAATTTTCAGTCTATAAGCGATTCAGTCAGATAATAGATTTTTTCTTGGTTATGTTCTGGATAGATTTTGCGTATGTACTAGTTTAAAATTTCCATTATACGACAACTGTTATAGTTTGGTTGTGTTCTCGGTAGCCCATGTGATTGCACCATTTTGTAGGAGTTCCCATTATTCGACAACTATTATCTCTTTATGTGTTGATGTCTTATAAATAAGGAAAATTGTTACATCTTTATTTTTGCATGTCTTATAAATAAGGACTACTGTCACATCTTTATGTACGCATGTCTTATAAATAAGGACTACTGTTACATCTTATGTGTGCATGTTTTATAAATAAGGACTACTGTTACATCTTATGTGTGCATGTCTTATAAATAAGGACTACTGTTACATCTTATGTGTGCATGTTTTATAAATAAGGACTACTGTTACATCTTATGTGTGCATGTTTTATAAATAAGGACCACTGTTACATCTTATGTACGCATGTCTTATAAATAAGGACTACTGTTACATCTTATGTGTGCATGTTTTATAAATGAGGACTACTGTTACATCTTATGTGTGCATGTTTTATAAATAAGGACTACTGTTACATCTCATGTACGCATGTCTTATAAATAAGGACTACTGTTACATCTTATGTGTGCATGTTTTATAAATAAGGACTACTGTTACATCTTATGTGTGCATGTCTTATAAATAAGGACTACTGTTACATCTTATGTGTGCATGTTTTATAAATAAGGACTACTGTTACATCTTATGTGTGCATGTTTTATAAATAAGGACCACTGTTACATCTTATGTACGCATGTCTTATAAATAAGGACTACTGTTACATCTTATGTGTGCATGTTTTATAAATATGGACTACTGTTACATCTTATGTGTGCATGTTTTATAAATAAGGACCACTGTTACATCTTATGTACGCATGTCTTAAAAATAAGGACTACTGTTACATCTTCATGTACGCATGTTTTATAAATAAGGACTACTGTTAACATCTTATATGTGCATATCTTATAAATATGGACTGCTGTTACATCGTTATGTACGCATGTCTTATAAATAAGGACTACTGTTACATCTTATGTGTCCATGTCTTATAAATAAGGACCACTGTTACATATTAATGTGTCCATGTCTTATAAATAAGGACTACTGTTATAGCTTTATGTACTATTATTTTGTTTTGATATGTACTACTGTCACAGCATTATGTACGCTTGTCTAATAAACAAGGACTAGTTCTACTGTTTTATATATGATGTGTACATGCCTTATAAATAAGGACTACCTTTCCAGCTTATGTTTTGTTTTTGATGGTTTAACGCCATTTTTCAGCACAGTATAGGCTATACATGGCGGCCAATATTAATGGTGGAGGAAAAACCCGGACAACCCCCGGAAAGAACCACCGACCCACGAGAAGCTACTGGCAAGCTTTCTCACATAACTACATTTGCCGAATCTTAGACTCGAACACACGCAGACAGAGGTGAGATGGCAGTGGTCTGTAACGGACAGAGTTTTAGACCACTCGGCCACTCGGCCCCCCCCCCCCCTTTCCAGCTTAATGTATATGTGCCTTATAAATAGGAAACGTTACTTCAGAAAACGTCATTGATTTAACATTTTGTAATATATTATGCAATCTGAAGGAAAAATACAGTTTTTCTTATACGTTATTGCTAAACATACTTGTTTTGGTTATCATTCGTTCATCTATTTCATTTATTGCATGGGACGAAAGTTCAGTTTAACACTTTATTTGTTAAAATTTCACAAAACATCGTATCAACTAGAGATGCGATGAAATAGTTGATACCTCAGTATATCAAGTACTGTAATTGTATGTACATCTCATAAGCAATATCAACGGACGAACCTATTGGATGACCGCTCCGGTGGCCTAGTGGTTAGAACGTCCGCTACGGAAGCGGGCGGTCGTGGGTTCGAGCTTCGGCCGAGTCATACCAAAGACTTACAAAAATGGTACTAACAGCTACCTCGCTTGTCGTTCAGCATTAAGAGGTTAGTGTTAGGACTGGTCGGCCTGGTGTCAGGATAATGTTACTACATGTCGGCGGCATGATGCACCAGTGTAAGTCATCACTATAAACTGCCACACTGCAGACATCGTAGCGATATGACTGAAATTTTTTAAAGCTACTTTAAAAATCTAAAATCACACACACACACACACACACACACACCTATTGTATGCAACAATATAATTCAGTAAATTATTTGTACACAGCTTTTAATTTTAATATATCCTTAAATCAGTTTGAAACTTTAAATGTGCTATGTTTTATGCAGATACATCGATACATCAATACATCGATACATCGATACATCAATACATCGATACATCGATAAAGTCTGCTTACGACATAAATCCCGACACAAATGTTATTTTATACCAAATTTGACCAGAAAGGAAAACGTTTTTGCTGTAGCCATCAATTACTTGTGACAATCGTACAATAAGCTACTGTTTGATGGAATGAGTTTTTTTAGTGACTTTAATAAATCAGATTTTTAATGCTTTTGTTATTTGTGATATTCATACGTTTAAGACCGACTAAAACTAAGTTTAAACGTGTCAATTTTGTAGTGGTCGACTTCTCACTAGATATTCAACAAGCATTCTATAGAGAATGATTAATATTCCATTAGTTCGCAACAAATGCTCACTCTGCAGAGATTACTATTTGAGAATGTATGTATGTATGTATGTATGTATGTATGTATGTATGTATGTATGTATGTATGTATGTATGTATGTATGTATGTATGTATGTATGTATGTATGTATGTAGGTAGGTAGGTAGGTAGGTAGGTAGGTAGGTAGGTAGGCAGGCAGGCAGGCAGGCAGGCAGGCAGGTAGGTACGTATGTATGTACGTATATATATCACGATTTGAATATGGAAACAAGTACTCTATATGATCACTGTTTTTCAGAATGCAACAAGTACTATATAGATATAACTATTGAAGGTTAAAAACATACTCTGTAGATATTACTATTTGAGTGTGCATAGTGTTGGACCAATCAGTTACTACTCATTCATGATAAACAAATGTCATTTAAATGATGTGCAATTTTCATTTCCAGTGCATGCCTTTAGTAAACGACAGGAATTGATTTGCTTAGAAAGAAACGGACAAGACATTATATACAAGCACGAGCTGAACCAATTAGCTCATTGTAAACCCATGCAACAAGACGTATTTGTTCTGGAGCACGATGTTTGTCTATCCGAGATATGTATTGGAGCTTTTAAAAGATGAAGTAATCTTTTCATGACCTGTCATGAATAAGAAACTGAATGTAGTGTTTATTACTCATGTCATAACTAAGGTATCAATGTCCAGAAAGGTTGTATGCTTAAGTCACAAATATATAGTATTTCTCTTGTCTGAATTTACGTAAGAAACTCAGGTAAAATTATGTGCATAAGTAACATGTATATAGTATTACTCAGGTTAGAATGTCAGGGAACTCGTATTCTAAAAACAGATATTTACTTTGGATGAATGTCATGCATAGACAATATCACTTTTGTATGATTAGTACATTAATAACGGAATCATTACTGTATTATTTCACTCGAAGCTGGTTTTAAATATACAAATGATCGACAGTTTATTTTAAATGCTGCAATCTTGTACCTATTAGAATTTTTTTTTATTAATGGATAAAGTGCGCTTTATTTTCATTTTATTCATTTGATAATAGGATGTATTCCGAGATCGTTTGCAGCATACTTTAAATTCAACATGCGAGGGGCGCGGAGATCCGGGGACGTCAACGTAGCCATTTCTATTATATTTTTAGATAGTTTTTCTTTCTTTATTTTTGTTGTTTTATTGCCATAATATATTTTCTTTCTCCTTTGATCTGTGCAGGATGTTACCTAGAGGGCATATAATCCAGCTCTGTATCGGAAGCATGTCGTGAGAGACAACAACCCTTGAGAATACTTCTATGTTGATAAATCTATTAGAAATTCAGCTTGTAGCTTATCCTATGTTAAATAACTCACACACCTGCCGTTGTTTTGTAAGATAAGTGGCTATATTATAACAACCCAGGGCTAATACCTACCATATAAGTACTTATCAATATTGTATATAAAAAATAATTGTTTTTATCAGAACTGAGAAGTCGTCTTTCGTTTTGAAGTACTCTATACACGTTTGAATCTCGTTTCTCCCTTCATTCTCAAGATTTATCATTAATTAAAATATGCAGTAGTTGACATTTGTCAATAAGACAGTTCGTTTTGTATTCATATTCAGTCAGCTAATTTTTTCCATGATCAATGACTATTATTCTAAGTTGCAAATGATTTCTCAATGCTAAATATTTTGATAAAATCGGCAAGATATCGTTAAACGATTATGCAAACATCGATCGATGTCTCTAAAAATAACCATGATATACATTGTTCTTTGTAAACCCGGCGATTGTTTCTTGCTTGTTTGCTTGTGTGGTTGTTTTTTAATTTTATTTTGCTTCAATAATTTTAACCTTAATAAGTTTGTTGTTTTTATTATATGCAAATTTAATTTCAGTTATAGGTTAATCGTCCAGCCAAGGGTAAGTTTACTACATCAAAACATTTATGGCACTTAACACAATTTCTACAATCATTGAAGTTCTCTCACAATATGACCACTAAATCAATAATAAAGACCATTAACATGTGCACCAAGAACACCTTATTAGTCAACAGTCTACACTAATATAGACATGAAAAGATTTTGTTTTGTAGATGGTCGACACTAATAATGAGATGAAAAGATTGTTTTGTAGATAGATAGATAGATAGATAGATAGATAGATAGATAGATAGATAGATAGATAGATAGATAGATGGATGGATGGATGGATGGATGGATGGATGGATGGATGGATGGATGGATGGATGGATGGATGGATGGGTGGGTAGGAAGGTAGTTAGGTAGGTAGGTAAGTAAGTAAGTAGGTAGATACACACATACATACATACATACATACATACATACATACATACATACATACATACATACATACATACATACATACATACATACATACATACATCTTTGTGTGGAAAATAGAATGAGATAATGTAATTGATATTTGGGTTTTATATATTTTTGTCATCCAGATGGATAACTGTATTCATATCGTATTTTAGATATATCATTGTTATGGAAATATAATCCCCACTGTGCTTATACCCGTAACTGGTAAACATTCGATACGTTTTAAAAAATGTACTGTCAATGATTGAAAGCAGTAAAATAGATAAAACAAAGGACAATTGCAAATACAAATCCCGAGTTGGTTAAAAGATATGCCGTCTTCAATTTGCACAGAACTATTGCTTTCTATTCTATATCATAATTTACGATAATAATCAATCATTTCAACATAATTTTTCGCTGCGTGTATCATTATATGTTGTGAAGAGTTCTGATTTATTTTTCATTAATTGGTGTGGTCGATCTCAGTCTTCATAATAGAGAAATTGAAACATTGCATTTGTTTCTGTATTTCCCTATAGTCTGTTGTTGTGTGTTTATAAAATGAAATCAAACATAATTTGGATCAAAGTTTATATAATTTGGAAATAGGGTTCAATATACCGCCTACTCTAATGTCACCTTATATTCAACCGGGACTGGTTCACAGGCATTTAATTAATCAGTGATCCTTGCCAAGGGTCTGCATTGTAAAGTTTATGCTATGAGTGTAAGTTATATCGTATTGTATGCTATCCGTGTCTTCTTGTATGGACTTGTCTGATGGTCAGATGTTTGTATTGGAGTTGTGTTTAGTTTTGTAAAATCCTATCTAGTTAAATAAAAATTAGTTAATTCAGCTAGGGAAGTCCAGGGCTAGCAAGCGACTCCTCTGTCCACCCAATCCCACCAGTCCGTTCTTTCCCAATCACACCAGTCCGTTCTTTCCCAATCCCACCAGTCCGTTCTTTCCCATCCTCTGTAGTGCTTGTAGTTCGTAAGAAAGAAAAATAAAAAACAAAAATCAAAAAGAAAATAAGGAAATAAAAAAAGAATAGAGATTATTTGTTGTAGGTATGTGTGTATTGCATATTTGACTACCTTATATTTTAGTAATGTGAAAATGTAACCCCGTGTTCGTGTTTTCGTATTGTTCTTGTAAACTGGCCGTCCCTTTGTGGATTGTCAGATGTGACCCGTACTACCTCGTGTGATCCATGTTGCAAAGGTATCATGCCATCATTAGCTCCTTAGTTAGTAAATTTTATTTTTCGAAAACCATCATTGATCGTTAAACTGAAAAGCTAAAACTATCTGATTAAACAACTCTCCCCATTTAATTTCATTAAATAAGTGAATTCTTATCTAATTTCTCAAGGGCAAATGCTGTAATTTATGTATACACCAAAAGAACAGATGTCGCAAAGGTATATTTACGATAATGCGAGACAGCTGCATCTGCTTATAATAGATGTAGATCGTGTTTGTAATTATGTTGGATACGTACATATGTTTATTTTCTCCAACATAAAGCCAGGCCATAAGGTTACGAAGGTAGATTGATTTCGAAAAGTACCTGAAAATATCAAGTAAATTATGTCCGTTATAACAATATATCTAATCAAAATTGGAGCATGAAATAGTTGTGTTTCTAACATCATTCCAAACCAACATAATGCAATTCAAGGAATTAAAATCTTAAGTGTGAATTTTGTCGGTTTTTTTTTTAGGTTTAGCGCCATTTTCAGCATACGATTAGCTATACATAGTAGTCAGTATATCTGGTGGAGGGAAAAGCCGGAAAACCCCGGCAGAGACAACAACCCACGGGAAGCTACCGACATACTTTTTCACATATCCAAAAGGGTTGGGCCACGAATCGAACCCATATGGGCAGTGGTGAGATGTCAGTGCTCGGTAAGAACGTGAGCCTTAGACCACTCGGCCACTCGAGGCCCATCAAGTATGAATTAAATTTAATCTCAAGAAGATCGATCTATTACAGGACATGCTTGGAGGCACTCTCCATTTTTTGCCCTTTCCTTGGACAAGTTTGCGTTTCTTCTTTGACATTTACCTTTAGATATGGAGTTATTATTTATATCACTGATTTCTGCAACAAATATATTAGCAGCATACATTGCTTATTACTACAAATTTTAAATAGGTGCACGTTTATTACCATGGGGTGGGGGTGGGAATTAACTCGGGATGGCATTTCTCCCTCATTTAATTTACCCTATTGGTTCGGGTAATCATGATGCAGACTCCACCTCGTAACAATTGTCTACTCTTTCTAATATTTGGGGTGTAGGTTAAAGGATGTGCTTTTGAATCTACATTAACATATGAAATGTACATCTATATAATATTGGACGTGTGAAGTTCCCTTCATTCTAATTCCAACACACTGAAACGGGAGTACACAGTAAGAACCAAAATGTCTTAAATGAGAACTTTACAATTTGCCACCTCAAAAAATATATAATATTATTTATTCAAGTGCCAGGCAACTTCTAATAAAGTAAGGAAATTTGTTTAGCAGAATGTATGATTGAAATAATTTGTAACTACATGTACTCGGAACTGTACATATATATGTCGTAGTTATTAACAGTACCAGCTTGGTGTGTTTTGCGCATGCTTATGCGAGTGACTGGATTAAGCGCCATTTTTCTGCACTTTACCCATTATCTCGTTCTTTCATTCATGTGGATTTTGGTTCCATTGAAACAACTGTCACCATAAAGGGAATATTTACTGTTTTAAAGCCATCAGGGGTGCTAAAAGACATCAAATCTTGCATTTACCGTCAATTATTTATCATATGAATTTCATCGTTTCCCCCTTGACTGCATGAGAGATGACATCTACGAGGCGTATAATCTGCTCAAAGTATGGGGATTGTAACGTTTAATTGACTGCCTAGGGAGATAATTATTTGCTATTGAACTCCGATTGTTGATGATTGGGTGTTAGATGACATATATTGAACTCCGATTGTTGATGATTGGGTGTTAGATGACATATATTGAACTCCGATTGTTGATGACTGGGTGTTAGATGACATATGCACCTGCATTTTTAACTACTGATCCTGGGTTTCAGAAATAGGCATCTAACCGTATCCGAAAAATATAAAATCTTAATGACGTTAGAACTCGAACGCATATATATTTGCGAATGAAGTATCGATAGTTTTCCAATGTTTAAAACCACAGAAATAAATCAGATGAAAGTGTAATTTAATATTTTATTGTATTTTCTTATAAATTCTATAGTTAACGAGTATAAGTAATTCTAAAGTCTAATTGTTTGTCTTGATTAAATAGTAAAAGCGATCATGTGTATATTTGTGACCTGGTTTTGTTTCAACTTTTATTAGTATTCAAGATTTTTCAATGTATAGAAAATACACAAAACACTGAGTGCATACATATATTTTTTTTATGGTCGATATCTTGGTGTTTGCTATTTCTGTTTTGTTTTTTTAATAAGTAGCAAGGAGATATGATTTGTTGCAATCTACAGTACTTCAGAAAGTTCATTGCATGAACTAAACACGCGACGGAGAATATTTTTATCTGATTTGTGAATGCGCGCATTGATATCATTTCTTTTGTTGACCGTCATCCAGTATGCTCACCGTTATTATTTGAACTGCATTTGAATTTTGATTAAGTCATTAAATAATTAACGTTTATAGTTTAAACTGTTTAATTATCACTGTTTTTATTTTTCATCCTAATTTAAATGACGTTTGTGATTTTAGTGTTAATTGTTTTCTACTAACTTCATTTTGGTGGATAAATGTCGATATGTTGTCAAGTTTCCTTTAAAGTTTCAGCTTAAGAAAATATATATATATATATTTATAATTTCGTATATATTTACTTCCATTAAATCAAGCGAATTTACATGGCCAATCCTCGTTGACTTAAATAACGTATTCGAATTGGTTGACCGTAAATTGCTCGTTAAGAAACTTTCAGCCTGCAAGTTTTCTTCAGACTCGTTTGTCTGGTTCACGTCCTATCTCACTAACAGACACAATATTGTTTGTGCGAGTAAATATAATTCCGTACCAAGACATATCTTACGTTCCTCAAGGATCTATATTAGGGCATATTCTTTTTCTGCTGTTTATCAATGATACGACACACTCTAACACAGATCTTTCCTCGGACGACTTTACATTGCTATTATCTGGTAAATCTCGTGACTCCATTAAAAATAAACTTCTAATCGATCTCAATAATAGATCAGTTTGGTTTGAACAAAACAAAATGCATATTAATATTTGTAAAACGATATGTATGGCAATCTACTAAAACATATTTAGTTCTAGCTTATAATGGCTTGTCAAAATCAAAACCTTCTTGGTATCTACATTGATCAGCATTTCAGCTGGACCGCGAATATCGATTACCTATGTTCAATGGTAGTCAAAAGAAACACTGTGTTCAAATTGCTTTCGAGATTTCTGCCTCCCCAATCTCTTGAACTTTTTTTTTCTTCGGGATATATACTACCACTGATTTATTACGGATGTACCAAATGGGGGTACCCATTAAATTATAATCTGTCCAGAACAGATAAACTCCAGAAAAAGGCTGCCCGAATAATACTGAAATTTTCTGTTATTATTTCCTCACATGTCTTGTATACACACATGCAATGGCTGTCTATACAAAAACTTTACTTTAAGGGGGAGGTGACATATAAGTCTTGAAACGGTATTTCTCCAGATTTTATCTCTAACCTAACTGAACTAAGATCGTCATATACTGAGTGTTATCTCCGATCTACGACTAACAACGATCTCTAGATTCAGTGGTAGAAAACCTATCAATGCAAAATCTCCTTACCAACACCTACTGGTCTGGAATTCCTTACCACTGAGAATACGTAATTAAAATTCCATTGCTTCTGTTAAATTATCATTAAAGAAATTCTTACTTGACCAGCTGGAATTACATAATAAACACTCTGAATAGAAAACTGTATCATCTTATAAATAAATAATATATTCAGATCAAAATATATAATACGTAAGACTTATGCTGAAATATATTTACATATGTATACAATATTGGTAGTATGTGTATATATTTTCCAGTAAAGTCACACATATTCTTTGATGTTAAATATATCGATATCTAATTATGTGTATGGCCATGTATTTTTTGTATAAATTTTTAAAACCTTTTTAATATTGCCAATTACAAATATTGTAGCCCAAATGACAGATGAATCAGTCATGACCAAATGTGTATTTTCGTTAATAAAAGTTGTTCATCATCATCGTCGTCGTCGTCATTGTCATCATCATCATCATCATCATCATCATCATCATCATCATCATCATCATCAGTAGTAGTAGTAGTATTGTTGTTGTTGTTATCATCACCGGCTATACTCCAATACAGTATATATGTTTTTCTTTTGTTATTGAAAAGTGAAAACTATTCAATAGCCGATGATGTAATAAATGTTTATTAAATGGTAATTTTTTTATTACCTTATTTTGACATACATCGACCACATACGCTTGACTTTTTTGAGGGGGGGGGGATCTTATTGGGTTAGAGCTTCCCAAAATAGATAACGCTCTTATATTTTTCTTTTATTTGAGGTAAAATAAAGCTTTTGCACAAATTCATAAATGAATGAACGAATACAACGGATTTGATTTTTTGATTTAACAAAATAAAGCGTCTTTAACTGAGAGTTTACATTATCTTCAGAGAGAGAGAGAGAGAGAGAGAGAGAGAGA
Organism: Unio delphinus; assembly: GCA_029339505.1. Classification (NCBI taxonomy): domain Eukaryota; kingdom Metazoa; phylum Mollusca; class Bivalvia; order Unionida; family Unionidae; genus Unio; species Unio delphinus. The sequence goes on from JAQISU010000109.1 coordinate 928,476, forward strand.
GAGAGAGAGAGAGAGAGAGAGAGAGAGAGAGAGAGAGAGATGATTATAAGAGAATCGATAATTTCAAGTAACGTTGAACTTATTGCCCTAGGAGACTATACATAAACCATTCAAAAACTTTGAAATATGAAGATTTTATTTTATTTATTGTTGCCTACAGTAACAATTAAAGAATAAAAGAAAATTAAATTTGGGAGGAACTAATAGAAAGTTGTTAAATGTTCATTTTTGTTCTTTTATAAAATAATGAACTACTCAAGATATGATATCTTTTTCTCGGCGTTTTTTTTTGTAATAAGGTATATTGAATACTAAAGAAATGATTGGGCTCTGTGCTGTGTTGTTTTGTTTATTCTACATTCCTGTTTGAATCAGGGTTAAAAAAATAGGTTTATGAAATACATCGTGTTGCAATAATGTGTGGATGCCGTAGACTCGAGAATTATTTATATATATATATATATATATATATATATATATATATATATATATATATATATATATATATATATATATATATATATATATATATATATATATATATATATATATAATTCTCGAGTCTACTGCATATATAAATATATATATATATATATATATATATATATATATATATATATATATATATATATATATATATATATATATATATATATATATATATATATTGTATGCTAGAGCAAGTTTTAATGGAAAGCCGATGTTTCAATGTAGTGACTTGATTATGCCTTTTGAGGAGTACTTGTAAAGTTTTCATTTTGATTCTTACCATTGCCTTTTGAGGAGTACTTGTAAAGTTTTCATTTTGATTCTTACCATTGCATTTTGAGGAGTACTTGTAAAGTTTTCATTTTGATTCTTACCATTGCATTTTGAGGAGTACTTGTAAAGTTTTCATTTTGATTCTTACCATTGCATTTTGAGGAGTACTTTTAAAGTTTTCATTTTGATTCTTACCATTGCATTTTGAGGAGTACATGTAAAGTTTTCATTTTGATTCTTACCATTGCATTTTGAGGTGTACTGGTAAAGTTTTCATTTTGATTCTTACCATTGCACTTTGAGGTGTACTGGTAAAGTTTTCATTTTGATTCTTACCATTGCATTTTGAGGAGTACTTGTAAAGTTTTCATTTTGATTCTTACCATTGCATTTTGAGGTGTACTTATAAAGCTTTCATTTTGATTCTTACCATTGCATTTTGAGGTGTACTTGTAAAGTTTTCATTTTGATTCTTACCATTGCATTTTGAGGAATACTTGTAAAGTTTTCATTTTGATTCTTACCGTTGCATTTTGAGGAGCACTTGTAAAGTTTTCATTTTAATTCTTACCGTTGCATTTTGAGGAGTACTTGTAAAGTTTTCATTTTGATTCTTACCGTTGCATTTTCAGGTGTACTTGTAAAGTTTTCATTTTGATTCTTACCATTGCATTTTGAGGTGTACTTGTAAAGTTTTCATTTTGATTCTTACCATTGCATTTTGAGGAGTACTTGTAAAGTTTTCATTTTGATTCTTACCATTGCATTTTGAGGTGTACTTGTAAAGTTTTCATTTTGATTCTTACCATTGCATTTTGAGGTGTACTTGTAAAGTTTTCATTTTGATTCTTACCATTGCATTTTGAGGAGTACTTGCGCAATTTTGCAAAAGACGGATAGATTTAATATGCTATGTTTTTATTTCCTATATATGACACACACTACAGTAAAAGATTCCTATTAGCAATTGACATTATATGTAGATAAACTTGACTTCATTTGAACCGTTTTCTTTGGTCACACTTGAAGTCCTATGCAATACTGGAAGTCTCGACCAATCAAATCAAATTTGATGTACCTTGGTACTATGAATACACTGTTAAATATTTGAAAAATGGAAGAAAAAATAAACTTTTACTGTTACACAATGGGAGCATATTATCAAAATAACATGAACACAAAATATTACGGTGAATTTATAACTCGTTAGCATGTTTGTACCCAATAAGGCACTGCTAGTATTATTACAAACATATTGTCTTAAACAAAGTAAGAGAAACAAGCGCACAATTTATTTCCTTGGAATACAAACTAAAACCTCAATGGCTCATATTGAATTAAGAACCAAATAGCAAATAATCATAAAGGTTCGATCACAAGTCTAATACTTAAGAATGTTCAGAACGAATTCCAATAATCTTTATTGTGATGATGTACCAGTAGTCTTGGTGTATCACAATGATAAAATCATAATTGTTTTTGTAAGAGTACTCGATAATAGTAAAGTAGTGTTCTAGTCCAAAATGTGATACCAATGAATATTTTAAAATTTAGATAAATAATTCCTCTCAAATAATAACTGAAGACAAGATTCCTAAAGACTGATATTAAAACATGAATGTATAATTGCTCACTTAGTCCCTGATGTAGAAACCGTCACATTACCTACGACTCAACAATATGCTCTGGACATGGGTCTCTTCTGATGATAAAGTTCACTAATTCATTAAAAAGTCAAGCTCTTAACTTTTACGCATACACTCGTTGTTAAATATTTAAAAATAAAACATACAGTTTACAAAATGGGAACATATCATCAAAATAACATGATATTATTACGAAGAAGATCTGCAGCACATAAAAACATTTAAAAATATAAAAATTACCAAATAAACGAAAATGTACAGTTTTTTTCGCGAGAGAAAGCAGATATTATATCATGAGAAAAGTATGAAACGGCGGATGGAAGATGGAACAATTTCAAGCGAAGTAAATAGTTTCTATTAAAAAATACACTATTAAAAAGATAGATAGATAGATAGATAGATAGATAGATAGATAGATAGATAGATAGATAGATAGATAGATAGATAGATAGATAGATAGATAGATAGATAGACAGACAGACAGACAGACAGACAGACAGACACATACATACATACATACATACATACATACATACATACATACATACATACATACATACATGCATACATACATACATACATACATACATACATACATACATACATACATACATACATACATACATACATACATGGATGGATGGATGGATGGACTTGTAACTGAATATAATGAATAATGTAAATTTCCCGACAGCACAAAAAAGGAAGGAAGTGACGCATTGCAATATGATGACAACATTATCTCCATAAATAAGACCATATTATCATATTAAATGTCTATATTAAGGGAAAATGGACACGCTAATATTAAAATGAATAATAAATAACGTAACTATGATTAACAACTAGGGCAAGTATGAAGATTTTTTCCCCATGAATGTGAGTACGGATAACCAAACTGATAAAGTAAATAAGATAGAAAAATTAGCGAACGGAAATCAATTAATCATACACAATCACCAAACAAATTGAAAGCACACAAAGACAAATTCGTTTATTCCAATAGGAAATAGTCCGACCACATCCATGTATAAATGTAATATATATGGGTGATAATTAAGGTTGAACAGGTGCGAAAATCACAGGTAAGTAATCAAAAGATAACACGTTTCCTGGTGGTTTCCAATCATAATTCATAGAGCAAAGAATTATCCACCAATTTGCTTAGCGAGTGATTTACAAATTACTCCACAGCTTTCGTTAACTGGAGAGGAAGCAGTTATCTTTCTTTTCAGTCTCTTACCAAATTAGAACGAACCTTTTCCATTGACAATATGCGTTGATTGCACACGGAAATATTATAAGCGTTGCAATAATTGAGAGAATATATTAAATGAAAACGTCACTTTTCTAATTAATCTATTATCTTTTTTTACGATTTTATCACTCGCTAGATAATTAGTACTCGTTTTACAAACACATCCATCCATCCATCCATCAATCCACTCGTCCGTCCATCCGTTCGTCCGTCCATGCATGCATGCATGCATACCATGCATACATACATACATACATACATTGCATACATACATACATACATACATACATACATACATACATACATACATACATACATACATACATACATACATACATACATACATACATACATACATACATACATAATTTCAATGTTCAGTTGGTATTTGTAGTCTCTTTGCATTATTTCCTTTTTTTAGGATTGTACCAACATCACAGGAAACTACATGTTTATTTTTAGTAACATATCTTTCTGGTCATTTTAACTTTTTATTTTCTTTAATTCATTGTTTTGAATATGAGCAGGCACACATACAGGCTAGTTGAAATTCGTTCTCCCGAATAAATCAATGACTACCGGTACGTATTACATGTGTAAAGAATTATAAGACTATTTTTTTTAGGGAAGACAAGAGGCCATCTACCTCGCTCGACATTACGATGCAACAGTCATGAGGTTGGAATTAAACTAGTGTCCAGCAGTCCATTTTTAACCCCATGACGTATAGGGCTACCAATTTAAAGATACGCCAGTCGCAGAGTAATTGATAACCAAAAGAGAGCAAGATGGGTGTAAAGATCATTTAATGCTCAGACAAATTCAATATATCTGCCTTTTCGTGCTGTCTCCTAAGTTAACATAAACTATTATTATAGACCAATTTGATATCGCCCTACACTGAGATCCACACCTCAGGGCGATGTGATCAACAAAGCGGAAAAATGCGTTGTTTGTACTAACGCTATCTGATGGGTCATTTGTTCAAATCAGGAATCTAGTAAAGGACCAATAATTTTGTTTACCCGCATCGTGTTTCTTTATCGGAAGGAAAATAAATTAAACCGATATTGACTCCAGCCAGTCATTGAGCGGTATATCTGATGTTTCATTATCGGGTAATTGACAAATCCACCAATCGGCGAGCAGACCAGCCATGACAGTAATGATCTCTTTAAAAAGCGCACTTTTTGTATAAAGCCAGGTAAAGATAAATGAGTTGTAGAAAATTTACGAAATTGTAATAAGTATCGTCTGGAGCATGACATTTTGTTAAAAGTTAGATAGTTCACGTTACTGTCGTGACTGTCATATATGATAAGCAATGGCTTTAGAATATAATAACGTTGATGCAAAGTGCGTTTCCAAACCAGGTTCCCCTAATTCAGGTGAAAAATCGGAGAAAGTTATAGGCTGTGGCGAAACCTTAACTAAAAGCGACAGTTTTACTACAATGTCTGTCGAGAAAGGGCACATATTTGCTAGCTGTCGGGACAAAAACCCATTGAGATTCAGTGTGGATTCAATTTTATCAAACACAACAAAAAATGAAATCTGTAGAGACTTGGGAGATGAGAGAGACTTCTTAGTTAGGACTAAAGCTTGTATTATGCCTAGAGCATCGTTAAAAACTCTTTCATTCAGTGTAGATGGAATTCTTGGAAATTCTCAGTCTAGTGTGCGTTCTGATAGCTTTACCTCTGCGTACGTGTCTAGTCATACTTCCGATCCTAGATGGTCACACGGACATACAGTGGAATCGGGATTTCCTTGGCTCGCTGGATCAGCAACAACGCCTCCACCATGTAAGTCATATGCTTTTTCACACGTTGTGTTTAATTGAAAATAAATAACATCAGATACTGTTGATGCTTCTTATTGACAATTGCAGTTTTTTTTAGATGATTAGCGAAACAAGTTAAATTTATTTATCAACCAAGATACGTCAGTAAAGTTTAATGTATTGTATATTTCTGACTGAAAAGGCTGAATTGAAATATTGGAATTAAGGAATGTATATGACATAATTATTTGCCTCAGTACGATTGCGTTATTTTAGTTGCGATGGAATTAATGAAATTTTGTAAAAAGACATTTATTGTCTAAATATATCGGTTATTATATTTAATGTGTACAACTCAGAAATAAATATGATTTTTATTAGAACAATACATCTAAACAAACTCGGAAAGATACGTAGAGTATACAAACATTAACAGATCTATCATTCCTTAAAACGTTGAATTTAAAAAAATATAACCTTAAGTTCAATTACACTGATTAATCCAGATTACTGATTGCCAATGATCTTACCTCCACCCGCATCCATCACCCTCGCTGTCTTGATACAAATTATTTTCTGACTACAACTTTAATCAATACCGTATCAAATTATATAATCTCTCTTAATTAATGCTCATTATTAGTGAAAATAATTTGTAAGCTATTTATACATCATGATTAGAAGAGTCGTTAAATATATATATATATATATATATATATATATATATATATATATATATATATATATATATATATATAAAGCTATAAAATACCCCATTAAAGTGATGGGAAAATACAAATGCGCTTGCCATATTCAAATTTAAATGTTATGTAGAGTCGGTTTGTAAGCACAACATGTATAACTGTCTTCACCACGTCTACATGTAAATAAATACAGCAACATTGTAAAAAATAAATAATTATTAATGCTACCAAGAGCGTCCTATATACAACGCAAATAGGAAACTGATTATCACCCCCGATACAAGTTATCGACAACAATACGAACGGATCAGATCAAAACCAGTTTTAAAAATGTTCAGTAAAACTATTTACAACAGCAACAACATTAAGAACAACAGCAACAAAATAATAATAGCAATTTATGTAATGCTTTATGCTAGGCATGTACATTTTATGAAAGGCATAACTGCTCTTTACTAATGCATTTATGCTTTATGCTTGGCAAATATGCCTTATGCTAGACATACATGCTTTATGCTTGGCAAATATGCCTTATGCTAGACATACATGCTTTATGTTAGGGATACATGTTTTATACTAGGCATACTACTTTATGCTAAGAAATGCTAGACATAAATATTTTATGCTATGTATACATGCTTTATGTAACGGGAATAAGCTTCATGCTAGGCATACATGTATTATGCTAAGCCTACATGTATTATGCTAGGCATACACGCTTTATGTTGTTTCTTCTTATCATACATGCTTTACGCAAAAAATCCATATTTTAAGCATGTTACAACCGTACAATACTTTATTTTAGGCATACATGACTTATGCTAGACATACATGCTGAATGCTAGGCATACATGCCATCTTCTATGGATTTGATATCTGTACGCAATGCTAAGGTTCCAAAATTAGGTTAAAACTTCACGTCTTTGAAATTTGCTTACAGGTTTAGACAACCCACCAAGAGCAAGTCCCCAGAAGTGCACACTGAGAAAGCACAAAGCAAATCGGAAACCAAGGACACCATTTACGACGTCGCAACTTCTTGCTTTGGAAAGACAGTTTAAACAGAAACATTATTTATCCATTTCTGAAAGAGCAGAGTTTTCATCCTCGTTAAATCTGACGGAGACTCAAGTAAAAATATGGTTCCAGAACAGAAGAGCAAAGGCCAAGAAACTTCATGAAGTAGAATTAGAAAAACTAAAGATGGCTAGCAAGCCGATGCTTCCTCCAGCAGTCGACATAATGTTTCCGGCTGCTTCTACGATGTACAGCCAATTTAGACCGCATGTTTACCCACAAGTACTGTCAATGTCATTGGGATATTCGTACTGAAATAATTGAATCGGAAGAGTTTGCCATTTTTTGATGTAGGATAAAGTTATTTCAGATGCAGTCCTGTTTTAACGATGATATTTGTAAAAAAATATGTTGAATAATAATTGACAAATATATATGGATGGAGAGATTTAAAATATATCGATCTATTTATTTATGCTGATTATTATTATTAAAGGATTGTCATAGAAATTTCAAAAGAAAAAAGCCCAAAGAAACTGGCGTAAATGTGTACGGGCAATTGTGTGTACATGGCAGTAATATACCTCCATATCGTTAATATAATAATTGTACAGTGTTATTTAAAATATGTCTAAATTGTTATTGATAATAGTCATAATATATTAAAATTCATTGTCATCAAGGGCCGTATTTTGTTTTTAATTTCAGATGAAGTGTAAATGATGCACTAACAAAAAACAACTCTGAAATCATGCCTTCTTTTTATTACTACATCACTCGTCAAATGATGCATGGAAAACAGCTTGTTCAGTCTGCAAAATAATCACGCATAGATTATCACGAGTCATTCGGCCTTCCCATTAAAATTACAAACAAGTCAAGTGTTATCGCTGCTGTGTAAGAAGTAAATATAAGTTTTGTTGGCGATAAATGAAAAATACGTTGTTTGATATTTCAATACTTTCTACCATAACTCTGTATAACTTTGTTTTTTTTTTCAATAGATTAATACATGTCAAACTAAATGACAAGAAATGTAATACCCATACTCTTCATGCTTGCAGAATGAAATGAAATTCGGCATTTATTATTTTACACCGTTTTCCTGAAAAATCCCTTTTGCTTTAGGAAGTTGTTTTTCTGAGGTTTGTTGTGGTGATGTACCTGCATAGTATTTCTATTATTTTATATGGATGCGCTTTGTTAATATGAGATTATCGGATCTATTGAACTAATCAAGGATACGTCCAATAATGAAATGCATTAATAGGACAATAAATGCTCTCATATTAATGTCAAACAGTACGTACCTGTACTGACATGATCGTTAAACAGTACGTACCTGTAATGATATGAACGTCAAACTGTTTGTACCTGTAATGATGTGAACGTCAAACTGTTTGTACCTGTAATGATGTGAACGTCAAACTGTTTGTACCTGTAATGATATGAACGTCAAACTGTTTGTACCTGTAATGATGTGAACGTCAAACAGTACGTACCTGTAACGATATGAACCTTAAACATTGCATATTAAACCTGTAAAAACCTGTGAATTGAAATTGTTTAGCAGTTGGAAACGAATAGACAATATTGTTCAATTAAAGTAAACGAGATGTCAACGATACATCTTGCCGTCAGCAACAATCAACCAAAAAAATTGCATTCCTACTGCACGATACATATATAATACAAGGGCATGAAGACTTTCTGACTGAATATCCAGTTTTAGAATGCGACATAAATAGAAAAACTGACGATTAGGATATGGATTAGTTAAAACGTGCAAGGCATGCAAATTTGTAAGAATAAACAAACTCTAAAGTAAAGTTAATGTACACTGGTATTTCTGAAAAATCGATTTAAGAGAACTACATTGAAAACAATACCCTAACAAGGAGAAAATGACATCACTATATAAATTAAGGAGACTACAATCAAACACAGATCCAGATTAATTGTAGTGAAATTCAAATAGATATTAAATCATCCGCAGTGAAATTTTCAAATTTCATCGAGAGAAGCTAAAGAGCAATTCATACGAATATTCATTCAATTTCTGTACAGAAGTTTGACCATGTACAATTTAAGACTGCCTTCGAAAATACATTGCAAGTGTCATTATAACCAATGAAAACAAACCAGTTCAAACCATCACACGTAAATAAATAACAATGAACCAGATGCAGTTGATATAGTAGAAATGTTAATACCATTCAGTTGAAGTAACATGCAATACACATTTCACAGCGTGTACATAGAATTATAATTATCACGTTTTCATATACTATACATTAATTCGTAATTTAAATCAAATTACTGAAATAAGCGTTACAACCGTCTTTGAACGCACGTAGTAAACTGTAGCAAAGAAAACTTGATAGAAGAAATTTTAAAATGAAATGCCAAGAACAAGTCATGCAATGAATGGGCAAAAGAGTAATTTGGTATTACAATAATGCATATTAATACATTACAATGAAATATCAACATAAATTACACGTGATTTTGTAAAAGCATTAACTAGTAAATCTGCAAAGGACAACCCAATTTCATCATCGAAAAGACTGTTTTAGCAAAATCGAAACTTTCTCGTTTATAATTTGACTGGAGTTTCTTACTCTCCTCTCGCAACTCAAGTGAATGCATTAAACTGTTTCATTCATTAGAACCAAGTTAACATAGCAAATGCAATTAACGAATAACAGTGGCAATACTGAAGTTATACGAACTAATCTATTGTATAACTACAATTTGCATTTCATCGGTGATAAGTCTATGAAAGACATAAATCAGAGTGACATGGATATTGTCTGATGTCATTTATCAAACTTTTTTTAATTAGATTTTACGAAATTTTGACACAATTTATGTGCGTATTTCCAGAGAGAAGACTACTTCCGGAATGTAACGAACATCTGCAATTCAATAATGAAATTCACTTGTTCACCTATGAAATTGTCGTATGACAATAATTCAAATCAAAGAGCAAAAACCATTGACATGAAACATTTTAATTTAAGCTGCAAGAGTTGTACAATTACATCATATCACGATTGGCGATACATCAAGGTAAAAAGCAAATACTTGCTTGGTAATAGACCAAAAGAACGTACACCTGTTCACCAAGGTTTTTGGGCGCCTACATCTGCTTTCATGATAGCTGCTTACATGGCTCATTAAAGCTATGGAAGAGGTGATGTTTAATGATGAGGTATTTTGCTATCTGATGTAATAAGTTATGTTACAGATGATGATGTACCATTGGTTCTCAATTCAAGTAAAGAACTACTAAAGTGATACGCTCCCTTGGTCAAGATTGCAATGGTCTAACAGAAGGAATTGCAAAGGGACATCTCTAAGCATTACAAAACATCTGATTTGAATTTTTTGTGCACAGGTACAAATCAGATTTGTTATTACACTGTATATTATGATGTTGTTATAGTGATAATGAAGATATTACGTTTAGAAGGTCTATTATTGCGACCCAAATAAAAACATCATCAGACTTTCTTAACAGATTCAAAAATGAAAATGGGTTCTGCTGTTAGTGGTGATGGTATCGTTTATTATCAATTCGTCTGGTGATGAAAATGTCAGATTCATGGACAGAAGAGCACTTACCAGAATTCCAGTTGTTCGTTAAGTATCAATTTAGAAACAACAAAATAAAGGGAAGATTTTAATTTGATAAATAGTTCACTCTTGACTCTTAAAGTTTTAGCTAAACTATTTTGTCTATATACATAAACTGTGCAGCCTTTGCGAAACAATAGCCATATATTACAATAGCCATATATTACAATAGCCATATATTACAATTGCTCGTTGAAAGATCTGACCTCACCAATTGACAGATTTAAGAAGGAAAGAAAATATTTGATTTTGCAAATCCAGACGATAACAGGAGTGATAAATTTTCAAGTTCATTACAGAGAATATATTTTCCTGTTGGATATTTCAATTTTTTAATAAACTATAAACAACTTATTCACTTACCCCAATGACAACAATTGCTATACAATTCCACATATATTTGAATAAAGCAAAAGAGGGAATGATTGAAAGTGATGATATTATAAAATGTATGGATTTCAAAAACAGTTCAAAAGTTACAATTACTCCGAGTAACAATTATAGAAGGCATATAGGCATATTAACAACAATTCGAAATTGTAATTTATATATAACCTAGTTGTCACATAGACCTTTCCACCAACATTTAGTGGCCAATGCAAATAGCTGTAAAAGGTGCGATTAACATATTTTGGGAGATGTATATGACACGGTTTTCAAGGTACACAAGTTTCTCGTGTAGTTCAAATGACTTGAATGTTTTCCATGCACATTAAATAGAGTTTAAGACGTATACACACACACACACACACACACACACACACACACACACACACACAATATCTTTTGACTTTGATATCATTAAACACTAAGTAGACAGAAGGCGATTTTTAATAATGTTGCACATGGCGAATCAATGGCTTCATACGAGGGTCATTTAAAATGTACACTGTTTGGAGGTAACACATTAAGTACCATTGAACATGAGGGACAATGAAATAGTTTAGAAAATCTCAGAGCTACTTAAATTACTTCTGACTGAAATTATTTGAGTTGCACAAGAATTGTTATGGCAAAGATGCAATATCTTTTAAATTACTGTTAAAGACCTACTCACGGAGAAAATCAGATAATTCACTTCTCAAAGTTCGATAACTGATTGAGTAGGCGATAAACAGTTTGATAAATGCCTTGGAGATTGACACTAAGACGTTCCAAGATACAAGTTGGAAAACTAAAGTACTTTGCAGTTACAGTGATAATCGAATAACGAAATCCAACAGTACGATCAACGTTTCTACAAAGGTAATACATTATTTTCAGGCAGCAATTACAAACTTGCATGACACAAGACCAATTAACATTAATGACTTGTCAGTTTCAAAAAAAGTTTACTTAAAAGTTAGACACACACACACACACACACACACACACACAGTAGTGTGGCACTGAAATGTTACTAGTCTATACGGGCTGTGGGATAGTTCTTGTTAAAACAATTTAGTGGACTAGTAGTTTGATGTAGGCAAATCATTGATCGAAATCCTTTTCATTCTTTTGCTATTTTAGATTTTGAATTGAAAAATATTGAAAAACGTTAATTTCTGAAATTTAACTACGTTCAAACAGCGAAATATTAATATTTTTTAGTTGTCAATAGCAACGGTCCAGGAATGTTCTCGTGTAGAGATATGAGATTTTACTGAAACCTGCTAGTTTTCATTAGCAAAGGAAGAATGGACATTTCTTTAGGGCAGATGAAATCATTTAAAAATAAATATCAATTCGATGAGGCTCTGGTGTTTTGAGGGATAACAGGCAAGCAAATATATATACATTCTGGGAGAAGCAAACATGTCGAAGCACAAAGGCACGCTGCAAATGACGCTTGAAGAAAATTAATTTTGATTGAGTGCTGTGTTCATGAAAATATCAAAGACACCTAAGGATTTATATCTTAGGCCACTTTACTATTTCATATTTTGGGGACAGACTATTTAATTTGTTTGTCAGACCATGATTCAATGTGTTTATATGTGGTTTTTTTTTTGAGAGCGGCTTCTTTGTTGTATTTCTCTATACGACTAAGCACAGTTCACGAGCACAGAGAGAGGGATGGAGGGAAGAGAGCAGATTTGGCACATTTAAAGTGACCAGAGAGGCACTAGATTGAACACATTTGAAGTAACGAGAGAGAGAGAGAGAGAGAGAGAGAGAGAGAGAGAGAGAGAGAGAGAGAGAGAGAGAGAGAGAGAGAGAGAGAGATATCTTCTGCATTATGAAGAGTGCAATCAGGACTATCAATCCAAGGATGAACAATGGAAATCTTAACGGCTTCTTAAGAAAAGAAACCAGGAAGTACTTAAAAAAGACTATCATTGTAAACGAGATGGCGTTACTGGAAATATGAACAGATAATTCCTTATTCTACACATTTCGGTTGAAACATAAGCTAGATCTAAGAAAGAAGCTTACATCCAGTCCCGGATTACCCATTAGGCAGAGTAGGCAACTGCCTATGGGTTCCGCGACTTTTATGGGCCCCATCAGGGGCCCCCATGAGACCGTGACCGTGGGTCTGGGGCCCCAAAAGTTTGACTGCCTATGGGCCTCCACGGTGCTTAATCCGGCGCTGCTTACATCGTATCATTCGGCATACATTCTATATAAGTAATAGGGGTATAGAAAGCATTGAATATTATGACGGTGGCCTAACCAAAGCTTATAGTGTACTTTTGCCACAGGAGATGGAAATTCGTGATATGAATATTGATAACCTAAGCTAAGAATAATTATATAATAATTCCCAGAAGAGTATAGCCAAGATCAAATTCAGACATTGAATCTTGGTATATATGAATATATATGAACACCAAATTTATCCATAGTGTCACACAAGGTATGACAGTGAGTACAAACGACATCATCCGCAGATAAATACCATTTAGAAAAACTTCTGAAATCTATTGAGTTTTGAGTTAGTCTACAACTCGAATCAGTTTCAAAATAACTGCCGACTTTGTACTGAATATATTTCCAACCATTTTTTCACTTTGAATTGACCGTGAATTATCAGAGTCAATAAATTTTTTCAAGTTCTCTATAAATGTCAGGAATAAAACCAGTTTGTTTTGTTTTGACGATTGGGTTTTGATATTTAACGAGGTGGAGTAAAAATTCTTCTTTGCAAAATAGGTGGCTTGCCATATATATATATATATATATATATATATATATATATATATATATATATATATATATATATATATATATATATCTATATATCTATATATATATATATATATATATATATATATATATATATATATATATATATATATATATATATATATATATATTTATACATACATATTGTTACGTGCTTAGGCTCGAATAAGCAGCAACACAGAAAGAGTGAAAACTAACAAGCTTGTATAAATTGAACAATGAATTTATTAAGTACAGTTATTTTCATAAAATAAATAAACTTACAGTTTTAAAGAATCAAATCCAACATTAATCCAATATAGAATTCATAATAATAATCAAATGGAATTGTAAGAGTCCTGATAAATAAATGTTCTAATAGTTCCAGGTTCGAATCTTGACGATGTAATCCAAAATGGCTGACAATGTCACGTGATGCAGTTCTTGTTTAATTATCATCCAAATGAATTATAAGCACATGTTTCTCCTCCAAATAGATAATAATTCCTCTTTCTTCAATGAATTGACACAAAATCCAGAACAAAATAATAAAAATTATAACTCAAACATGAATACACAACTGTTCATTTTAAAGCCCAAAATTCTACTGAACCTCTCTTCCAGTACACTGATTAAAATACCCTTTTCTGAAGTAAACAAGTGATCACGTGATTTTCTAGAAAGTCAAAGAAAGATGAATTACCTTCACAAAATCACGTACTCCAGATATTCTCTACTAAAAATAAAAAGTTGTCCTTGAAATTAACCAATTGTTTTCAAGACCTGTTTACCAATCTGAAGCAAGGTCAGATAATGAAGTAAATAAGCCAAGGTCAGCCTGTTTACAGCTAGAATCTAGGTCAGCCTGAATTTTCTAGAAAAAATCTCCCAATTAATGAATGTTAAACCCTAAATGACAAATTTGGATTTAACAATAAAAAATAAATAAATTAAATCCAATAGCCGTTACACCTTCCCTCATAAATTAAAAAGAAAGGTTTGTATGATAAAACTTTCTTTTTTTCACAAACCAATTTACATCTGAAATTAAAAGAACTAGTATAAATTACACAATATAATGAATTGTTATACACAGGAAAAAGCGCCTGCAATTATATTATCAAGAAATAGCCTCAACCTTTTAACTTGTCCATGTCCCACAAAATGTCCTAAGAAAACCACTCTAGCAGGGCAGAACTCACTTTCAAATAAATTAACAGTCAGACATGCATTAGTGAGTCTGTCAAAAAAATTTCTAATTGTTGCTAGATGTTCTCTCCAGGTGTCATTGTAGATGATGACGTCACAATTTTCTAGACCAGTGATGATCATTTTTATGAGACGTTGAAATGGACTTTCTTTATATTGGTAGAGTCCATTTGGAGTCACAATGTTAAGTTTTCATTTGCTCTTTCCGTAGTGGAATCTTCCAAAATCCTTTCAGAAGGTCAAAATTTGGTGACATACATGGCATTCCCAATTTTATCAATACAATCATCATTTCTTGGTAATGGGAATGAATCTGTTTATGTCACTCTGTTCACCTTAATTTAATCAGTGCACATACGGAAAGTTTTATCTGGTTTTGAAACAAGTATGCATGGTGAACTCCAATCACTTTTACTGGGCTTGATAAAATCATTCTCCAGCAAATATTGAATTTCCTTTTTCAAGAATTCCTGTTTGAGTGGACTCGTCCAGCATGGATGCTGTTTGGAATTTTCAATTTCAACGTCATGAAAATTTTGTTTGTCCTTGTAAGAATATCTGGACATAAGTGCTCATATAATAATAATAACTTTCAGTTCATTTCTTTCTTGTACTTGAAAATGTAAAAGTTTCTGGTCTAGATTTTTCATAATTTTTGAATTCCAACAATTCATCGCTCCAATATCAATTGAATCATGATGATATTCCATCACTATGTGGGACAGGTACCACTAAATTAATTACATATTTAACATGGCTATCTCTTTAATTATTCTGGTACTCCTATAATTAATTTAGATCCCATGAGCACTAATACTATAATTTAACTAATTCATTTTCTTCTTAACTTTGTAAGGGCCATAAAATCTAATTTGAAGTAAAGTAAGAAGAATGAACAAGAGTAACACATTTTCATTATCAGACTCAAAAGTTCTCTCCCTTGTAGTTCTTTCAACCCATAGTTTCATTTTTAACTTGAATTGCTGAATTGGGCAATCATTCATAACTTGCTGGAAAATTCCAGACATGAAGTTTGAACCTTGATCAAACTGAATAGATTTGGGAAGGCCATACTGAGTAAAAAACATTATCAAAGGTTTTACTGTAGTTTTAGATTTTATATTCCTCAACGGAATAGCCTCTGGAAACCTTGTTGACGCACACATAATGGTCAACAGGTATTGGTTACCTGACTTGGTCTTAGGTAAGGGACCTACACAATCTACCATAATTCTACTAAATGGTTCGTCAAATTCAGGAATAGGTTGCAGATGAGCCTTAGGTATCTTCTGATTGGGTTTTCCTACCATTTGACAAGTATGACAAGATCTACAGTATTTGACAACATCACTTTTGATTTTTGGCCAATAGAAGTGAGTCAGGATCTTGTGATAAGTTTTATTAATCCCTAAATGACCAGCCAAAGGAGTTTCATGGGCCAGATTAAGTATTTCCTGTCTGTAAGGTTTTGGAACTACTATTTGATAGTTCACTGACCATTCATCACCAGCAGGTACCTCGGGAGGTCTCCATTTTCTCATAAGAATTCCATTTTTAATGAAATAACAGACAGGAACTTCAGTGGCTTCAGTCTCATTTATGACCCTTTGAAACAAACAGGAGATCTCATGATCTTTTTCCTGTTCGACAACAAGCGCCTGTCGTTTATCACCCTGATTAAGAGAATGAGTTATTAAAAGAGGATCACTATGATCAATACCTTCTGATTGATCTAAACAAGGAGTAAAAGTGACCTCATCAAAAGCCTGACCTATACAAGTGTCAGTTGAAGGAATGCTGACTTCTGTAACATCATTCTCAAGATCATCACCCTGAATAAGAGAATGAGTTGTTAAAAGATGATCACTATGATCAATACCTTCTGATTGATCTAAACCAAGAGTAAAAGTGACCTCATCAAAAACCTGACCTATACAAGGGTCAGTTGAAGGAATGCTGCCTTCTGTAACATCATTCTCAAAATCATCACCCTGATTAGAATAAATAGAATGAGTTGTTAAAAGAGGATCACTATGATCAATACATTCTGATTGATCTAAACAAGAAGTAAATGTGACCTCATCAAAAGCCTGACCTATACATATGTCAGCCAAGGGAATACTGCCCATTTCAACTTCATTCTCAAGAGCTTTCTTTGCCATAGCTCTGGTAACTGTACAAGCTTGACATATATCAGGGATTTCTTTTTCAATTGGATCAACTTTCTGATCCAAATTAGGCTTGTCAGTTACAAGTGGATTAACCACAACCTTGTCCACAGCAGCTAAGTCGTTGCCTAGCAATAAATCTATTCCCTCAACAGGTAAAACCGAGACCGTTCCGATTGTCACAGGTCCTGATACTAAGTCTGATGACAAATTTACACAATGGAGAGGAACATTAACAACGCCGCACTCTACTCCCTGAATAAGAACACTTTCATTAGAAGAAGACTTCTCAGAAAAAGGCAAAGTACCTGATAATAAAAGACTCTGAGAGGCTCCTGTATCCCTTTAAATTTTAATAGGGGTGGGATTGGTTGAATCTTCCAAGAGTGATATAGAACCCTTCGATATGAATGGTTCATAATTCTCCATATCAAAATCAGACTGGGATTTATTAGACCAAAAATTGTATTGCTTTCAATACACGACTGTGACCTTGACCTCTTGGAAATAAGAGCATTTGGAACAGGTCTATCTTGATTCTGATGCCTATTTTTCAATTTGTAGCAATCAGAAATAACGTGTCCTTTTTTCTTGCAAAAGTTACACATCGGAAGAGACAAGGATCCAGAATCAAACTTTTCTGAAGTCTGATTTTTGAAAGTTGTGTTAGTTTGAGTTTTAGAAGGGCTTGAATTAGGCGGAAATACTTTTCTGCCATTAAATTGGTGAGTTGAAGTCTTGTTAACAAAAGGAACTTTATGTGTCAAAGAATATTCGTCAGCAGCTCGAGCAGCATTTTCCAAGGTTTCAATCTGATGCTCCTCAAGATACGTTTTAACATCACTATGGACTCAGTTTTTGAACTCTTCAATTAATATAGTTTGCTTGAGATTTTGATAATCTTGCTCAACTTTCTTGGCTAAACTCCATCTATCAAACAACTGCTCTTTTTGTCTAGCAAATTCGACATGAGTTTGTCCAGCTTCTTTTCTGTAATTTCTAAATTTTTGCCTATAAGCTTCAGGAACTAACTCATAACCTCTTAAAATGCATTCTTTAACTACGTCATAATCACCACTTTGCTGAATAGACAGTGAAGTGTAAATCTCACTAGCCTTACCAGTAATTATACATTGTAGTAACTGAGTCCAATTCTCTCTTGGCCACTTTAAATTTTCTGCAACTTTTTCAAAAAGAATGAAATATTTATCTACTTCTTTTTCTTTGAAAGGGGGCACTAATCTAATATTCCTTCCTAAATCAAAATTTTGATTTGAAGTATGATGGTGATTCTCACTTGCCAGCTCTAATTCTTTCATTTTACACTGATATTCCCTCTCTTCCTTCTCTCTCTCGTTCAATTTGTTTTTCTTGTAACCTTTCCTGTCTCTCTCTCTCTCCTCTTTTTCAAATTGTAATTGTCTTTCTTTCTCCTCTTTTTCAAATTGTAATTGTTTCTTTCTTTCTCATCTTTTTCAAATTGTAATTGTCTTTCTTTCTCCCTTTCCTGAAATTCCAGTTTCTTAAACTCGAATTCAGATTGTAATTGTCTTTCTTTCTCCCTTTCTTGTCTCTCTCTCCTCTTTTTCAAATTGTAATTGTCTTCTTTCTCCTCTTTTTCAATTTGTAATTGTCTTTCTTTCTTATCTTTTTCAAATTGTAATTGTCTTTCTTTCTCCCTTTCCTGAAATTCCAGTTTCTTTAACTCTAATTCACTCTCTCTCTGAAATTCCAGCTTCTTTAACTCTAATTCCATCTTGAATTTTAATTCTAATTCTTTCAGTTTAATGTCAGAGTCTGATGTAGACTTACTGACTGGAATCAAAGCACTTTGTTCCAAAACATCCTGTTCTACCAAATACTGGACCAAAATCTTTTTGATATCATGTTTCGTTAAAGAAGCCTTGACTTCAGAAAGATCGTATTTTCTGGCAAGTTGAACCAACTCGTCTTTTTTGAAAAGATTTAATTGCTCCTGGGTAGGATTAGAAAGATATATTTCTACCTTAGATGTCATTTTGATACAAGCGTGTCAGTCTCACTAAAGATTTTAAATTTTCAAAAACTAGGGGAACTTCAAATTTAAATTCAAATTTATCTCAAATCTCAATCCGAACGATAGCCACCAACTCTATGTTACGTGCTTAGGCTCGAATAAGCAGCAACACAGAAAGAGTGAAAACTAACAAGCTTGTATAAATTGAACAATGAATTTATTAAGTACAATTATTTTCATAAAATAAATAAACTTACAGTTTTAGAGAATCAAATCCAACATTAATCCAATATAGAATTCATAATAATAATCAACTAATGGAATTGTAAGAGTCCTGATAAATAAATGTTCTAATAGTTCCAGGTTCGAATCTTGACGATGTAATCCAAAATGGCTGACAATGTCACGTGATGCAGTTCTTGTTTAATTATCATCCAAATGAATTATAAGCACATGTTTTCTCCTCCAAATAGATAATAAATCCTCTTTCTTCAATGAATTGACACAAAATCCAGAACAAAATAATAAAAATTATAACTCAAACATGAATACACAACTGTTCATTTTAAAGCCCAAAATTCTACTGAACCTCTCTTCCAGTACACTGATTAAAATACCCTTTTCTGAAGTAAACAAGTGATCACGTGATTTTCTAGAAAGTCAAAGAAAGATGAATCACCTTCACAAAATCACGTACTCCAGATATTCCCTACTAAAAATAAAAAGTTGTCCTTGAAATTAACCAATTGTTTTCAAGACCTGTTTACCAATCTGAAGCAAGGTCAGATAATGAAGTAAATAAGCCAAGGTCAGCCTGTTTACAACTAGAATCTAGGTCATCCTGAATTTTCTAGAAAAAATCTCCCAATTAATGAATGTTAAACCCTAAATGACAAATTTGGATTTAACAATAAAAAATAAATAAATTAAATCCAATAGCCGTAACAATATACATATATACTGAGTGTATCCGCTACATAATGTAGTTTTGTGTGTCTCTTTAGGAGCATTCACAATCACCTTTGCATATTGATCAGTTGATTTGTTATCTTGTTCGAGTTTCTAGTTTTATTTACATCCATTAAATCATTATCATACCCACTTGTGATATATACATGAAAGATGGTCTTCACGAAGAAAGCAGACCACTACAAACACATCGTTACATTCTTGAATACTGAAGGCTCAGTCATTCACATATCGACACATGGAATATAGTGTGGAATAGGAACTAACAGAGTAGAGGGAAATGGGAAAGGAAAAATGTAAAGACTGCTATGAAATTGTGTACCATGTTAAATTCATTTAGAAAACGGGGGTTATTATAACTTTTGATATTTTATTTTACACGTCACTAATGATTAATGAGTGAAAATTCATCACTAATATACAGGAATGGAAGCACACAGTTCCAAGAATATTTATATATTCGTATGATGGCGCCAATGGAATGATGACAATTCGATACACCAATACTACTGGTATATCAGACTGCTTTATTCCATCACTTTAAGAGTCATACTATTTGGATGGATGGATGGATGGATGGATGGATGGATGGATGGATGGATGGATAGATAGATAGATAGATAGATAGATAGATAGATAGATAGATAGATAGATAGATAGATAGATAGATAGATAGATAGATAGATAGATAGATGTTAATGTAGGCACCTAATATGGTCAAATTTATTGATCCGCAAGTGATAAGCAGAACGTTATCAGAAACTGAGAAAATGTTAGTTTTATATATTGATACTTCACAATGAGTCATGGAAATGGTGTACCTCATAATCCTTCAACGAATTTATTAAACAGTTATTAATATGAAAACTTTGTTTACCCGCCTTAACCAACTAATTTATAGGTATACGATGGTAATGATATAGTTTTGCATTTGTTGTTTTAATTCAAAAAGTTGTTAATAATGTGATTATCTTTCTTTTTTTAAAGGCTGGTGTTTGTTAATAAGTGTTGGATATTTCTATGTTTGCAAAAGACGGATATATTTATTATGCAGTGATACCCTAATGTTAAAGATTCCGTCTGGCCATTGTTATTAAATGTAATGAACTTCGATTTAAGTTGAACCAACTCCTTTGTAATACTGGAAGTCCTATGTAATACTGGAAGTCCGTGTCTATTCTGGAAGTCCTTTGTAATCCTGGAAGTCCTATGCAATATTGGAAGTCCTTTGTAATACTGGAAGTCCTATGCAATAACTTAAGTCCTTTATAATATTGGAAGTCCTTTGCAATAATGGAAGTCACTACCAATAAATCAAATATGATGTACCCTGGCACTACGCATACACTCTTTGTTAAATATTTTCAAAATGGACTACAAAATACACTTATACTGTTGCAAAATAGGAGCTTATCATCAAAATAACATGACCATAACATATTACGGAGAATTTGTCAGTTAGCTTGTTTTCACTAAGTGAGGCACTGTTGGTATTGTTACAACACTATTATCTTAAACAAAGTAACAGAAAGAAGCGATAAAAAGCATTTCCCCTGAATGCAAAGTAATATTTCAATGACACATATTGAATTAAGAATTAAATCACAAATAAGCCATAGGGTTCGATCACAAGTCCAATACTACAAAATGTCCAAAATGAATTCCAATAATCTTTATTGTAATGATGTACCAGTAGTCTTGGTGTATCACAATGATAAAATCCTAAATGGTTTTATAAGAGTACTCGATAATATTAAAGTAGTATTCTAGTCCAAAATGTAATACCAATGAATAATTTAAAACTTAAATAATTCCTCTCAAATAATAACTGTAGACAAAATTCCCCAAAGACTGATACTGAAACATGAATGTATTATTGCTCACTTAGTTCCTGATATAAAAAACCGTAACATGACCTAGGACACAACTATATGCTCTGGACGTTTCCCCCTTCTGGTGATAAAATTCACTAAGTCATTAAAAAGTCAGGCCATGCATTTAATTTTTAGTGAGGATTTTGTTAAACTATTATAAATATGACATAATTCAATTTGACACACACACACACACACACACACACACACACACACACACACACACACACACATTGCTCCTTGCCCAAGGATACAGCATAGCTGAAGATTATGGCTGATCTTCGGTAGGGTTAAACCCGTTCTATATTATTTATGAGTCCGTCGCGTGAACCGTTCCGCCACATGTGTTCTTACCTGGTAGTTACCTGTTACTACAAGAACGAGGGTACATGGGATCTAGTTTATATCCTGAGAGTACGGGACACATGGATCTATTCTACATCCTAATATCACTGAGCACATGGGGGAATTTCTATATTCCCGACAGCACGGGTAACATAGGGCCTATTTTATATCACAAAGAGCACGAATTTGTCATATTCTGTATTCTCGAGTTCACATGGCATATACTACTACTACTACTACTACTACTACTACTACTACTAAAAATAATAATAATAGTGATAATGAAGACTTTGTATAGCACCTAATCTTTAGAAGCTCTAAGCGCTTTACAACATCTATACTGATTTGACTTCGCTACAGAAAAACAAAAAAGCCAAAAAGAATGGAATTGGAAAATATAAAACATGCTGAAAACATTTAAGGTACAAAACACTATTAGGTCTCTAAGTTTGTTCATACATTTGAAAAAGGTGAGTTTTAAGAGCACTCTTAAAAGGGATCACTGTGTATTTGTGTCTAATTTCAATGGGTAATTCGTCCCACATCGCCGGGCCCTGGTATGCAAACGAACGATGTCCATATGACTTCGTTTTCATAGTGGGAACAATGCGTATACGATTGTCAGAAGAGGAGCGTAATTATCTTGCTGGTATATACACATGGGTGATGCCCCATAGGTATATTGGACTGGAGTCTGTCAATGCAACGTAGCACAGAGAACAAATTTGTGTTTGATTCTGTATCGAATGGAAAGCCAATGTAGGGTACAGAGCAGTGGTGAGGTGTGATCTGATCGTGGTACTATAAAGATGATCTGATCAGCTGTGTTTTGAAGTTTCTTGAGTAGATATTGTGACGAACCAGACAGAATTAAGTTGCAACAGTCCAGTCTTGAAAGTACTAATGAACACCGAAAGATATTTGCGAATGGAGCTGATGCGTCTCAGCCCAAGATATGCAACCTTGCATATGTTCATGACATGTTGGTGCAATGTGACAGTACTGTCTAGAGTAACACCTAGGTTTCGTACTGACTGTGTGAATTTAATGTTGGTGCTGATATTTATTGTCTGAGGTTAAGGATGAGAAGTCTTTGTATTGTGATCAGAATGGCCTCAGTTTTATTATCTTTCATCTACAGCTTGTTACATGTCATCTATGATTTCACATCAGAAATGCAGCTCTCTACTCCATGGATGGTAGCATCAATTTCAGTTGGGTGACTAGACTTGTATATTTGAATGTCATCAGCGTACCGTTGGTGGGGTACTGGGTGATGACCTATGACACTTGAGAGCGGCTGAGTGTATATAATGAAGCGAACAGGTCCAAGAACAGACCCATGTGGAACACCACAACATAGATCAACTGGGCTGGAGTTTATTCCATTTGCAGATACAATTTCTGTCATGTTGACTAAGTAGGACTTGAACCACTGTAAGGCTGTATTCTGAATGTCAAATACATGCTGGAGACGGTGTAGTAATATATCATGATCTATATGACGCTTGCATATTGAGCCTATTTTATAGCCATAACAATACGGGGGGGGGGTCAAATCAGATCAGAATATAAATCAATTTAATTTCTGTCTTTCACGATATCAGTTCAAAAGTATATATTATTATTGATTTTCTTAACTGCATTTATATAAATCAAGTAGTGCCTGCAGAGATATAATTTAAATTTTTAATTATAATTGCCTCTTATTTGTCATATCCAGGTGTTGCTTTTGCAATGGTAAGTTTAACAAATCTTACTTTCGAAATCGACATGGCTGACGTTTCTTATACGTAATGTAAATTTCTATCCATGTGGCTAAGAAATTGTAAACAAATGTGTTAGACATATCTTGAATCATTGTAATTATTTTGGGACTTGAATATTGCTTCAGATATTTCATTCAACGTTGGTCCAGCATATGTGCTACTCTGATTTTGGAATGAAAGGAGATGAATACCAAGACGAAGCAAGCTGGACAAAACTAAATAACACCAGCAGCGTTCTCAGCCACACAGTGTAGTGCATGCGGACAGCGCAAATGGACTACTCGCTACGTTACTACATTCAAAATAATATCTTTTCTGTTTTTCTGGTTTCACACCTGGAGAAGCTCACTTATATGTGGATAAGTAATAGAACATCATGTCATTGACGCCAATCCACGATTGTGGCTGTTGTTGCATTCCACGACCTTTGTTGTGTCTTGTGAACAAAGGAAGAGAGCGCATGTGGCAACGATGCGCTGAGTTGTAATTTCGAGGAGATTTTAACCAACCATTCTATCTCTTCCATCTCCAAATGAGAATAAGAGCCCCGCTTCTCGCAAAGGAGAACAGGCCAGATATAAAACATATGCACGAGTGTAACGCCGAATTGGTTCTGCTGCAAATATTGCTTCATGCCAATCTGTCCTGCAATAAAAAGAAAGATCAAACACGAGAAGAGGTTTTGTAGATGTTTCCGAGAGGCACCCTGAAATTTGAGAATCTGTTTTCACGAAACACGCTTGCATGAGTTGTTCGAATTCTTTTGGGATCGTTATTTCTCAAGACATGAGCAAAGTGGTAATACAGTTTTCTACTATATGAATCACCAAGGAATTATTACCAGCAATCGAACAATGCAAAACTGTATTTGTTGTAGATGTTTTGGGTCGATCCTTACGAAGTAGAACCGTTTGGAGCGGCGAGTAGAACCTGCACACCTGCACAATCTTTCCAAGACATATATCAGAAAAAAATTTGTGAACCACAATCTCGACTCAACCATTTACCAAGAGGCAGACATCACGAAAACATGTCAACATGCCTGGCATCTTTCCGGCAAGGACGATATAGATACATTTCGCGACGATTTATGACATAACAAAGATGCAAAAGATAGTAGCCCATCTACATGAGGACTTGTACCAAAAAGATCGATTTTTAACCTGCCGAATACATCTTAATGCGTTTATCTGACGAGCTGTATCGATGAAACAATTGACTGGCCTGTTTTTGTAAGCGTGCGATAGAAACAGTGATTGTATTGGAAAAGAACAATACCCTAAACATGTTTTCTTCTTAGAGAACATTTTTGAACGACTAAGTTATCCTTAGCCAATTTGCTGCAATAGAGGCTTGATTAGAACCATAGCTATAAAATGAAAAGATCGGCTGCTTGGGTTGATCGCATTGTCACTAATAGGCCAATGGTCCGTAGTCCGTTTTCTGATCAACAACATGGGTCTTTGGCTCAGAGAGTCAATTTACACCAACGAAACACCCACGCAGTCGTGCGTAAACAAAGCACTTTGCAGCTTCTTCCAGACTCAGCTCAGACCATTGTAAAAAACATATTTGCTTTGACATTTTCTAGTTATATGTCTAAACCTTTTCCAGAAGGCGAAGTCGTACTCGAAAAGAAGTTGTAGCTGGTCTGGGTTCATTGTGCGTACAGCGACAATATAGTATTGTCTATTAGGAAGTACTTCCTATTGCAAACAAGGAATTCACGCAGACACCAGAATTTTCTATTTATTGGATTTGTCTGTTTACGAAGTAAACAAATTGTTTGAGCCATTTGAAAGTAGAAATGCTAAATTTGACAATGTGGATAAATTTATCGTGTCACAAATAAGACGTTCAACGAAGCTAGTGACTGAACGTGGTCTTTTAAATATTCAGCGACGGCATTATAACATAAAAGGTGACACACGCGGGATTGACAATATCATTACGGATCAATTAAATACATACTATGCAGAGATGTTATAACAAATTGCAAATCAAAGTCATGCTTTCTTGATTCTAGAAGACTTAACACACAAAGGCGTCTTAAGGATATGGGGTACCCCGTCTGTGGTTGCGACCGCACATTTCGCAAGTCAGCCAAAGCACTAAATTCAAAACCAAATGCAACTGAAAAGAAAGAAGAAAGAAAAGGAAGAGTCTGAGCCGATAAAGTACGATGACGAAGAACCTTCATTTCCGCAAGTAAAATGGACTCTCTCACGCTAGCTGCTTTGAAGTTTTCACTGTTCAATATTTTTAAGGAATTTTCTTTTTTTTGGGGGGGGGGGGGATTTCAGAGATACCACCGGTAAAAACCTGAAAATTAAAAGTGTACGTTGTAAAAGAATTTAACTCAAAATATTTTTTTACTGTGAACTCTGATGAAACTAGATGCAGAAAGGGCAGAAATCCAGAGAAGAATTACCAACCATTAGCTTAGGAAGAATACTGTGAAAAACCTGTCCAAACCTGGGGTCCCTCCAACAAAGATCATGCTAGTGACTCGGCTTAAAACTGTCATCTTTAACTGGTAATAATAATGAGAATAGATCTACTTGCCTTCTTTGCATATTGCATCTCCCCAAAATGTACATTGAGGGGTATTTTTGCTCATTAGAATAACTTATTTTCCATATATCGATCCACAGCGTAGAAATATACTATCATACATAATATATGCCCCATTTTAAACAGAAATCACATTACAAAATTTACTGCACTCCAAAATAATGTGTTCCTCACTAAAGGACAATGTTTAATCCGTCATCTTCTAACATTAAAACCATTGAAAATAGTTCCAGCTTAAGATTCCAAACTGGCAGAACAGATTGTTACTTATATTTGATTTAAGTCATTTATTTTTATTTTAATTGTTTGTTTGTCAGATTCAAATTTGACATTTTAAGTTTAAGATTCATTCCTTGGGAGATTACCTGTACTTTACAAATAAACACCAGATGTTGACCTCATTTCTGACCTAGCTTCAGAGTTGTAAACAAGTTTTAAAATGATTGGTTGATTCCAAGGACATTATGGAGCTTTGTTGTAAACATCTTTCTATTTTTAGTTGGGTCATACGGTGTGCACGAGATTTTTTTAACGTTAATTTTGTTCTAAAGATTCTAGAAGATCACGTGACCTCTTCCTTGTTTAC
This sequence comes from Unio delphinus, assembly GCA_029339505.1. Lineage (NCBI taxonomy): Eukaryota > Metazoa > Mollusca > Bivalvia > Unionida > Unionidae > Unio > Unio delphinus. Next base: position 955,922 of record JAQISU010000109.1, read on the forward strand.
GTAAAAACAGATATATAAATTATGTTTTGGAGCGAACTATTTAGTAGAAGTTGGGCTGTTAGAATATTAAGTTGTGTCGTTTTGAGTTATTTTGAATTACCTTGTATTGGAAATTATTTCAATTCGTTTGGATCAAGAGGATTTATTTTGTTATTTATCTGGAACATAATTGTGCTCATTGAATTTCATAAGACCAGAACTGACTTCATCAAGTGACATTGTCTTCCATCTTGGATGCTTCATTAAGATTCGAACTTGGAATTATTAAGATATTTTATTACCAGGACCTTTGCAATTTCACTAATGGAATATATTTTGAATTATTTTTGGATTAATTTTGGAATTGATTCTTAAAATCTTAAGTTTATTTTTCTTTTCTGGAGAATATATGTGCTCAATAAATTTTGTTTATTAAGTTTTTACAAGCTTGTTATTTTCACTCTTTCTATGTCACTGTTTATTCGAGCCAAAGCACGTAACAATATACATGTATATATATATACATATATATATATATATATATATATATATATATATATATATATATATATATATATATATATATATATATATATATATATATATATATGTATGTATATGTGTGTGTGTGTATTTTTCTATTTATTATCTATTTATATATCTGCAACGATTAATTGCCTAATAAACATATGTATGCATGCATGAATGTATGTATGTATGTATGTATGTATGTATGTATGTATGTATGTATGTATGTATGTATGTATGTATGTATGTATGTATGTATGTATGTATGTATGTATGTATGTATGTATGTATGTATGCATGCATGCATCCATTCATAGAGACATACATAAAAAAACGATATATCTATATATATATATCTATATATATATATATATGTATATATATATATATATATATATATATATATATATATATATATATATATATATATATATATATATATATATATGGAGAGAGAACTAGAGAGGGATAGGCGGACGGATGGACAGACAGACGGACGGACTGTCTGTCAGACGTTTGAATGGATGGATTGATGGATAGACTTGTAACTGAATATAATGGATAACTTCGTAAATTTAACGTCACCACAAAAAAAAGGAATTAACTGATTCATTGTAATTTGATTACAATATTAGATAGATAAATAAAAACTGTAATCAGTATTAATATTAGCAGATTGAATGTCTATATTTACGAATAATGCAACAGCTCATATTAAAATGAATAATAACTAACGCAGATATAATTAACAAATAGGGAAAATGTGGAGAAAAAAAAATAAACCACAGAACTGTGAGTGTGAGTAAACAAAACTGATAAAGTAAATAAGAAGAAAATTAGCGAACGGAAATCATTAAAGCATACACAATCGCCAAACAAATTGATAGCATACAAAGACAAATTCGTTTATTCCAATAGGAAATAGTCCGACCACATCCATGTATAAATGTAATATATATGGGTGATAATTAAGGTTGAACAGGTGCGAAAATCACAGGTAAGTAATCAAAAGATAACAAGTTTCCTGGTGGTTTCCAATCACAATTCATAGAGCAAAGAATTATCCAACAAATTGCTTAGCGAATGATTTACAAATTACTCCACAGCTTGCGTTAACTGGAGAGGAAGCAGTTATCTTTCTTTTCAGTCTCTTACCAAATTAGAATGAACATTTTTATAAATATGCGCTGATTGCACACGGAAATTTTATAAACATTCCATTATTTGAAGGAATCTATTGTGTTCACATCAAATTAGAACGACAATTTTCTAGTTAATATATTATACTTGTTTAATATTGTTTTCATTCGCATGATAATTAGTCCTTTGTTTACAAACACTTTCATCCATCCATCTATTTATCCTTAGTTCTATACATCCATCCATCCATCCATCTATCCATCCATAGATACATACATAATTTCAATGAACATTTTGTATTTGTAGTTAGCTCACATTATTTTTTTTTATAATTGTAACAACAACACAGGTAGCTACATGTTTATTTTTAGTAACAGACCTTTCTGATGTTTTTAACTTTTACATATTTTAGTTCATTCTGTTTTGAATATTGGCAGGCACAAATATACCTTTGTTGAAATTAGTTCTCCCAACTAACTAATGTCAAACAAATAACTTGTGTGTAATGACTACCAGTACGTATTAAATCTGACGAATGATCAATAAATAAACTTGTGTAAAGACACTCAAAAGATTTGTTAAGGAAGACAATAGAACATCTACCTCGTTCGACATTACGAAGCAACATTCAAGAGGCTGGAATTAAACTAGTGTCCAGCAGTCCCATTTTAACCCCATGCCGTATTGGTCTACCAATTTAATGATACGCCAGTCGCAGAGTAATTGATAACCAAAAGAGAGCAAGATGGGTGTAAAGATCATTTAATGCTCAGACAAATTCAATATATCTGCCTTTTCGTGCTGTCTCCTAAGTTAACATAAACTATTATTATAGACCAATTTGATATCGCCCTACACTGAGATCCACACCTCAGGGCGATGTGATCAACAAAGCGGAAAAATGCGTTGTTTGTACTAACGCTATCTGATGGGTCATTTGTTCAAATCAGGAGTCTAGTAAAGGACCAATAATTTTGTTTACCTTCATCGTGTTTCCTTGTCAGAAGAAAAATAAATTAAACCGATATTGACTCCAGCCAGTCATTGAGCGGCATAACTAATTTTTCATTATCGGGTAATTGACAAATCCACCAATCGGCGAGCAGACCAGCCGTGACAGTAATGTTCTCATTAAAAAGCGCACTTTTTTGTATAAAGCCAGGTAAAAATAAATGAGTTGTAGAAAATTTACGAAATTGTAACAAGTATCGTCTGGAGCATGACATTTTGTTAAAAGTTACATAGTTCACGTTACTATTGTGACTGTCATACGTGATAAGCAATGCCTTTAGAATATAATAACGTTGATGCAAAGTGTGTTTCCAAACCAGGTTCCCCTAATTCAGGTGAAAAATCGGAGAAAGTTATAGGCTGTGGCGAAACCTTAACTAAAAGCGACAGTTTTGCTACAATGTCTATCGAGAAAGGGCACATATTTACTAGCTGTCCGGACAAAAACCCATTGAGATTCAGTGTGGATTCAATTTTATCAAACACAACAAAAAATGAAATCTGTAGAGACTTGGGAGATGAGAGAGACTTCTTAGTTAGGACTAAAGCTTGTATTATGCCTAGAGCATCGTTAAAAACTCTTTCATTCAGTGTAGATGGAATTCTTGGAAATTCTCAGTCTAGTGTGCGTCCTGATAGCTTTACCTCTGCGTACGTGTCTAGTCATACTTCCGATCCTAGATGGTCACACGGACATACAGTGGAATCGGGATTTCCTTGGCTCGCTGGATCAGCAACAACGCCTCCACCATGTAAGTCATATGTTTTGTTTTTTTTACACGTTGTGTTTAATTGAAAATAAATAACATCAGATACTGTTGATGCTTCTTATAGACAACTTCAGTTTGTTTTAGATGATTAGTGAAGCAAGAGTTAAATTTATTTATCAACCAAGATACGTCAGTAAAGATTAATGTATTGTATATTTCTGCCTAAAAAAAATGAATCGAAAAATCGGAATTAATGAATATATAGAACATAATTCTTTGCCTCAGTACGATTGCGCTTTTTTTTAGTAGCGATGGAATTACATAATTGTTTTGTAAAAACATTTATTGTCCAAAATTTGTAGTGGATTATATTTAATGTACACAGCTCGGAAATAAGCATGATTTATGCAAGGAAAATACAACTAAACAAATCCAGAAAGATATGTGTGTTTGAGTACGATGTCTGCACTGTGGAATCTTGCCGCAAACATGTAGCATGATGTCCCACCCAGTCACATTATCCTGATACCAGGCCGACCAGACCTAACACTAACTTCTTAGTGCTGAACGCCAAGCGAGGCAGCTGTTAGTACCATTTTTGTAAGTCTTTGGTATGATTCAGCCGGGGATCGAACCCACGACCGCGGCAGACGCTCTAACCACTAGGCCACCGGAGCGGTTAGAAAGATACGTAGAGATACAAACAAAAACAGATTATTCATTCCTTAAAGCGTTGAATTGAAAACATATAACCTTTAGATTGATAACACTGTTTAATCCAGATTGTTGACTGACAATTATCCGATAATCCACTCACGCATACACCACACCCCACGTTATTAATAGATATTTAGACATAAAATAACTCGCTGTCTTTGTAATAAATATGCAGAACGATTGGTTAACTGATTACAAATTTAATCAATACCGTATAAAATTCTAGAAACTTTTTTAATTCCGGATCATTATTAGTGAAAATATTTTGTAAACTATTTACATGATATTTAGAAGAGTCGTTAAAAATTGATTATGTCAGCTATAAAAATACCCCCCCCCCCCTCCGAATGATGTTATATATCAAATGATTGCCAAATTTAAATTCAAGTAGTGTCTGTTTGTAAACACAGCATGTACAACTTTCTTCACAACTTCTACAGTATTGTGAGTAACAGTGAGACGTAAACATTTTTGTAGAGTTTGTACAAAAACGTATAAATGTTTATATTTTGCGAACGAAAGATATATCTTCATGTAATTAAATACAGCAAATTATAAAAAATAATACATATTAATGCTACCAAGAGCGTCCTATATAGAACACAAATAGGAAACTATCACCCCGATACAAGTTATCGCCTACAATACGAACGCATCAGAATACAAGCAGTTTTAAAAATGTTCAGTAAAACTATTTACAACAGCAACAACATTAAGAACAACAGCAGCAATATAATGATCGTTATTATTATTATTGTAATTATTATTATTATTATTATTATTATTATTATTATTATTATTATTATTATTATTATTATTATTATTATTATTATTATTATTATTATTATTATTATCAGTAGTAGTAGTAGTAGCAGTTGTAGCAGCAGCAGTAGTAGAACTAATAATGGTAATAGTAATAGCAGTAGTGGTAACAGTAGAATTAGTAGTAATAGCAGTAGTAGTAATAGTAGTAACAGTAAGTACCACATCAGTAGTAGTAGTAGTAGCAGTAGTAATAGCCGCAGTAGAAATAGCTGTATTAATAGTAAGAGTAGTAATATTAGTAGCTGTTGCAGTAGTAGCAGCAGTAGTAGTATTAGTAGCGGTAATAGTAGTAGTATTAGTAGCGGTAATAGTAGTAGTATTAGTAGCGGTAATAATAGTAGTATTAGTAGCAGTAGTAGCAGCAGTAGTTGCAGCATTAGAAGTATAATATGTAGCATTAGTATTAGTAGTAGTAGTACCTTTTGTATTAGGAGTTGTAATACCTTTTGTATTAGGAGTTGTAGTAGTAGCAGCAGTAGTAGTATTAGCAGCGGTAATAGTAGTAGTAGTAGTAGTAGCAGTAGTAACAGCAGTAGTTGCAGCATTAGTAGTATAAGATGTAGCATTAGTATTAGTAGTAGTAGTATCTTTTGTATTAGGAGTTGTAGTAGTAGCAGCAGCAGCAGATATGTCTTGATTATAGTCATGACTAATCGCTTTTGCGTTCTGCTACTTAAACCTTAAGAAAAAAAAATTGATTTACTTTGAACATAGTATGGATTTTGTAACTCAGTCTAACTTTTAGTTTAGCTTAGTTTTAGTTAACTTTCCAACGTTTTCTTGTATTCTAATGATACAGCATGAATTGATCTCCCATTCCTGATATCACTGAAATTATTAAAGATCTAATGACTCAAATAACTTTAAATTATAACTCTCTCTCTCTTTTTCTCTTTCTCTCTCTCTCTCTCTCTCTCTCTCTCTCTCTCTCTCTCTCTCTCTCTCTCTCTCTCTCTCTCTCTCTCTCTCTCTCTCTCTCTCTCTATCTCTTTCTCTCTCTCTCTATCTCTCTCTCTCTTTCTCTCTCTCTCTCTCTCTCTTTCTCTCTCTCTCTCTATCTCTCTCTCTCTATCTCTCTCTCTCTTTCTCTCTCTCTCTATCTCTATCTCTCTCTCTCTCTCTCTTTCTCTCTCTCTCTCTCTCTCTCTCTCTCTCTCTCTCTCTCACACACACACACACACACACACACACACACACACACACACAAAAACCACACTATTTTGACATTTTAAATAAATATAATTGAAGCACTGACTTCATCTCAGACAGAAAAAAAATCACCTTACGATGACAACAAAAATAAGGTTGGAGTCCAAAGTGTGCTACCTTCCTTAAAAGACCATAAAATATATCTTGTAATTTGATTCTTTGGACGCATGAAAGACCTGAATACTAAATGCACATATGCACCAAGATTTGCTTTTGGAATTACCTGCTGGTGTTATCTTAACACGTATTCAGCTCTTGTTCACTCATTTGTTTTAAATCCGAAGATATTAGCGCAATATTATATTTTTTTAAGTATTTAATTTTAATAAAGCAATTCATACGAATGTTGAAAGTTTACTGAGAAGAAACATAGAGTGGATGGAAGACGCAGACGTGGAGATAATATTCATACTAGGCATATATGCTTTATGCTTGGCATACATATTTTTTGCAAGGCATACATGTTTTATGCTAGGCATACATATTTTTTGCAAGGCATACATGTTTATGGTAGGTATTAGGGCATAACCGATTAGCATTTTTCTACTGATTCCCGATTCCGGATTTTGGGCATAAAATTTTTCCGATTCCGGATACGATTTGATTAATCGGAAATGCTAAATCCGTATTTTTTTTCTAAAAAAATTCATCTTCCGTTTCCGGGTTTCTGGTATCTGGTTTTGCCGTGTCTAGCATGTTACTTAGTACTTTACCATATCCGGCTTTTCACCCGCTAGTTCAAATGGTATCACGGTACCAATTGTTTTTCCATAGACCTCAATGCTAATATTTGGAGAGATAAATATATTTTCTATCCTAATTTAGCATGCATCTCACACACTGTTATAGAGAACAATGTTAGATTGTCAATTTAATGATGACAAAACCAGGTACTCCATTGCATTTAAGAGAGATAACTCTGCTGGAACTAGACAGGGGTATGAGTTATCTAGTCACAGCATACTTATTTTCAGTCATGTCTATGACATTTTCAAAAAATCAAAAAATACAAAATATGATCTATATAGGAATTAACATAAATTCACATGTTGCCAAGAGGCTAAACTATTTTTTAAGCCTAACAGAAAGTACAACTCTTACATAATCCACCAATCATAGCTCGTGTTGTCCTCTAGTACTGCCTGCAATGGACCCTACACTTTAAGCTCCACCCATCTGGTCATGCGCAATTGGTACCGTTATACCAAATAGATTGTCTCACAGCGTGGTTGTGTTGGCCATATTTGGACTTTTCTGACTTCTTGTTTAACTTTATTAACACACTATCGAATGACACGCAGTGTTAGACACGGTGCTATAGAAATTCAACTTTATTATTTTTATTATCCGAACCGGTCGTTCCTGCCTTGTCCGACTCCGATTAATGGGAAATTCATACTATCCGGTGGAATCCGATTTCCGGATCAAAAGTCGGTTATGCCCTGGTAGGTATACATGCTTTATACTAGGCATACAGGCTTTATGCTATGCATTCATGTTTTCTTCTTGTCATGCATGCTTTTTAGGCAAAGGATACATGCTTTATGCATGATACAACCGTACAATACTTTATTATAGGCATACATGACTTATGCTAGACATACATGCTGTATGCTAGGCATACATGCTTTGTGCTAGGCATATGATATCTACACTCAATGATATTAGGTTTAAACTTCATGTCTTTGAAATTTACTTACAGGTTTGAACAGCCAGCCAAGAGCAAGTCCCCAGAAGTGCACATTGAGAAAGCACAAAGCAAATCGGAAACCGAGGACACCATTCACGACGTCGCAACTTCTTGCTTTGGAAAGACAGTTTAAACAGAAACAATATTTATCCATTGCTGAAAGATCAGAGTTTTCATCCTCGTTAAATCTGACGGAGACTCAAGTAAAAATATGGTTCCAGAACAGAAGAGCAAAAGCCAAGAGACTTCACGAAGTAGAGTTAGAACAATTAAAGATGACTAGCAAGCCCATGCTTCCACCAGCAGTCGGCATAATGTTTCCGACTGCGGCTACGATGTACAGCCAATTTAGACCGCATGTTTACCCACAATTACTGTCAATGTCATTGGGATATTCGTACTGAAATAATTGAATCGGAAGAGTTTGCCATTTTTTGATGTAGGATAAAGTTATTTCAGATGCAGATCTGTTTTCAGGTTAATATTTGTAAAAAAATATGTTAAAGAATAATTGACTCAATATTTAAATTTCTCCATATACTAGATCACAAGTTCGCAGTATTTCCTGTTTACGTTGGAATTTGCATCCGGTCATGTGTACCACGGTAATTTGTCACTGTACCGGTAGTTTCATTAAGGAATTACGGAAATTCCCGAGTAATATTGTTATCAATTTAATGATTTTAGCAGCGCATTTAAATATTTTCATTACAAGATAACTAAAGTGTTAACCTTTCTTCCAAACAGTTGTATTTATCACAACTTACTTTGAATATTACACATATAATTATATCTAGATTCCAATAATTCGCGTGTTGCAAACGTGGCTGTCTAACGGGATTTGTTAAAGATATTCGGATCAAATCATGCTTCGGGAGAAACCGTCGAATTAAAAAAAAAGTCTTATATTTTAGTAATTTACTAGAGCATGTCAATCTGTTAAGGACATATATTTCTTTGTAAGTCTTCGAATCATCTTTCAATAGAGAGTTGTTTTTGTCTGGAATTTTTGCAATTAAGTCTACTAAATCTTTTCTCGTTTGTTGAGTAAAATGCGTTTAATGCTTACTCTACATCGCTGATAGATATCTTGCCTGGTTGTTGGCACAAAGATTCCCTGCATATTTTGTAAAAGGTTTATTTAGTGACATGCATTCTTCAGTGTTCTTATTTAAGATACGCTCTTTAATATCAACACAGAGCTTTTCAAATGGTGTCAGTTATAGTGCAAGCGTAATCACTCCACTTTAGTTACATTCGTTTAGATGACAACCTCTGAACCAGTCCATTTTGCAGATTCATCTATTATGCGCTGCCGACAATTAAATTTAAGGGGCGGGGGAGCGATCATAAGTTTAGCTGAGATAATTGCTTTTCTTTTATCTCATGAAATTAATCATTTCTTTTAATTAAAAAAAGGCATAATGGAGATAGAATTGTGTTATTTGCTATAAAATCAGTTAAATCAGAGCAAGAATTTTTTTTCCAGCTATTAACAGACAGAAATTAAACATAAAAAAACTTTGGCCGATGCCCCGAAACAGTAAGGTGTTCGCTCCATGGTTGTTCTATATATACTTGGGATATACCTTGGTACGTATTGCAGTATGTTCAGAAATATTGGGCTGTGATATATATATATATATATATATATATATATATATATATATATATATATATATATATATATATATATATATATTCATTCTGAACGGAACGAAACATGTAGAAAGCAATATAATCAATGAGATTGAGATTTTAAATATATCGATCTACTTATTTATGCTGCTTATTTATTAAAAGATTTTCATTGACATTTCAAAAAAAGAAAAACCAAAGAAACTGGCGTAAATGTGTACGGGCAATTGTGTGTACATGGCAGTAATATGCCTCCATATCGTTAATATAATAAATGTACAGTGTTTTTTAAAATATGTCTAAAGTGTTATTGATAATAGTCATAATATATTAAAATTAATTGTCATCAAGTGCCGTATTTTGTTCTTTTTTTTTTTTATTTCCGATGAAGTTTAAATGATGTATTTACTAAAAACAACTTTGAAATCAGGCCTTCCTTTTATTACCACATCACTTTTCAATTATATAATATAATATATAAGTTCTTAGTTAACAGCTTGTTAATCTGCCAAAAAAATCACCCACAGATTATTACGAGTCATATGTAAATATAGAGGTTTTAATTATTACGTTTTCATGTACATCAATTCCTGATTGAAATCAAATTACTGAAATAAGCGGAACAACCATCTCCGAACACAAGTAATAAACTGTGGCAAAGAACAATTGATAGAGGAAATGATAAAATGAAATGCCAAAAACAAGTCATGCAATGAATGGGTTAAAGAGTAATTTGGTTTTACAATCATGAATATTAATAAATTACAGAGAAACTTCAACATAAATTACACGTGATTTTATAAAAGCAGTAGATAGTAAATTTGCAAAGGAAAACATAATTTCATCATAAAAAAGACATTTTGTTAAAAGCGAAATCGAAACTTTCTCATTTATAATTTGACTTGAGTTTCTTACTCTTTTCCTGCAACTCAGCTGAATGTATTAAACTGCTGATTCCTTCATTAGGACCAAGTTAACATATCAAATGCCTTTAACACAATAAAATAATGACAATACTGAACTTATGCGAACCAATCTATTTTATAACTACACTTTACATTTCATCGATGATGAGTCTATGAAAGACACAAATCAGTGTGACATGGGTATTTTCTGATGTCATTTATCAGACTTTTATATTAGATTTTACGAAATTATTATACAATTTGTGTGCCTATTTCCAGGGAGAAGACTATTGTCTGAATGTAACATACCCTTCTCCTGCAATTCAATACTGAAATTTAATTGTTCACTTATGAAATTGTCGTATGACGATAATTCAAATCAAACGAGCTAAGCAATTGACATGAAACATTTTAATTTAAGCTGCAAGATTTTTAAAATTCCACCACATCATGACTGGCGATACATCAAGGTAAAAAAACAGATATTTTCATGATAATAGACCAAAAGAACGTACACAAGGTTTTAGGGCGCCTACATCTGCTTTCATGATAGCTGCTTACATGGCTCATTAGAGCTATGGAAGAGATGATGTTTAATGTTGGGGTATTTTGCTATCTGATGTAATAGGTTATGTGGTAGACGAAGATGTACCATCAGTTCTCAATTCAAGTAAAAACTACTAAAGTGATACGCCTACTTCGGCAAGATTACAATGGTCTATCGGACGAAGGTATTGCAAGGAGATATCTCAAAGCATTAAGTAATATCTGATTTGAATGTCTTGTGCACAGGTACAAATCAGATTTGTTATTACACTGTATACTATGATGTTGTTATAGTGGTAATGAAGATATTACGTTTAGAAGGTCTATTATTGCGACCCAGATGAAAACATCATCAAAAATTCTTCACGGATTCAAAAATGAAATAGGTTCTGCTGTTAGTAGTTTTTTACCAGTTTGTCTGGTGATGAAAATGTCAGATTCATCAACAGAAGAGCACTTACCAGAAATCCAGTTAGTCGTTAAGTATTAATTTAGAAACAACAAATAAATGGAAGAAATTAATTTGATAAATAAATAGCTCACTCTTGACTCTTAAAGTTTTACCTAAGCTATTTTTTTTGTGTAAATAAACTGTGCAGCCTTTGAGAAACAATAGAGTTAAACAAACATATAGTTCAGAAATTGCAAATCTTGAAATTTTTCAGTGGTGTTGTATTGAAATGTCACTAGTGTTTAAGAGCTATGTGATTTTGTTTTTGTTGTTCTTAAAACAATTTAGTGGACTAGAAGTTTTGTCATTTTAGATTTTGATTTGAAAAATATTTAAGAAGTTAATTTCTGAAATCTTACTACGTTCCAACAGAAAAATACGAATGGCCCAGGAATGTTCTCGTTTAGAGATACGCGATTTTAAATTTTAACAAATGTTGTAAATGGTCAGGTTTCTAAAATCTGCTAGTTTTCTAACGCAAGTGAAGGATGGACCTTTCTCTAAGGTAGCTACAATCAATTTGCAAATAAATGTGAAACGACCTGGCGAGGCTCTAGTGTTTTGATGGGATAACAGGCAAGCAAATAGATATACATTATGTGAGAAGCAAAGACAATTAATTTTTATTGAGTGCTGTGTTCATGAAAATATAAAAAAGACATACCTAAGCAATTATTTATTGTGCCAACTTACTCTTTCATATTTTGGGGACAGACTATTTAATTTTCGTTTGTTTATCAGACTATGATTAAATGTGTGAATGTTTGTTATTTTTTTCTTGAGAGATTTCATTATTGTATTTCTATATAATATTAAAATTATTCAGTTTAACTAAAAATATGAATGAGCACATTTCACGAACAGAGAGAGAGAGAGAGAGAGAGAGAGAGAGAGAGAGAGAGAGAGAGAGAGAGAGAGAATTTAAAGTTATCTGAGTCATTAGATCTTTAATAATTTCATTGATATCAAGAATGGGAGATCAATTCATGTTGTATCATTAGAATACAAGAAAACGTTGGAAAGTTAACTTTACTAAGCTAAAATAAAAGTTAGACTGAGTTAATATAATGTATTTCTTCTGCATTTTGTGATGATTACCATTAGGAATACAAAATACAAGGATGAACAATGGAGATCGTGTCGGCTTCTTAAGAAACGAAACCAGGAAGTATTAAAAAAGACTATCATTGTAAACAAGATAATGTGAACGCTGCGCATCTAGTAAATAAGACAATTTCTGGCGTTTCTGGAAATATGAATAGCTGATTCCTTATTCTACACGTTTAGGATAAAAAATTAAGCTGTAAGACAGACGCTTACATAGTATCAATAATGATACATTCTAACTCAGAAATACGTGTATAGAACACATTAGATACCATGATGGGGACTTGACCAACAGCGCCGGTGCAAGGCATTTTGGTGCCCTAGGCAAGATCACCCGCCTATCATGAAATAACCCCTTAGCCCAGCGCCCTAGGCAATTACGTAGTTGTATTACACAGTAAAAGGCAATTTATATTATGTCCATTGCTAATTAAACCTAACAAGAAATCATTCGCAGAAGAGCTTTGACAAAATCAATTTTAAACAATGAATCTAAGTACATGTAAACGTGTATTTCAAATCGATCAATAAGGTGGCACCAAAACCTATCCCTTTCTGGTGTAATGAAGCTACATGGTCCTTTGAAATGATCAACGACAGAAGTATACAAGGTATCACACCAACTACAAACGTCATCATCCGCAGGTAAAATAAATTTGGACACAATATTGGCGACAACTGGACACGATTGAAGAGAAGCTAGAAACTTCATAGGAACCTCTCATATTAACAGACGGGATCAAAATGCCACAAAGCCAAAGCTTCTAAAATATATTGAACGGTTTGCCTTGAGTTAGTCTACAAAGCAAATCAGTTTCATATTAACTTCCGACTTTGTATTCAATAATACATTCTCAACCATTTTTGTCACTTTGTTCGATCGTGAATTATCAAAGAGTCAATGAATCTACTAATGTCAAATATTTCAATTTCTCTATAAATGTCTGGAATCAAACCATTTTGTTTTGACATTTGGGTTTTGATAGTTGGAAAGGCGGGGTAAACATGCATTGTTTGCAAAATTGGCTGCTTGCAATCTACGATGTTTCTTCAGGAAAAAAACCCAGCTTATTCTTGCCTCTGTAGGCTACAATGGGCAAAGCACCCAGTAAACTCAGTGCACTGTCAGTTTTTGTGTATCTAGATATTCCTTATATGTGCTTAATGCAAAACTATAACAGCTCTCTAACGTATTTTCCGTGGGCTAGGTTTCACAGCCATACGATGCGTGGAGTAAATGCAATAGTTTCATACATAATGTTCGCCGTGAGTGGCTTATAGCCATACTCATTAACTCCTATATTAATAAACCTTAACAGGGAACTTTGTTTCTTATCTTTGGCATCTGTTATCTTAATATCAGCCTTTGTTATCTTAATATCAGCCTTTGTTATCTTAATATCAGCCTCTGTTATCTTAATATCAGCCTTTGTTATCTTAATATCAGCCTTTGTTATCTTAATATCAGCCTCTGTTATCTTAATATCAGCCTCTGTTATCTTAATATCAGCCTCTGTTATCTTAATATCAGCCTTTGTTATCTTAATATCAGCCTTTGTTATCTTAATATCAGCCTCTATTATCTTAATATCAGCCTCTGTTATCTTAATATCATCCTCTGTTATCTTAATATCAGCCTCTGTTATCTTAATATCAGTCTCTGTTATTTTAATATCAGCCTCTGTTATCTTAATATCAGCTTTACTGTACTTAGATGTATGGATGCCTAAATGTCTAATAATTATTTTTGTAGTACAGCATGAGATATTTAGTACCAATGCCTGTGTCTTCATGTGTAGTCAATGAGCTTTCATTAAATACAATAAAAATATAGCTATTCTTAGAATTGTATCTGAGTCAGGACTTTATAGAATAATGGTTTTGAACTACAGAAGGTGCATATCAGCTGCTACAGTTGGAAAAGGACACATGCCTTGACGACCGGAAATCGGTTAGAAATTATTCTTGAATAGCAGTCTCATCTGTACTTATTTGTATATGGATTGAAAATAACAATCCATAGTCTACGGCTGATTCATATCTGTAACAATTTATAGAATAATAAATAGTCATAACATGTACAGCCACGTAAAGTTTGCTTGGATTTTTAGAATAATTTGTTCGTCAAACACGTATGAAGTCATATTGAAGTCTAGACCCTTCTGAAAGTCTTCACCCCACGACGTAGTGAGTTAATTACGAACTTAGAAGGTTCAAAATAAGTTTGAAACCGACTTAATAAAAGTTTCTTCAAACATTTTACCAGGAACCGGTAGAAGCGCAATCGACATATTATTGTTCGGATCTCTTTTATTCTTACTGTCCTTTGAAAATGGTAATATATCAAACCTTTTAATTTGTCCGGAATATGTGCCAAGTTCCAATTTTGTTTAATCATTATTACAGTAACACGCAGATTCGAACACGGCAAGAAAGCACCCACCGCATTTCCTGTAAACCGTATGCCATATCATCCATACACACATGAGCCAAAGATGATGTTACAGAGCCGGTGGTATAGGCAACCGTGCATAGCAGACACACCCACATATCGAACCAGTAATTAATTCTGATCTCTACAGTCATTCTGGATTCATAATAGAGAAATCAATGTAATATAGAAATAAATAGTTTTATAAAATACGAATAAATAAAATTTTCATACAGGTTAGATAAGTTTAATTCGTAATATGTGGTTTAGAATCTGGCAAAGAATATTCTGGACAATTAACCATTTGACATGAAATCAATAAAAAAAAATCTTTGGATCAGTAAACCTTGGGACACACACACACGAACACACACACACACACATACACACATACACACATACATACATACATACATACATACATACATACATACATACATACATACATACATGTTGACACTTATTCATAACGTTTAAATCGTTGCCCGACGAATGCCTCCGGATCTATGGTTTGTTAGAAACAACGGCATATTGGAATGTCTGCTTATTCAGACTGTACTGGGATAACTCCATGATCCGCTTAAACTTGGTCATCTGCAAAATTTAGCGCATGTAGACAATTTACCCACACGCTGTCTTAATTGGAGGTCAAGCGTCTGTTTCATTATGGATGTATTAGTTAGGGTCAAATTACAACACGTGCATGAGGCAAACCAACATACTTGTAGCAACAGATTTTTAACAAAAGATCAGACACTATATTATTATCGTTTAAGGAGAGAGAGAGAGAGAGAGAGAGAGAGAGAGAGAGAGAGAGAGAGAGAGAGAGAGAGAGAGAGAGAGAGAGAGCTTAATGATACACTCCACACTACAACCATTTTTACCTCAGTTGTTGTATGATACACTCTAGCCGTCGTTACGCCATTTGTTGTATGATTCACTGTACCACTGTTACCTCGGTTGTTGTATGATTCACTGTACAACTGTTACCTCAGTTGTTGTATGATTCACTGTAACCATTGTTACATCAATTGTTGTATGATTCACTGCAACCATTGTTACTTCAATTGTTGTATGATTCACTGTAACCATTGTTACTTCAATTGTTGTATGATTCACTGTGACCATTGTTACTTCAATTGTTGTATGATTCACTGTAACCATTGTTACTTCAATTGTTGTATGATTAACTGTAACCATTGTTACTTCAATTGTTGTATGATTCACTGTGACCATTGTTACTTCAATTGTTGTATGATTCACTGTGACCATTGTTACTTCAATTGTTGTATGATTCACTGTAACCATTGTTACTTCAATTGTTGTATGATTCACTGTAACCATTGTTACTTCAATTGTTGTATAATTCACTGTGACCATTGTTACTTCAATTGTTGTATAATTCACTGTAACCATTGTTACTTCAATTGTTGTATGATTCACTGTAACCATTGTTACTTCAATTGTTATATGATTCACTGTAACCATTGTTACTTCAATTGTTGTATGATTCACTGTGACCATTGTTACTTCAATTGTTGTATGATTCACTGTGACCATTGTTACTTCAATTGTTGTATGATTCACTGTAACCATTGTTACTTCAATTGTTGTATGATTCACTGTAACCATTGTTACTTGAATTGTTGTATGAGTCACTGTGACCATTGTTACTTGAATTGTTGTATGATTCACCCTTGCCGTTATTACACTGTTTGTTTAATGATAAAATCTAACCATTGTGACTTCTGTTGTATTATTCACTCTAGCCGTTACTATACCCATTTGTTGTATGATTCACTGTAACCACTGTTTCCTCGGTTGTTGATTGCTATACTCTAAGGATTGTTACTTCAGTTGTTATATTATTCACTATAGCCGTTATTATCCCGATTTGTTGTAAGATTCACTCTAAATGTTGTTACCGCATTTGTTATACAACACAACTAACTAGAACTAATTACAGACATTCTCGAAGGTGACACTTATTTAAATTTAAAGTACGATTCTGACGAAATCTAATCCACAGATCACTATTCTGTAATATGACTAGTGTCATCTTTAAGGAATAAACATTTTTTTTTTTGCTACTTCAGAAGTGGATACCTTTGCTATAGCATTATGCTTCACTGGAATTAAATCTCTATTTTAGTTATTTAATTCAAATCTTAATACAGAACAAAAATATAAGAACTGATAAAATATTGATATAACATTTTTCTGTGTGTCTGATTTGAATTTTATATGTAGCTTTAAACGAATTTTAGTCATATCGCTACGATGTATGCAGTGTGGCAGTTGATAGTAATGCCAAGTACTGGATCATCATGCGGCAGACACGTAGCATCATGTCACACCCACTCACAATATCCTGACACCAGGCCGACCAGTACTAGCACTAACCTCTTAATGCAGGGCGATAAGCGTTCAGTTTAGAAAAGCACGAAATATTTCTTTAAGGAGGACCAAACCCACACAGACATTGCAATGAGTAAGAGTTACATGTATGAAATGATTTAACAAGTAAAGTAGTTTCTAAGATATTACATGGATACTTGTGCAATGAGGAATGCATTGGCAGACTAATATAAACGAAATTTTAGGTACGACAAAATATATGTTTATTTTGTATTTAATCCTAAGGTAAATACTTAGAACATCACAAAAAAGATATATTCTATTCCCAAAAATATTCCTCTTAGTAATTAATGAATTTAATGTTAGCCTTAGATAATGGTTGAGATTCATATCTGCTATTTAGTTTAGTGTTACATATGTAACAGAAATGTTGCAATCGAGGAAGAATGTGTCAAAACGTTTTGTTACATATGACTTTGAAGTAGTTAAAATATCCAAGCAAACTTAATCTGAAAAATGCATACATGACCTAAGCAGTGTCCTAATACAACAATTAATTATATTACATATATAATGCAATTGGATAATGTCATAGAAACATAATAAAATTGTGACTATGTTTCTTTAGAAAAGATAATTATAACATAAAATATTACACATCATTGTGGTGGAGGCAAGACAAGTTAAACGGGGTTAAATGATAAACATATGACCTGTTGTTAATGTATTCTTACGAGTCTAAGTTCTTAAAATAAGTAACATAAAAAAGAGAAATACAACAAGCTTTGCTAAGTTTAAAAAATAATATATTTCCCTAGAATATAAAGTGAAAAGGAAAAGAAGATAAACAAAAAGTGTACATTATTGCGATTTAAATCCGAAAATAATTCAGAATTACAGACAGAAGTCCTTATAATTTAAAGTTCTAAATGAAACTCAGTACAAATCCATAATGAATCTAAACAGTGACGGCGATGATGACATTATAGTTCCTAATGCATTGATGTGACAACAGTCTTTTCGTGATCACATAAACATAATTCCAGGTGTTAATTTATTATAACTTCCAGTGAATGTCTTTAGGCAAGAATTTTATCAGAGCACTTTTGTGTTTCCAGAGAAAATATCACTTGAATTCCATTATTGGAAGAAATAAAATTCATTCTAACTGGACACACTATATTATATGATTTGAAGGTGTTAGATCTTAAAGCAGATGATACACTCCTCCAGCTGTATAGTTGTCTACTTTAACTCCGGTCACAATGAGCATTTTCAAAACAAAAACATTACCTAATGCAAGAAAACCTTCTAGAATGATCTTGATATGTACTAAGAAATAACTTGGATTATATATAATTCACTTAGGGAATTCCTAAACCTAGACCAAAATAAACATATTTACTTCTTCAATCGATAATAATACTTATTTTAAACCCATGCATATAGTGATCAATTTAGATGTGTATTAGTTGTTTACAATGAATAAATAGAAAGGTAAATTCGGGTCAAACATAAATGAATCCAATTTTCGACAAGGGTTCAACATGTAAAAATACATGACAATAGCATGTAATGAAATAAAATAAAATAAAACTAACAAAGAAAGTCAATGAAATTTATACATAACAGTATCCAATATATTTGCTAATGTTGTATTATTAAAATACGGCACACAAAACATAAACTACATATTCATTCTGGACGAGATAGTTTCATGTATGCTTTAGGCAAATATTGAAAACCATCAAAAAATCATAATCATATCACGCGTATATACAAGTATGAAGAGAGAGAGAGAGAGAGAGAGAGAGAGAGAGAGAGAGAGAGAGAGAGAGAGAGATTAAAGCAAGCAACTGGAAGGTTTATTATAAGAAAGGTTATCAATTTCACTATCATATTTATCCACGAGGTTTAACACAAATCCATTAATTGCGACTAAAAATTCATTTTTCCTTCACATTACTAATTTGAGCTCCGTTGTTGATTAATAGCTATCTATCTCATACAAAGCATTCCATATATTACAAATGATCCGATTAGCTGCAAACTAATCTTTTAAAATTTTGTCAATACTTTCACGTCCCCTGGGGCGTACATCCTAACGCGGCATTCTACAAGCATAAGGTCGATTTTCCGCTCCCTTGCTAGTACCTTATGGCATATAAGAGAATCGAGTACAATACCTTGATGGACTCGGCGCTGAATTATAGCTATAGTCTCCCTCTACCCTTCCAAGTGGATTTAACGGATAGCTATCGTCACTGTTCTTATCAAAATAATAAATTGTCAACAGCAATAAATGTGCTTTCGTTGATGTCTAACGTCAAAACATGTCATTCTAATCTCTTACATCTTTTTAACAATATATTCATTTATTAATTATTATCTTGAAGTTTGAAGCTTAATTTATCTTCATACGCTGGTCAGCGACGCATCAGGACCTTAAACCCAAAATAGAATTGGGTACAGTGATGTAAGGGATGGGACAGTCCTATTATATGAAATATGAATTAAATATGGGCGAAGAGTTTTAAAGTTTTCTGACCTTGCGTTTCCGCATACAACGGTTTTGTGTAGAGAGAGAGAGAGAGAGAGAGAGAGAGAGAGAGAGAGAGAGAGAGAGAGAGAGAGAGAGAGAGAGAGAGGAGAGAGAGAGAGAGAGAGAGAGAGAGAGAGAGAGAGAGAGAGAGAGAGAGAGAGAGAGACAGACAGACAGACAGACAGACAGACAAAGAGACAGACGGGGCGTCGTCTATGTTACTTGATCAATTGCAGTTGCATTTAATTCATTTACGACATAATTTGATACTACTTTTTGTGCTGTTCACCTGATTTGGTGTACACAGTACACCCAAAATATATGATGTACCTGATATGGGAATGGGATGGGGTAACAGGGACCGTGTTGGTCCCTGTTACCCCATCTTATTCCCATATCAGGTAGCGTGTTGTTAGATAAACAATATCGACGCACACCGTCTATAGTCATCGCATGGACTGTTAGTCACTTCTTACCTTCTTTAATATTTTTGTCTTTTGACTTTTTATTTACTTTATAAAATATATATTTTTTTGCCGTATTTCATTACTTATCTTGATCATAAAATGCAAATAAATATCAAGTCGATTATTTGCGAAAAGATAGAAAGACATGAAAGTTAATGCAATGGATAACTTTGCCACTATGCCACTACAGCCGCCACCAAAATGATCAAAGGGACTAATAGATGACGTAATTTAAAAGAAACAGTAATATCCATGAAAATGAACAAATTGGCAGATTGTAAAATACCAAATTAAATGCATAATTAATATATAAAATACTCAAACAAATAAATACACGAGTAACTAATTGACAAACAAAAAACAAATTGGAAGAAACAGAGAACGGAAATCAATTATTAAAATGATGTTACAAATTATCACAAAATTTTATATAATGAATGAGAGATAAATTCGTCCGTTCGAACAGGAAATAGCCTAACCATACGCATTGTGTGACGTCATAAATATGGGTGACAATTAACAGCTGTATCGGTGCAAAATTCACAAGGAAGTAATAAAAAATTACCATGTTTCCTGTAGTTGTTTAATTTTGCGACACATTATGAAACACATTGCTAATTGAGTGCTCTTTGAACTGATCCATATCCTTAACTAATTCATATGTAAAGTGTTATCATTCTTTTCGATCTTTGGTTAAGTCCAGTTAATACTTTTAAACGGCAAATGTAACTAAACACTAAAATCGAGAAAGCCAAAGAAAAGTACAATAATTCCAAAACGCGATCATGTACACTTTCGATTGAGACTTTATATTCTTATCGTAAGTTTCTTGTCCTCGTCTAAGATCCTATCACATACCAGATAATTAGCGCTTATTCTATGAAAGTCAGAACAGACTTTAAATAAATAAATAAGTTCATTGAATTATTTTAATTGAGATTGATAATTAGATGCAACTATACATTTAAAAACCAAAAAACAATTATCTACTGAATTTGCTGTGACTTTCTTTAATTCTTTCTCTTAAGCATCGAATATTGACATGCGATTATTTGCATATAAAACTCATTATCCTGCATAGCCAATTAAACATAACAACAACTAAAATTTCGTTCTGTCTAGAAATGAATTTTGTGTATTGACTACAGAGAATTTAAAGGTGTCAGAACAATACTTCCAAGATATTTGTAGGGAAAACAAGATTTCACAGACCAATCCATGATATTTCCCCATGGCTACAGCCATTGGGTTAAAATAAACTTAGAACTCATTATTGTCTTTGGTATCTCAGGCGATGTCTTTTTTTTAAATTTCCCTTTCTTATAACTTTTAGAGCACTATTTTAACGGTCTACTCGCCCTTAAGTACGTGTTAACCAAAAAAAGAACGCTATGGATGTAAAAATCGTTTAAAGTTCAAACAAATTCAATTTTAATTTTCTTTTCACATCAGCATAACAGTTAAGCAAACATAGCTTACTAGTCAGATTTCATGTTCTGATATACTGAGCTTGCGACTCTTGGCAATGGGATCAGAGAACCGTAAAAACCAATATATTCCGATTGCATTAACACCATTAGTTGGGTCATTTGTTCAAGCAGGAGTCAATCAAAGAGAAAATAATATGTTTACCCTCAAAGTGAGAACGCAAATAAATTAAAAAGATAATAAATCTATCCAGCCATTGCGCGGCATTTGAAGCTTCATAATTGGTGTAATTGATAATAGACCCAATCGGCGAGTAGCTCAGCCGTAACGTCATTATCAATATAAAAAGCGCGATAACAATGTACACTTGAAGAGTGAGTCGTAGATAACGTACACTGTTAAACCTTGCCAAACTTGCTGCAAATATTTACGGCAGCATGAGATTTATTATTTAAAGATTATATAGTGCTAGAGTTTTTCGAGGATTGCAATATTTACGCAATGTGTGATACAAAGCCAGGTTCCTCTCATTCAGCTGAGAAATCGGAAAAAGTTATTGTTGATGGTGAAACTATAACTGTGAGCGATAATTGTAGTATAATACCTTTTGAA
This sequence comes from Unio delphinus, assembly GCA_029339505.1. Taxonomy (NCBI): domain Eukaryota; kingdom Metazoa; phylum Mollusca; class Bivalvia; order Unionida; family Unionidae; genus Unio; species Unio delphinus. The sequence continues at coordinate 978,216 of JAQISU010000109.1, forward strand.
AACAGACACATGTTTGCATGTGGTCTGGACAGAAAACCATTGACGTTTAGTGTGGATTCTATAATATCAAAACCAACAAAAAACAACGAAAGGTATAGAATCTTTGAAGAGGAAATAGAATGCTTGGCTATTACTAAAAGAACAAAAACTTGTGTCTCGCCTAGAGCCTCCTTAAAAACTATTTCATTCAGCGTAGATGGAATTCTTGGGAATCCTCAGTCCAGTAATTGTTCTGAAAGTTTCACAAGGTCACGCCTTTCCAGCTACGTGCATGATGCAAGATGGTCTCACAGGATTACGGCAGCAACATCGGGATTTCCTTGTCTCACGGAGTCAACAAAATCCCCTCCACCAAGTAAGTGATACATTTTACTTTCCTCTGTCAGAGAATTAGACGTATCAAAGTAATACGATGCTAACTTATTGGCATTATCATCTTATTAGATGATTACCGATGAAATAGCAACATTTATTAACGGCAAGATGAAAAGAGAAAACACGTAATTTATCATGTATTTCGCATTTCTAAGCTGAATACAAAGAATAACAAACAAGAAAAATAAAAGACTTTCCGAATAAAAATTATAGTTAAATACAACATCAACAATATTTTAAATAACATTAATAACACATTTTCATTGCTAATAGCTTTGCTTTGTAATATCTCTGTCTGTCTCTGTCTGTCTCTGTGTCTCTGTCTGTCTCTGTGTCTCTGTCTCTCTCTCTGTCTCTCTCTGTCTCTGTCTCTGTCTCTGTCTCTCTCTCTCTCTCTCTCTCTCTCTCTATATATATATATATATATATATATATATATATATATATATATGCACACATACATGCAAGCACTGAGATCGAAAAGGGGACATGTATCAGATTGAGTACACATTTCAAGTACCTAAAGGTCGAAAGACAGAGACAGGGACAGACAGACAGAGATAGAGACAGTGACAGAGACAGAGAGCTTACTGAAATATTCTAATATGCTAATATTTTAAGTTTTGAATTAATATTTACCGCACGAAATTACTCCTTTCAACAACAAAATTGCTCACTATAATAAGGTTACAGTAGAACCTGTGTAAAGGCTGCCTCTAATAGTTGTCCATCTATATTAGGAGACCATAATATAAGATCGTTTATGTGACGATTTTAATGCTAGCGGGACCTGAGTCGAACGACCTCCTGTGTACAGAGACCATTTTTGATGATTGATGAATATGTTCTGTTTTGACGGGTTCAGATGTATATCACATTATATGCCTAAGCTAAGAATATTAATGAAATATAATAATTTTAGGACCTAATATCAGTCACCGGTATAACAATAAGTAATGTTAGTTGACAAGGTGGAAGTGGATATTAAGCTCATTCGTATCAAAACTATCAGATCTAAGAATATGTGCAAAGTACAAACAAAACAGTGGTAAGGATAATAAAACTATTCTTTCTCGACATCTCCTTAATGGATTCAGACTTAGCGCATACAACTACTCATCAATCTTATTAGTATAGACTTAGCGGAATAACTATGTTTTGAATTGACTGTTATTTCATGAAACATATGCCAGAAAGTTTGGATTTTTTTGGTTCTCGTGCATATTTTATTGTAGTAATAAGGCGCTTTTAAAGAAAAATCCTTAGAAATATTAACCTTATTATCAATATATTTTTTCATTCATTTCAGTGAAGACAATAATATTATTAAAGTGCATTTTTTCCATTCTTTCATTTAATATGAAAGTTTCCTAATGATTTCAAATGTGAAACTGAACAGACCATTGAGCGGTCATACCGTTGCAAAAGCATTCACTCCTAACATAGATGTAGTTATTTATTATTTTGTTCGGCGTCAATTTTTTTTTCAATTCTATAGATTATCTTACTTGTTAATGTTCAAACGGTCGAAACTTCACGAGTTTGCAATTCATTTACAGATTTGGAGAGCCCATCAAGAGCAGATCACCAGAAGTGCACACTAAGGAAACACAAAGCCAATCGAAAACCAAGGACACCATTTACAACGTCGCAACTTTTTGTTTTGGAAAGGAAATTTAGACAAAAGCAATATTTATCTATCGCTGAAAGAGCAGAGTTTTCAAACTCATTAAATTTAAGTGAGACACAGGTGAAAATATGGTTCCAGAACAGAAGAGCAAAAGCCAAAAGACTGCAAGAAGCGGAGTTAGAACAACTAAAGATGGCTAGCAAGCCCATGCTTCCACCCGAAGTCGGTATAACATTTCCGGCTGCGGCTGCGCTGTACAACCAATTCAGACCTCAAGTATACCCACAAATGCTCTCAATGCAGCTCGGATATTTTTACTGAACTAATGCAGTGAGATATATTTGCTGATAAAGACGATTCAGATATATATATATATATATATATATGAGATCAGTTTACATATTTTGCTTATTTATTAGAGGATTTTCATAGATATTTCAAATGAAAAACAATTTAGGAAAGTGGCATAAATATGAAAGGAAATTGTGAGAAAGACAGGACAGCAAAATGCCTCCATCTCGTTAATATAATGAATGTACAGTGTTATTTTAAATATTGCAAAGTTGTTATTGATAATCGTCACAACATATTAAAAATCCTTATCATCAAGTGCATTATTGTGTATTTAAATTGACATGGTGTATTAACTGAAAATAACTTTGAAATCAGACATTCCTATTATGTGAAGGATATGCTGGTAATATGGCAATTTTGGCAACATAATGGTTAGGTGAAAAGTGCATATTATTTTCGCATGAGTTTAGGGTGCATTTTGATTCCATCATTAACTTATCCATGAATTAACACATACAAATTCCTGATGAACATCTATTAATTCGCGATACGGACTGTTTCAATCTTCATAGGAAGCAAGGAAAGAACAGAAATAAATTTATATTTAATAATTTGTTAAATTTGAAAAATAATCATACAAAGATTGTTAAGAGTAATGAAAACATGACAGCAAGCATTTTTTTAGATATCTTGACAAGTACAAACTCCTCCATAGATCACTATCAGGTTTTCAAAAGAATCATTCATGTCAAACTGGATTGAAAAAAACTTATTGACCAATGGCTACTAGCAGTAGAAAAAGGCGATCTTATTGGCGCAATCTTCATTTATTTTAAAAAGCAGTCGATCTGGTTGACCAATCGGTGCACATTTAAGAAAACTTTCAGCCTTCACGTTTTCTCCAAACACGGTAGCCTGGTTCACGTCTTTTCTTACTAATAGACAAAAAGAGCAGCAGATAACGATTGCATCTTAATCTAAGATATTTCATTAAATATAATGAAGTATCAATTTTTTGTTATCACAAGAAATTCCTATTCTATATTCATATTACCATGAATAATAGAAACTCTTCAAGAATGAGTAGAATTTTCCATCGGAAATTTTGTTTTCCAAAAAGAATGTATTGCGTCGTAGATCAAGTGGGCATTTGTATAAATATTTGTTTGGTAAACAATTCTTGTTTCACACCAGTCTTTGGGAATCTATATTCAGAAGTTGTGTTTAGATATAACTCTATACAATTTATTTATTTAATTCTTTCAGGGGTCATTAACAGAATCAACACATAATTTGTTGATTTTGGTGAATTGATTGACATTCTGGATTGTGTCACTGTGGTTCATCAGAATACTCAAGACTACTGGTGTATCAAAATATTCAAAATCATTGGAAATAATATTGATCATTATATACGTTTGGACCTGTGACATGACATATAATATGCCTCTAAAACGTTCACTTTGTAACTCAGAGAAATACATTATTGTTCTTGTTTGCTAATGAATTATCTCTCTTGTTTTGCTAATGAATTATCTCTCTTGTTTTGCTAATGATATATTGCTCTTGTTTTGCTAATGATGTATCGCTCTTGTTTTGCTTAGGAATAATCGTTCCTGTTTCTAAGGATTTATCTACAGGTTATGTAAAAAAAATCATTCGCTACCGTTTAGTGTAATGTCCGTCGGGTTTTGTTGAAAAGAAAACGATAGATTGTCCATTGTATTAAAGCAATCGCTAGATTGTACAAAAGAAAACGCTAGATTGTATATTGCACAAACATTCGTTATCTGTCCTTTAAAGTCAGACTTCAATCCAATCTTTATTCAAGCTAAATGAGGATTAAGCTTTATCTAGGTTAATAAAAACTCTTTTCTACTATCCGCGCTGGTCGTGTTATCCAGTCGTCATCGCAGTCAAATTGAAATTGTCTTACAAATCCTACATATACTATACTTATTGCTCTGCCGTTAGCGTCCCTGGACGCCATTTTTTTTAATTGTAAACAATCATAGCATTTAATACAGCGAACTGTTTAATAGTTTCAGTAAAATTTTGTTGCTTTCAGTACATCAAAATGTTTAGTGGAAACAACAATACAAATACAGCGAAATGTTTAAAATGGAATTCGGAAAATAATTTAACCTTGAAAACCATTTAAGCGTGGCCTTGAGAAGGTTGAGTAAACAGAAAATACAATTTTTTTTTCATCAAAATGGAAATAAATACAAAATTTCACAGAAAGTTAGTGTTTGGTTTAATACTAGCACCAAAATAAATTTATTGTCATTCTTCCGCTATCTGCGCTCTAAAGAGACATTTACTACTTAACAGAGGTTGGGTTTTGATTATCTCGACCAAGAATCTCGTATTGTATGGATTTATGTTCTAGTTTACTTAAGATCACAGCCCAAAAGTATCACTTTTTTTTTATTACACTCTATAAAAAATATTTAAACAACCAATCGCCCAAGATGCAAAAAGAACACCGTAAGAGCTGCGGTGCTCGTATCGGCTTTATTGTATTATCCTACTTTAAAATTGCTTTTAAAAGAGTTATGAAAAAACGTTTTCAAAGAATTATTAATCACTTAGAACGATATATGTCATCCTATATTTACTGAATCACATTTCCCCATCAAAGTAATGTGCAATAAAATTGATATTACTATGTTTCTAAAGTAAATAATTAGACCTAACCTATGTAAGAAATGAGTCATCGTTTTGGACCATTCTTGCCAAATGCATTACTTTAAACGGTTGACTTATGATGCTCTTTGCGACGCATGCGAGGTTTGAAACCTTAAGTCAAGAAAAGGGCATTGACACTACAAACGCTCAACACCTTTTTAAAAGCAAATCGTGATTTCACTCGGGCATGAGGTTTGACGACTTGATGTATTCTGCCATCCAGATTTCGTAAACAGTGACCTCACTCGGGCATGAGGTTTGACGACTTGATGTATTCTGCCATCCAGATTTCGTAAACAGTGACCACTGAAATGAAACTTTATATTGTTTCTTGGTTTTGTGTAACACTGTTAACATGAAAGAGTGTTGTTACGTAAGAAATAAAGAGGAAATGTGAACTTTGCAGAGTTATCACGTGAAGGAGATAAATTATTTAGGGTTCCACACATAATTCCTGCACTCAAACTTAACCTCACTGACACTGAACTTGCCTCTTGATTCTCTCCGAAAATTGCACGGTATCTTGTAAAACGAAATCCTGAATTATTTATAATATATATATATTTTACAAATCTTTGGACACGGATGCAACATTTGGGTCAAGTGCAATATCGCACAAACTCAAAACATTTCTAAGTACAAACATTAGCTGGCCAAATAATTCTGAAAACGACACATTTACGTCCTTATCTGAAATGTTTCCGATACAATTAAGGCAGCGGCCTTGTACCTAAATATCTATCTCATCTCACTAATATATTCGTATTACCTTTGTTCTTTTTCCAAACTGTCATTTTATTATACAGTCTCACTCTTTCTATTGAGATAAATAGAACGCTAAATCGAGTCCAACGGTATGGAAATCATATTCCTAATGAAATTCGAAATTCAGCTTCTTGCTGATAAATTTAAATCTTTATCTAACGATTACCTAATGAAATTTATACATATTTTAAGTGTATTATGTACACATAGTCCCTCTATTATTTGAAATTAAATGATATCGACACCTAATAATTATCATCATCATCATCATCATCATCAGTCTCTTGACCTAGTGTGGTCGTTGATGCACTGCGCTGCGGAACATCTGACCAGTTCCCTCAACTTGGCTTGATCATATGCCAATGTCTGTGTCCCCGCAAAACTTTTTCTGATCCATTCTGTGATGTTGTCACCCCACTTGTTTCTCTGTCTACCTCTCTTTATGCCACCCTGGACCCTACCCTGCAGTACTGTTGTGGATAATAAATATAATAATAATAATAATAATAATAATACTAATAATAATAACAATAATAACAATAATAATAATAATAATAATAATAATAACAATAATAATAATAATAATAATAATAATAATAATAATAATAATAATAATAATTATACATATCATATTTGCCAGCGTTTTAAGTACGTTTACGAGTTGTAACTGACGCATGTTAAAGCTAATATTAATGATAAACATGTTATCACTTTAAATTTTAGAAGCAGTGGTAGTTTTTTTTCTTTCTTCTTCTTCTTTTTCTTCTTCTTCTTCTTCTTCTTCTTCTTCTTCTTCTTCTTCTTCTTCTTCTTCTTCTTCTTCTTCTTCTTCTTCTTGTAGTACTGTATTAATACTAATACTAATAATAATAATATTTTATTATTATTATTATTATTATTATTATTATTACTATTTTTATTATTATTTTTATTATTATTATTATTATTATTATTATTATTATTATTATTATTATTATTATTATTATTATTATTATTATTATTATTATTATTATTTTGTCAGAGCAGAATAGCTCCAGACACTGTTTTTGCAGTCGTGATCCTTTTCAAGGTTTATCAGCGAAAGACATGGCTAACACACATGCGTCTTTTTAATAACAATGGGTCTAAAAATGCATACTGTGCAAGTCTGTGAATTGCTTTTGTCTTTGGTTCCGACTAGTTAGAGAATTAATGTGCTGGTCTGCTTTTCTTATCTCCAATAATGCTATCCTAATTTATTATGAATGCAACAGGCGACTGCAACGGAAACTAGATAAAATATAATTAACAATGAGCGATTGATTGATTGCTTGCTTGCTTGCTTGATTGATTGATAGATTTATTGAATGGTTGATTGATTGATTGAATGAATGAATGAATGAATGAATGAATGAATGAATGATTGATTGATTGATTGATTGATTGATTGATTGATTGATTGATTGATTGATTGATTGATTGATTGATTGATTGATTGATTAGTCATGAACCTCAGATATTCGACACAAGTCTATTTCGCGACGAGGCACTTCAAAGAAAGGGTTTTGCATAGATACGTGTTATGACGGCCAATCTGACCTGGTCTGGGCAGGATTTGAACCCACAACCCTCTGCTTGCACGCCTGGCATGCTAACCAATACCACCCCAGCATTTGATATATAGATCATTAACTATTAAAGGAGTTGGAAAATAATACAGGTTTGACAAGTAAAGAATTTGTCAAGTGGCTAAGCACGCGAACCAGTTAACATTTTTCTCGCTCTTCTCTTTGAGTCTTTTGAGGCTCGATCTAGATTCTAGTTGAAAAAATTAAACTGTTTCTTCTGGTGTATTATAGCACAGCAACACAAAACAGGTTATGTGTTGCCACGGACATAATTTGTTTTTCTATTCTGCTTCTAAAAGACCCCTTCATATTTAAGCACACCCGTTACTTACGTGGGTCGGTGGTTCTTTCCAGGGTTTTCAAAGGGTTCTTTCTCCACCATTAATACTGGCCGTCATGTATAGCATATCTTGAAAAAAATGGCGTTAATCCATACAACAACAACAACAAAATATTTAAGAGGACAAAATAATTAGAATGCTTTATTATGATGAAAGTACTCTTTTGGAAGACATTACAAGTTAAAATTGTACGGGAAGTAAAACAAATCTTGTATCACTATATAATTTATTTTTTTGAAGTGTTGTTATTGTTGGTATTGAGACACGTATGTTGTTATTGTTGGTATTGAGACAAGTATGTTCTGAAAATTGAATAATTGTAAGATTAACTATCATTTAATACGTGCCCCCTTTTGTATACAATATTTATCTGAGGCGGTTTCTATAAACGGATTTATAATTTTCCTCCTGATTTGCTCGACACATGCTGTTAGGAAGAAGAGGTGGAACGTTAAACGAAGCTGTTATATTAAATAATTATAATAATTCAGTATTTGATAAATATCCATGGCCATGTGTACTGATTAGCAATTATCCCAGCTTGATTGACATCAAACTCCGGATTTACGCCTTGTTTGGAATCCTAGCCTTAGTTTACGTCTGTTACTTTAAATTGTACCATCCGCAGTCGACTTTTAAATAGGATTCGGTCATGTGCAAAATTTAGCGCGTGTAGATAATTCCCAAAGACGCATCTGGTAATATCATAGGTCAAGCGTCTGACTGGTAACTTAAAGGTGAAATTGGAGGTCAGGCGTGAAAGGTCAGAGTATTGTGTTGCAATGTTTACGTCACTTCCTTTTCATAAAATTAAGATGAAATGTATGTACGCCATGTAAAGAAATGAAGGTGCTGTGAAGATTTTTGCATTTTTTTATATTCTGAAAAATTCCAAATTCTTTAAGTTTTCACAAATATGGCCCACTTATTTTCATAACTTAACCGAGGCTAACTTTAGAACAATATCACAAATCTTGATGCACGCAAGTGTTAGGGTTGCCATTAAATCTGTTTGTTTGATTATTGTGCAGTTTATATTTGTATCTCACCATTATCCGAAAAATGCAATAATTCTTACTTTACTTTATTACTTTTACTATTTGTTATAAATACAATGCTCATTTGTTACGCACTATAACATATTTTTGTACCGCATGGTGTATGGATATGTATCATGGCCCAGTGGATTATATTACAAATAAACATTATTTGTATTATTACTTTTATTATTATTATTATTATTATTATTATTATTATTATTATTATTATTATTATTATTATTATTATTATTATTATCAGTAGTAGTAGTAGTAGTAGTAGTAGTAGTGGTAGTAGTAGTAGTAGTAGTAGTATCATAAATTTTATTATTATTTTCCTGACACTGCCCACCAGTTGTAAAATATGCTCGACCGCTCCTGTGGCGTGAGCAATTAGAACGTCCATCTCAGATGCAGGAGGTCGCAAGTTCGAACCCCAGACGAGTCATACTTGTCGCTCAGCATTAAGAGGTTATTGTTAGGTTTGGTCAACCTGGTGTCAGCATAATTTGACTGTGTGGGACAGGATGCTGCATGACTTCAGCAAGACATCATTATAAACGGCCACACTGCAGACATCGTAGCGATATGACTAAAATTGTTAAGGCTACATTAAAAATCAAACACACACACACACACACACACACACACATACACACACACACACGATTGTGTCTGTTGTGTTTCTTCTTTATTTTCGTTCTCATATCTATTGAAATGTAACACACACAATACAAGCGTGACCGAATAAGTATATAGACCGATTTTTGTCCCCAGAACAAGTATTCCAAATGAAGATCGAATTCTGTTACCTTTTGATATCATATGAATTTTTTTTATGATTGATACACTATCAAATAGTGTGTCAATCAATGGGAACCATGCAACCCAATGACGACTTTGTGTATCAGTTCATTTTTCCAGTTATAGAGCCTGTAATTGATACTAATATTACAATTATTTTCCAGCAGGATGCTGCAGCTCGACTTTAGATATAATATAAACAACGAATGCCCGAAGCACACATCTCTGTCTATGGTAGAAAACTAATACGTTTACCTATTGTGTCTTTGTGTGTTGTAGTTTTTTTCCATCGTTTTACATCTGAGCTGAGTTGCACCGCTCCAATGGCCTAGTGGCTAGAGCGTCCTCCTTCGATGCGGGAGGTTGTGTGTTCGGTCCCCGGCCGAGTGATACCAAAGACTTACAAAAATGGTACTACCAACTGCCTCACTTGGTGTTCATCATTAAGAGATTAGTGTTAGGATTGGTCGGCCTGGTGTCAAGATAATGTGATTGATCGGTTGGGGCATCATGCTACATGTCTTCGATATGATGTCCTAGTGCGAGACATCACTATTAACTGGCACATTGCAGACATCGTAGCGATATTACTGAAACAGAGTTAAAGCTACGTTAAAAATTCAAATCACAACAACATCAACCACAACCACAACATCTGAGTTGTCGAAGCCAAATGTGAATCGTATTAATCTTATTTCGTTTAAACAATGTCCCAATAAACCTCCCTGGATCATTACCTATCACGAAGTTATAAATATCCAAAGAAAGGTAAAATACCAAATAAACAATACATGTTTGAATGATAATTAAGAGTTTCAGAAAACCCACATACAGTTAATAGATGTGCATGACAGAACAGAGATTGGACAACCTCGTCCAGAGAACAGATTTTATAAACGGATGGCGTTCCAAACCAACCTCATCCAGAGAACAGATTTCGTAAAGGAATGAAGTTCCAAATCAATATTATCCAGAGCAATGAGTTTATATGGAGATCGCGTTCCAGACCAAAAACATCCAGAGAACAGAGTTGGTATAGAGGTAGCGTTCCATACCAAAATCATCCAGTGAATGAAAATGCATGTTTTAATCTTATCATGACCTACATACCATTTATATATGTGCATAAAAGAAAACTGATTTTTTTTTAAAACAAGGATGGTGTTCAAACCAACCTCATCCAGAGAAAAATTACAACTATTTTCGCGCTCAAGAAACGTTACTTTTCTTTTCTATTCTTTTTCAGCACACATGTACATGAATATCACAGGACATAATAACATAAACCAAGTACCTGACAATGAAACGTCATAATATTCAACAGGCGCTTATTCTTATTCAGTTGTTTACAGGGGTCACATGTCAGTATGTGCCATGGAACCATATTATATACATGTAACAACAATTTAATAAAAAGACATAAGACGTAAATGTTTCCATTAATCATAAATATCTACGGTTGCTTTTAATAAATAATAAAAGATCATATCAAGATATATTTATCGGCATTTTGAAATCAAATTTTTACATAGCTTATTACATAACACTTTCCTGGCAAATTACATACGGCATGCATCCCTGTCTGGTGAAACAATGCGGTGTAACGAAACCATTCCTGACACTGCTTACATGTGGTTAAAACACGTCAGACGGTGGTACGATACGTTTATGCAATATCTTGAACTCTTCCAATAAGAAACAAAACTGATACCAAATAAAGACCTGTCAATGCGTTTCAAATTTCATTCATATAGTACCATCCTGGTGAGATTACGCTAGGAAAATAAAGATATTTCCGTGTCATTTAACTGTGACAAAATATTGCAGGTCTTATGGTGTATTGACATAGGTTACTAACATTATGTCCAAATCACTATTACCTTATCGACAGAAGAAGTTGTTGATCCTGATCTCGATTTTGTGTTATTTGATTCCTCGACAATAAATATATTTGCATTCATTATTTTCATTCTCGAGCTATCACAATTTGGCACATTTTATGCTTTCACATTCCGAGGTTATAATGACATTCACTGATTGCATCATATTACATTGTTAAGTCTCGGATTTCATGTATTATATTCTGATATTTTGCTGACATTCGTAGATTTTATATTACATTCTGATGGAGCAGCAGAGAGGGTGAACAGACCACGATTTCAAGCAAAAATAATGCTTCCTACGAAACCTTATTTTAACCCCAAAAAATAAGTCTCCATTTAGCAAACGGAGACTTTACGATTTTTTAATCAATTTTGGTCGCAACGATGTGGTCATCCACCCTCTCTGCTGCTTAGTGATTTCATCACTGGGTTAACAAAAATAATAAATGATTTGATCGAGTCTTTAGGACGAAAATCCTTTGAAATTGCAAAGCAATTTAGGATTTCACAAACAAACTAATCGCTAACACCTCTTCTTGTAAATCAATCAGATTATTTGACTGGTCGGTGAGTTTGAAATTAATTCTCGTTAACGAATTATTATGGCATCGCATGTATACAGGATTAATTGGGTTTTCAATAATTAGGAATCCTGGAGGAGCTGTTGGTGCAAACGAATAAAGAATATATCCCTGCTGAGCTTGATTTGATTTCTCTAGATTAATTTGATAGCTTCCTTCAATTGCATCACATACTAAATTGAGCGCAATCACCGTTGAAATATTCACATTATGAGGGGCAATATGCCTACCGCCACCATCTGGATCATTATTATACTTGAAGAGGACAGCTGAATCTGATTTTTGTAGCGCCTTGATATCGGTTTTAACAATTCTTGCTAGTTCATCAGCGTTGTATTTGGGAAACTTGAAATTACGCAGATTGTCCTCTGTGATATTGTAATCGGTTAAGAATCGTTGTTTATTGTCGCTGTTGTCATTAATTATTGTTTGAATAATTAGTTCATAGATATATTTCATGTCAGATATAAGTTGATTTATTATTTCAACGTGTTTTTGCGATTTTGTTTTCCGTAGTTGTTCTAGTTGTGCTTGTTGTAATCGATTAATTTCATTAAAATAATCACGGACGTCAGTTAGCGTAAATGAAATAGTAACAGATGAGTCGGTTGTTCTTTTAATGATAAAATCCCATTGCAATGTGTCTTTGTTTGTAAATATAAATCTATCGGCGATTCTTCCTTTTCCTATATCAGATAAATTATCTCGATAACTGGGATTGATTTCATGATATGATTGTATGTCCGTGGTTAAGTCGGTGGTGGATTTTTCCGGTGGTTTTTCAGGCCATCCTAACACTGTTCTTAACGAGCTGTTATATATATCTACAATGTATCCCTCTGTGCTTATTTCGATCGACGACGAGAGCGTCGGTTGATGAAGATTAATAGCTATTTTTGATTCTTTTCCAGTGATTGATTTTATTCTACGCTGAATTTCAGCATTGATTTGCTTAATTTGGTACGACCCAGTTGGTAACGAAACAGTTTCCCACTCTGGAGTACCATCGGGTTTATTCTTATACGAGAACACCAGTGTGTTATTGGGTTGCTGACCACTAAATGCAACCGATCTGATATTAGGCCAACTGTGATACACTCGTAGTTTTGCAAGCGCTATCTCCTTCACTGGGACCGGAGAGGGGAAATTCACACTGAATTCTGGATTCGTTGATGTTATTGATATCATGCTTGTTTGTACTGGGTTCGTGTTCTCCACTATTCGTTGAAGTAATTCCTGCGGTGTTGTCATTGTTATTATACTCATGATTTATTTCTAATTTTGATATCGAGGAATCATAAATACTGACCACCACTGAGAACTCACAATCTGGTAATGTTGATATTATTGAGATCATTTTGTTTTTTGGGTTCGTGTTTTCTGATTCCATCGGTGTTGTCATTGTTATTATATTCATGTTGTCGCTCTAATTTCGATATCGCGGAATCAAAAATACTGACCATCGCTGAGAATTCACTATCTGATATAATTGTATTATCGAGTGACGACGATATCATCAGGGATAACTGCGAATATGCGGTTGATGCAATATGAAATTGAATTAAGTAATTCTGCAGTTTACTCTGGCTGCATGATGATATCTTTTTTGCTATCCCGGTTGATATACCCCCGATTGTAGCCACCGCAGAAATGCAAATTGGAACTACGACCGGGGCAATCATTGTAACCGATGCAAGTATTATTCCGGCGCCAGTGAGAACGCTTGACACCGAGTATATAATAACATCAATTGCGGTGATTCTTCGTCGGTATTTTTTTATTTTTATTTGATACTCCTCAGTGAGGGTTTTGAGTCTGTTCTGAAATTCTCTGACCTGATCATAGCGACATTGCGTTGATGAAATCATTTTATTTTAAAAACGCTAGCGTTTTCAATTGTGAATCTAAAGGATTTTCCTTTCAATTGAAACCACTAGTAAAAATCCATAGGATTTTCAGTTTTATTATTTACTTAAATCCGCTACGAATTCTAAGCACCAGGATATTTCTTTTCTAATGGTGTTATCAACTGCGACAATCTCAAATTCTTCTTCTCCCCCCGCGATAATTACTGTCGCGGTGCCACCAAAGTAGGTTTTACCTTTCACGATGATATCAAATTGCTTGTCAGAGATTAACGTCATCTTGTAGATACCATGGGGCCACTTCTCGATATTGACTTTCAATTTAGCATTAGATTCTTTTACCCAATCAAAGGTCCCATGCTTTACCCTTTCAGATTTTTCTTTTAGTTTAAGAATATCGTCGTAAACGTCGAGATAGTTTTTTTTTGATTTCGGTATATTTGATCATCGTTTTATCGCGGCGACTAAAAAATGAAATCAAAAGGTGGTTAAATTCCAAACCTTTTTGCATGACATAATGCCCGTTGAGTTGAGAATATGTCGTCGTGATATTATAACTTTCAGAGCCCTCAAAGAAATTTTTAGCCATTTCGCTGATGCGTTTTTGTTCGTCAAACGCGCTTTTAATTTCCGCGAGAGTCATGCCTGTCAACGATGTGGTTTCAAATGTAGGTGTTCTCCCTAAAAATTTATCCACGATGGTATTAAGTGTTGTTTGTCTCACCATAAACATATTAATATCTTTGAGAGTCATTCTAGATGTAACCGGGACACCAAAGAAATTATTAGCGACGTAGGCATTATGAGTATGCCTGATAATAAACTCACTGATTTCAGCGAGAGTCGAGTCTGCCACAGGTGGGGATCCAAAAAATCTAACAATGACGTCGTTAGTGGGTTTTTGATCTTCTATTAGTTTAGAAATCTCGAGATAATTTGCCTTGATTTCATTTTCATTCATCATCCTTCCCGCGTCCTTGTTAGCGAAGAATAGCGATAGATAGTTTTTAATTTCAGCGAGAGTCATGCCAACCACAAGCGGGGTTCCAAAGAATTTATGTACGACATTTTTGCGAAAACTATTATAACCTCGTATAAAATCATTCAGCTCACGTTCGTTGGTAGCAATCGCGTCGGTGATCGTAGACACAAGTGCGCCTGGTTTAAGTTGTCCATCGTTGGAATACAGTGCAATAGAGTTTTCAGCGGCAGCGCGATGCCGTATCAAAATGTCATTCACGGATATATTACTGCTTTTCAATTTACCTTGGCGATCTTGAAATACAACTATTTCGTTCGGGTCAACACTTGTTAAATTTAACGTCTCAGCGATTTCATCTTCTATTATTTTTTTTACATCCTCGATAGAACCCGCAGATGTTTCCTCGGTGGGTTCCAACATTGACAGAGATTGTCCCCAAATATCGATCATTATTGTTAGCGTAACTTGTGTTTTCAATTTATTGATCCTTGTAATTTCCCACTCGTGTATTCGTTTACAATAATATGAGGTGGTTTCCACGGAGATCCAAAGGATTTTAATGAAATCTCCGCGAGGACATTTAATACTTCACGGCCGCATATCGGTGGATCATTTAATTGTTGTGTTGGCAGCGTGGAATAAAAAATCGGAAACCCTTTGAGTTTCATCGAGGAATTTATATACCGCATAAACTCGCTTGGCGGAGCTAATCCATATGAATCGAAATAGACAATCCCACGTGGATCAATCGCGTATGCAACCCAGTGAGTTCCCGATCCGCTGCTGTTATCAAGATTGATGATACCGGTTTCAACGTTATTTGGTTTTCTCGGTAATTGATCTCTCATAAAAACCCCTCTGAAGTTTTTTATCGCTAGTTTTTTAGCAGCATCAATTAAATCAAAATTGGACATGGGAACTATAGGTTCCTCAACCATAGGTTCGGAAATCGAAGATTTGTAAATCGAAGATTTTTCAACTAATAAACCGTTCCTGGTATTTTTCTTAGACCCGATCCGTTCACGGATTTGCCGCTGTACCATGAATACGGGGTTCCTGGTAGGTACAACCCCTTTCCCTTTTTTTATATCCTTTCCCAGTTGCCTTTTTCAACGCCATCCCTGCTGCGGTCCCAACGGCTCCCAACGCTGCCGCCTTCGCCACCGCTGGGGCAGCCGCTGCAATCAATGCTGGTATTGCGGCTAACAATGGAAATATACCACCTGATTTTATCATGTTCGCGACTGCAGCTTTCGAAAATTCTATTTGAACTCCTCGCTTATTTTTCATTGCATCATTGAAATGTTTTATTTGACGATCCGTTAATGATATTTTATGTGTACCTCCGGACATCTGCGCTGGTTTTAACGTTATTGTTGTTCCACATTCTTTAGCGGATTTTGATTTTAATTTCTTGACCTGACCATCAGTCAGCTTGACACTAACAACACTATATGGCATTTTATTGTAAAACACATTTATGCTTTCAATTGATCTAATTGGGGAAATCCTATGGAAACTTTTCAAGTTTCATTTACATTTACAGATTTTCCACTGGTGCATCAACGAGTCTCATTCGTCCGCCAGCCCCTTCTAACAACATTGATTTGTCGCTGAGAATAACAGCAACCGCTCTATAATCAACACCACCATGATCTATACGAGCCCTAAAATGTATATCAACAACGGATTGCCTTGTTAAATCAAGATGTTCCAGTGAAAAGTAATAAATTGGATACAAGTTCTAAAAATCGAGCTGAGATATTTGCAAACCAGTATCAACATTTTGATCACGACCCATATATGACAGCATCCGATGATACACACGTGCTATTTGGTTGTTTCCGTAATTAAGCTGTATATCCTCAGATGGTTCTTGTTGTCCGTTTATTCTCAGTGAAACCTCACTTACCCCTAACCGATCAAATATCATATGACTGCGTTCTTGGGAACCTAATCGATTCCGATTCTGCAGCGCTATAAATATATGACGTGGAGCTGAAACGCCTTGTTTTGATGCCAGGTGCCATGTAAATGTACCATTAACATTATCCTCTTTAGCATCAGTCGTTGTTGTTAGCCAACTTAGCAATGATTTACCACCGGTTTCCATAAACGAAAGTAGCCGTGGTAATTGATGGAGTCATTACTGGCATCCATAATACTATTTTACTCAAAACAACTTTACCTTCATCGGCACCAGTACGCCAAATTGCATCATTGTCATTGCCTTTTCGCACTAATGCGATTGTGTGTTTGGCTCCATAGATGACTTTTCTGACATTTCTGCAGAATCCAAATATGTGATGGAGTGGAATCGCACATGAAAACTTTTTCTCTTGTCCTTCCAATGCTAATTTTCGTGTTGCAAATCCTAAATTGAAATTACCATTAACGCCTCCGAGAATATCAAACGCAGCTCCGGGTCTAGCTCGACGTTCTGGATTAGTTGCTTCTCGTTGATTATCAGCTGCAGTATCTTGTGCTGTTAACACTTTAATGTATTGAAGGTGGTCAGCGTTATCAGAGGTATCCTTTGCAAACATCATAGATGGACCAGCCGATCTTGCATAATCATCGGAGTATCTTGCTAGCCCGATTATTGTTGTTGCAACATCAACCTCGCGGTCTATTGATTCAATTTCTTTTCCATCAATGAGATATCTTGCACTTTCAAATAACGCCATTATACCATTGTTGACGAAACCAACTCGGATATTTGAATCATTTGCATATGGGGTATCAGCTGCAACATTTGTTACAAGTTTTCCTTCTACTTCAATAAATGCTTCACACGGCAAAAAGTATTTACTGGTATCTTGAACTTGAAGTTCAATTCGCGATCGTAGGTCGGGTTGTATTGCATGATAGGAATAGTATTGATAATCGCAGACGGAATCATCCTTGCGCATCTTTGCTTCCATATCTAACGCGGGATCAGCTGTTCGTTTAAACATTTATAACATTACTAGCGTTTTCAATTGTGAAACTCGAAGAGTTTAACGCTAGCGTTTTAATTCTTTATAATCATCGTCGTTGAAAATTCTTCGAATTTCTTTTTTGTTTCAAACCACTTCCTGCTATCGCGTTCATGATAGCGCTATCTGTTACCGGTGAAGCTGTCAATTGTGACGAAGTCAATTGCGCTAGTTTTTCTTCCACTGCGCTATTTATTGCTTTGCTGATTTTTGCAGGCATCACTGTAGTTGATGGCAGCACTAATGACGAAGTCATTCGTGGTTTCACCACTGACGAAGTCATTCCTGGTTTCTTTCGCACCAATGATGCTATTTTATCTTTCGCAGCAGAAAATGCCTTTCCGGCAAGATTTCCAACGAAATTGATTCCCTTATCACGGATAGCATCAATGGCTTTCATTGATAATTGTTTAGCTAACGGCGCCACCTTGGGAGCCATTCTTGTAAATAACCCCGCAATGGTATTGCCGAAACCATCTCCGTACCACGCGCGATAAACAGGCAATCGTGAGTTCACCACGTAGACGCTTACGGGTTTATCATGGTTATAGTGTATAATCATCTTGTTATAAAACTAGTAGTTTTTCAATTAGTGATCAATCGCTTACATCCATAAGATTTTCATCGTTGTGATTTTCAACTAATTCAGCAATAAGTTCTCGATATACATTAATGTCCATGATACCACCAGCAAATAATCGTCTACAGATATCAGCTGCTTCATTAATTATCTCGACGGAGTTATTTCCGGCTCGTTTCCCTCCGATGAGAACCTCTAACCGTGATATATCACTGAGAATGTTACCAGGGCATGTCACGGTAGAGTCAAAGACATCCTTTGGATTTTTAATCGAATATCCTTTTCCGCTTGTTTCCTCAGTTGTACCAGTTGCGCCCTGACTATCATCAAGTAATTGCCTTTGTCGGCCTCGACTTTGTTTTTCTCGTTCTTGTTGTTTTTGTATACCATAACTATCAACTCCTACTTTAAAAGATCTATACTCAATTGTATCCTTTTTCAAATTACCAGTAATCCCCTTATTCGTTTTATACAACCAATTAACCCATTCATCTCGGCTTATTCTACTGTTTTTTTACTCGTCTTTTAAAAAGTCCTTTCTAGAATGAAAGCTTTGGGCGGCAAAATCACCAAAAGTCGTATAATCTTTGGGTTTTATTAATTCAGGACGTTTGATTTCCTTTATAGCTTCTTCGGTGAGTTTGTCTATAAAGGGAACACCTCTTGGGGTGACATCAACAGGTTGTAGTTCAGGTGCGGAAAATTGTAGATTTTCATCATCAATATCAGCTAATCGTTCATACTCACGCTGAGTTTTTATATCACTGGATAACTGTTGTATCCCTGTGCGTGTTTGTCCGGTCTCTGCTGCTATCCTTTCAAGCACACCAAGAACAGGCACTTCTCGTCGCTTGTCTTCCTTAGGAATATCTCCGTATATTGCTCGTTCAGTTGCTGTTTTCACATCTTTGGTCGCACTTGTTATCGGAGTAAACAGTTGTTCACTTGACACAGAAAAGTCAGTCTGCGCTTGTTGTCGTTGTTGAAGTTTCTCGCGAAGTCTGTCTCGAACCGGTATAAACTTTTTAATTGCTACTAGCCGCTCTCGGGCTAATCTAGTTGTAAGCGATTCACCTACCATATATTGTTTGTGAACTAAATTTTCAAATGTGAAACCCAAAGGGTTTCCATCATAATTAAAAGCTTAGTTATTAAATAACTTAGTTATTAAATAATGTACCATCAAACTAACGTATTCATCTTCGACAGGGTTAAACTGTACGACGCTATCCGCGAGTGTTTCAGAAATAACATCGCTGGGGATTTCAGAATTGTAATATCTGAGAATGGCGATGAACGATTTGTGTTAACGACGCGGCAACAAGAACAACTACGTGAAAATGGAGGCGTCGCGGTGATTACTTGCTACTACGACCAGATCATCCATTATGCACATAACTGCATGAGCAAGTCCAGACTGATGAGTATCCTTTCAGGAGAAAATCCTATGTAACTTGTGTAACAAGTGAAGTGTAACAAGTGTTACAAAAAACGCTAAAAAAAAAAATAAATAAATTATTTAAATTATTTACGAAAGCCTATTATTTTTTTTTTAGTAACACCCACGTGGTTAAGATACGGGTCGCTCCTCGTTTAACATTTTTCTAAGATCACGAACTTTAGAACCAATTTCAGCTCGTTTTTGATATTCTTGGCCGAGCTTTTGACGTATTGCTTCAACGGTGCTAAATAGCGTTATAAATAAATTAATGTCGTTACCGTACAAACAACCATTGATGGATTTTTGAATTCCTTTCACGAGCCTGTACATCCTAGGTAAAACATAACGACCCTTACTAGACTGATATTCAATATCTTCATATTCCGAGGTAATCTTGTCAACGTCGAGACTTTCAGATAATAATACCCCTTTATTATTTAAATTTGAGATTTCAGCAATTATAGCATTTACATCATTGATATCCATTATTTATATTTATTTATAAATAAATCTATTTATAAATATAGTATACTGTATCTCTAGTTATTAAAAAAACATATATGACAACACATCTTTGGAACTCCTTGGGTGCCTTCGCATCCAAGTAAGCCCAAACATACATCTCCGGCGGGAGGCCTAAGGTGGCAAACGCGATCTTAGACCGCCCAGAAGATATGCTTGAGGTAACGTCACAACATGGACGGCACAATGCCATATATTTCCACTCGAGTGTTGTGGCAAATTTTAGGCATAACATTAATTAACTTAATTAAGGATGGATTATAATTCAATGGAACGATGATGGTAATGATGTGGGGCGTGGTAAACCAAACCAACATGGCAACCCATGAAATCGAATTCATGGTTGCATGAGTTAGAAAAAACACCAACCCACGCTACCGAGAATGCGATAGCATGGGTTGCCATGTTGGTTTGGCTGAGGGGGACCGCCCTTCCACCCCAATTAATAGAAAAAAACATCTTCCGTTTCGCCATCAAATAATGTATCTGCTATGGGGACCGAACACGTAGTTGATAGATCTATGTTTACAAGACAAACACGATACCATTACACCACGGACTAGTCATACAGAATAGAGATTTTTTAATATATATCTATCTGATATACTTAACAATAAGAGATTTTTAAAATAGACAATTTTACTGTATCCATCGTATTTAGGAATATAAAATACTAAGTACACAAAAAAAAAATTAATTTAACTGTTTGTAAATATCAATCACGCATGCCTGCGTCAGTGAAATACCGATCATACAGGGTGGGAAACAGAAGTACGTTTGTACTGAAGGTCACATGAATACCGATCAATATAGAGGAGGGAAGACATGTATACTTAACAATAAGAGAGTTTTCATTATATTTATAAAAATGCACACAGAAAAAAGGAAAATAAAATACTTTTACACACAGAAAAATACAACTCGCACATAGTGATTTTAACCACCCCCACCTACTTACTTCAATGAATGGAAAACACTAGTGTTTCATACTCGTTCTGGCTGAGCGAACATAGGTAATGCGTTAGATTATAAAGAATTTTTGTACTGAAAAGAACGAGTTAGCTGTCTGCTTTACTGCTAGTCCACCCACCCCACACATGAGATATGTAGATAAATAAAAATAATAATGCAGTTTTAGCCCACAAGCGACAATAAAAAGTTTTATTCTCTATCGAAATCTCATGCATTATATCTCCATTACAATCACGTGGGCGCGCCTAGTCAAGTACAGGTAATATAGCAGGCGACAAATTCCTTTGACGTCATAATACAAGGGAACTTAGTAGGTCGAGTGTGAATTGTAGTGGATTTATCCATAAAGGATTTATCTCCCTTAAATAGTTTCAGTGTATACGAACTTTATTTTATGACCATTTTTTTTAGACAGATGTTTTAATGATTTTTTCAGCAACAAATCGAATTGAAGTACTACAAATATCGAAATATTTTCCAGCCGCATTTATCGACTGAAAACTTCTCTCTTCATTATTTTCTTAATCAAACGATTTCACACCCTTGGGATGTTTTGCGTGCCTACCAGCGTTGCTTTTTAAAAGGTTATCGCGCTGCGAGACGGCTTGAAGATTCCCAAGACAATTATCAGTCTTCACGCCATTTATATGATCAATCACAAGGCCGTCTTCGATTAATCCGTAAAATGCTTCATAGATGGCTCTGTGACAGAGATACTTCTTCCTCCCAGCTGAAAACATCAAATACCCCATATTATTCAGATATCCAACCGGTTCTTTGAGTCTGCGGTGCCTGACAACACCATCACTAGAGGCTTCGTAATTAGCAAGCACTGGGTGAGGTCTGAAATCTTGGCTCATTTGTATAATAATACTACTTGTCTAATTTATTATCTGCTTTAATTATAAATCTCTGGATATAATCTTGAGGGGTTTTGATGACTTTGTCCTTGATTTTATCAAGGATGACGGAGTCAATGATTCGTTTGTCATAGTAGCGTTTTAGTTCCCTGTATCGTTTACCCCCACAAGCAAGGCATAATTGCGATTTTCCTCTAACACCCACCCCACATTGGAGGCATGGGAGAGGGCCTTTTGAACCGTTTCTCACGCTTTGCATATGATAACCACAGAATTCGCTTCTGCATGATTTGTTACACGGGGTTGTAGATCCAATCATTAGCCACTTGCAGTGATTCATTATACTATATTTTTCTATTTAAATACTTGTTTTAATTATAACATGGAGGAATTCAACAGATTATCGAAAATTAAGCCTTGGAGAAATACTAAATTCATTGATTATACCATGAAAGAATTCCAAAGATTATCCAAAATTAAGCCTTGGAGAAATACTAAATTCAATCTCGATGAGGAGTTCCAAAGATTATCGAAAATTAAGCCTTGGAGAAATACTAAATTCAATCTCGATAGAGTCTCTGATACACCAAAAGGTCTAATCGGTGATAGAACTATACTCGGTAAAATCAGGGAGTGTTTTAATGAATTCTACCAAGACGGTGCAGCATACTGTTGGTCGACATTTCGAATTATCAACAACAACATCAAAGATGTTGTCGGTGTCAATGTACCCATCATCGATGCTACTATGAACGATAAAAGAGCAGCTGAGATAATTTCACACCTTGGTGAAATTGCAAAGCAATTTCCATCCAAAGGATTTCAAGCAAAGCAATTTCCATCCAAAGGGGAAATTCAAAGATGGAAATCCAAAGGTGGAAATCCAAAGGATTTCAAGCAAAGCAATTCCAATCAGAAGTATTTTTTCAGAATAAAATTCATTATCGAAGTCGAAGGCAAATGGATTATTAGGGATAAATTTGAACCAATCCTCAAGGATAAAAAAAACTGTCATTGTAAGTAAAGATTCCAAACCAGGAATTCTAACTGGAATTGACAAACCATACTACGAAAGATCTTATCCCGTAACAGCAATTGTTTATGGGTTATATCCGTTAAATGATAAACCCGATATTGCAAAACTAGCTCCTATGAAATATTCACCGTTAACTTCGTCAAGGCTCAATTGTGTAGCAACACGGGTAATGGAACACTTCACAAATGCATCCCGAGGAAATAAACTAACTGATCTGTGACGTAGGAAAATAACCGAATGGGAACCGACAGTGAAACAGCACGGTGCAAAGATTTCTGATATAGCTAAATTGGAAGCATCATTAAAATTCCCAATATCAGTAACAACAATAACCGGAGAAGTATTATACGAACCGAAATATCAATCGCGAGGGGCTCCAATACAAATTATTGATCATAACGAACACGCGTGGACACCTGCAGTAACAATATTTCCACGAGATAGAACCGTGAGATATATCCCCCCGGAATTTTCCGGGAATGTTTTCTATGAAGAGAAATTATTTGATGCTATTCATGCGTTGTGTAAAGATGATCCTGTGTCAGTGTGGTTACTTAGTAGTACTGGTTCCGAATCAGGATTTGATCAATTTGTAAGACCAAATGGTGAATTATATCGCGTTGAAGAATTAGATAACAGAATGAGAAAAATCGCTAATGATTTCTCACCGGAGAGTTCCCATGAAAAACTATTGACGGATAGTTTTACTATTCCATCAGTGGTAGCTCACTTCGCAAGAGAAAAAAGCTCATGGCGTCCAACACGAAGTGATTTTCTCGAGGACGTTAAATTGAGTTGCATCGAATTTGGTCATGGAGGACTGTGGAATACAAAATACCATCGTGACGGTATGATTTCAATTGATATATCCGCGTGTTATCCTGGAAGTTTTCTCGGGTATGGGGAATGCGCTGAATACTTCAAACGATTTGGACACCCCACGCATGAAATGACTCGTGTTGCGATTAATGGGCCATTACCTGATTTTGATTTAACCGGATTCGCTCGTGTGATATCATTTGAACTCGCTACAGGGTTACATCCGTGTAGTTATGTTTGGCTTGGTAGACATATATCTGAAAAGGCCTGGATGCCAATAGTGTTACTACGATATATGATTGATTGTGGCATGCTGATATCGTTGATTGTTTCCGAAGCTATTATATGCTATCGAGCTCAGAAAGAAGTTTGGCTACCACAACCCGATCTAGATCGTATAAT
This sequence comes from Unio delphinus, assembly GCA_029339505.1. Taxonomy (NCBI): domain Eukaryota; kingdom Metazoa; phylum Mollusca; class Bivalvia; order Unionida; family Unionidae; genus Unio; species Unio delphinus. The sequence continues at coordinate 1,002,681 of JAQISU010000109.1, forward strand.
TAGCGAATTGCGAAAACAATTCCCAGAAGAACAAATCATGAATTGGTCTAAGAAGTTATTTGAAATTAAAAAAGAACAAGCAAAGGATTTTGGACGAAGAATAATCGGTAAATTTAACCAGGGTGGACGATACGACAACGCAAAATACTCTTCGCGGTTGATCATAGATGTCGCTGAATACGATTTTATTGTAGCGGATTTAATGAAACAGGGAAAACTTGTATCCCGTAAGGATGCTTTTCTATCCAATGGTGAGAAATTAGGTACGGTTGTTACCTACTGTGATGGATATAATTCCCAGTTCACACATTTGAGAAGTTCAATGCTAGCCTGTGCTTCTATTAATCTATTTTCGATGATAAATAGATTTCCTAATACCGCGGTTAGAGTGGCCACTGATTCGATGTATATACACAATAAGTACAAATCAGCTGTAGCTAAATTCACAGATCCGGAGGAAGCGTGGGGGCGTTGGCGATTTAAAAAGGAGATGCTACATGAGTATTGTGAATCCGCAGACGTTGCCATGGATGAAAAGTACTTAAAATTTGATGAGATTCAATCAGAATTTTCTAATGCACCACCGGTATCTGATCCAATATGTAGATACAAGACAGTTTATTTAAACGGTTGTGGTGGGTCAGGAAAGACAACTCGTGCAATTGAATTATATCGTCGTGGAAACGCTAGCGTTTCTAACATGATTGTGTTAACACCGACTCACAGACTCGCCAGAGAGATGATACAGCGAGGGGTAAATGCTTGCACTTACCATAGTTTTTTTCGATGGAAAGGTGACAAATGGACTCCTGAGCGTATGGGTGATAAATTCATTCCTGAAATCATAATTTGGGATGAAATATGCACAGTGTCATTAGATGTATTAAAAACATTTCTTGAGTGGTTGTTAAACAAAAACACAAAAGTCGTCATATGCGGGGATCACGGCCAACCACCACCATTTGTCGGTGCATCTCCACATAAATGGCTAAAGGGTTTTGTAGACTATTATGAAGAAATTAATACCGACCATAGATCACTTGATGAACAATTACGCGAGTTCAAAACGCTAATTAGATTACAACCGGATAAAATCCAATGCGAAATAGCGCGTGAAATAATTTCAGAAACTCCCATGAATGATTTCTGGGAAACGTGGAGACCAAATGATTTGATAGTAGCAAGTAGAAAAATAGTCAGAGACACACTTCAGATGAAGTTATTTGAAACGCATAAAGAAAAATTTTCAACGCTTCCAGTACCGTTGTGTTATAGGCCTTCGGATACACGAAAGCAGAATATAGAAGTTGATATTCCAGGGAAGAGTGAAAAGCAGATTCTCGTGTTAAATGATATTGTGCTGGTTGATATCAATGTCGTTGAAGATGCATTGCGTGCTAATAAATCCCCATGGACGCTAGGATACGCAGCGACGATACATTCTTCACAGGGATTAACTATATCGGATACAATTGTTTGGATGGTAGATAATCGCATCGAATGGTCGAATTTAGTCTATCTCGCAGTATCCAGAGCACGAAGAATAAATCAACTTCGAAGAGTTGTCCTGACAGAGTCAGGCGATGATGAAATCATTGGTGATGATAATGACACAACAATAAGTGATATTGATGTTAGCATCATTAATAAAAAACTCTCCGGTTACAAACAACAGGACAAAAAAAAAACAACGAGAATTTGATATTGATGCTAAATTAATAATCACTTTGAAGAAACAACAGAATAATCACTGCGCGAGTTGCAATTGTATAATGCGTTGGCAGTATTCGGATAAGGATCCTCGCCAATTCACCGTAGACAGAAAAAATAACAATCTCGGTCATGTCAGAAATAATGTGATGTTGACTTGTCTTGAGTGCAATAGACGCAACGGTGCTAGTTAAGACCATGCGGTGGCAATTGAGTATCCTCGGGAATCACTTGTAGTTGTTGTCGAGTAAATCCCCGCTGAGGGGCAGTTGAATCCAGTTTATAGACTGGAGGTCTACCAGTTGATCGTGTTATACTAGATATCTTATGCGTAGTGACGCTCCAAATAGGATCAGTAGCCCTTTTTCTACCCCCTTCAAGCTCTCCTGGTTCGTATAAGTACCTCACAATGACACTACTACCAAGAATTGGTTGGGAAACGCTAGCGTTTCTAGGGAAATCTTTTTGTGAAATCCCTTGAATTTCCATTTTAGGTATAGACTTCTTTTTAATCGCGTTGACAGGTTTCATGTTAATTGTTCGAGTAATCTCGTTATTGAGCGCGGTAATCACAGCTGGTAATCTCTTAACCCATTCACGGGATCTTTTATCCTGAATAAACTCCTTCGCGTATTGATATCCAAAAAACCGCTCAGCAAGAGTCCGATTAAATCGTTCGACAATGGCCTGATCGCGATGTAGCGCAGTATGCCCTCGTCGTATGGTGACATTATGATGTTTCATTGTAGATAGAACCGCACCCTGAAATTCCTTGCCAGGATCAACCTGCAATAGATTCGGCCAGTGCAGAGGACCTCGTCGATAAATCCTTTCAAATGCAGAAGCAACTTCAGTGGCTGATTTTGTTTTTAACGGTTCTGCTTCTTTGTATCGACTTGCAATATCAACTACGGTTAACGCGTATTTGTAACCACGATCATGTGGCAGAAATAATATATCAGCCTGATGAACTTCATTTGGAGCGGTCACATCAAAATGCGAGAATTGAATTTGTTTAGGTGGTGGTAGATAAATTTGCCATAGTGCCTGTTTGGATAACCAATCCGCCGCTGTAGTTTTTTTTCACTTTTGCAGCGCTAGCGAGTTTATGTACTGCTGATTTACCCCTCCAGTATCCTCTTGGGGAATAATAAATTGATTCCATATTATTAATTACCAGCACCCATCATCAATTTGCCTTTCATAGCTGATTTTACCAGCCACGAAGCCAACTTTTCTTTAAAAGATTTATCAGGAATAGCATTTAACGCATGAATTAATTTCACATCCGCGAGATGCCTGTTTTGCAGATTGCTGCTTTTATATGCAACATCATGAGCATGACACGCCTTATCAATAGCGTTTATCGGATACTCGCCGGATCGGGGTTGATTTTGATCATCAAGTCTGATATCTAATCGTGTTCCGGGACCACAGTAGCTATATCCTGGAAGGTGCTTTTCTCCGGGGTACTTTGCCCATGGGGTTCCAGGGAGCTTTGTCAATTTGGCTGCGATATCACCTCCTCGTTTTTTTTTAAAACATCTCCGGATTGTAAAATCTTTGATTTTGTAGAAATAAATCTAAACTTTTTTATACCACATGTTGCACATCTACCAGTTAGTGCTGATCTGTTATTTTTAGTTGTAACCGTCGTCACATCATTTGTGCTAGTACGCGTTTTACACTTCACACAATATAGATCCATAATTTATGTATAGAGATATGAATATAATTGATTTTTCAGCGACTAAAATAAGAGAACCAGTTAAGCATCATGCAGCGCTACCAAACTCTATCCGCGCAATTATAATCGGGCCATCTGGATCCGGTAAAACGCAATTGTTACTCAATTTAATAATGAGATGGATGAAGTGGGATAAGTTGTATTTAATTGCCCCTAGCGTAGATGATCAACGATGTTATGAAGTGTTAAAGGATTTTAATGAAAACGCTTCAGAAATTAAGGGTGAGAACGCCATTGATTTTATAACCGATATTGACGAGGCGCCATCCGTGGATGACCTTGATGGGAGTATTAACAATTTAGTCGTATACGACGGTGTGATGTTAGACAATCAAAAAAACCCAGCTAGAATATTTTCCCGGGGGCGTCACAAAAACACTGATGTGATATATGTCACTCAACGCTACACTCAGATTCCAAAAGTGATCAGAGATAACTGTAATATTCTTGCTGTGTTTAACGGCGTTGATACACATACGCTACGAAATATTTGGCAGACATGGTGTTCCGATATGGACTTCAATCAATTTAAAAATTTCTTTAGTCATGCTCAGTCAACCCCGCATGGATTTGTAACAATAAATTTACATGATCCTCGGACACGATATCGTATCGGACTCGATCAAATATTCGGTTGAAATCATTTATTATTTTTGTTAACCCAGAACTGAAATCACTAAGCAGCAGAGAGGGTGGATGACCACATCGTTGCGACCAAAATTGATTAAAAAATCGTAAAGTCTCCGTTTGCTAAATGGAGACTTATTTTTTTTGGTTAAAATAAGGCTTCGTAGGAAGCATTATTTTTGCTTGAAATCGTGGTCTGTTCACCCTCTCTGCTGCTGATGGTATACCGACATACACGGATATTATGATATTACACTCTGATGGTATACTGACATCCACGGATATTATGATATTACATTCTGATGTTATACTGACATACGCGGAGATTATATTACATTTTAATGGTATACTGACATACACGGATATTATGCTATTACATTCTGATTGTATACTGACATGCACATATTTCATGATTTTTCATATTTTATGCTTTATCAGAATATTCTGATGTAATACTGACATACACATATATCATGATATTACATTCTAATGTGATACTGACACACACAGATTGGATGATATTACATTTTGATGTTATATACTGATGTTATTCTTACACACACAGATTTCATGATGTTACATTCTGATGTTAAACTGACACACATAATTTATATTACATCCTTAAGCTATATTGACAGTAGCACATTTCATGACATTACATTCTAATGTTATATTTATACTATTCGCTTTCATGACATTACATTCTAATGTTATATTTATACTATTCGCTTTCATGACATTACATTCTAATGTTATATTTATACTATTCGCTTTCATGACATTACATTTTAATGTTATATTTATACTAGTCGCTTTCATGATTGTACACTCTAATGTTACACTTTTACTTGCTGATTTCATGATTTGTTATACTTATGCTAGTCGATGTCATGACATTACATTTTAATGTTATATTTATACTAGTCGCCTTCATGATTGTACACTCTAATGTTATACTTATGCTAGTCGATTTCATGACATTATATTCTAATGTTATACTTATGCTAGTCGATTTCATGATTGTACACTCTAATGTTGTAATTATATAAACATATTGCATGCTGTTGTATTCCGATCTAATGATGCGAGACAATGCATATGTTATATTACATTATGAAGTAAGATTGAGATTCTCAGAAATGACAAAAGCTAATTTGGGTGCAGATTTCTCATCTTGAAATTGTACTTTTAACTCTGATTAGTAATCCAGATATTAGATTATATTAAACTTCTTTCATAATCGGCATATATTAATTTTATATCATCTAATATCCGCCGTACTGTTTTTCAGATTAATTCCAAGCTGACACAAGCACGTTTTTTTGAGGGAGAAAGGTAACACCGATGGAGCATAATGCAAACATTCAGCCTATTACTTTTATAAGGTAGGCAGTAATTAATGAGCCGAGATCCACCTGAATGTTTAATATGCCAAATTAGCAAGATAACGTCAAATTAGTTCCGTAATCTCTGGTTTGATATGATGAATAATTTTCATTAATCGTCATAATCTATTCATGTCACTTCATTCTGTACAAATCATCCACTGATTCTATCAGACTAAACCTGGATGAATAACCTGTGTTTGTGAAAAGCGACGCTTAATTAGATTCAGAGATCAATGTATTGTACAAAGTTTATACATATATATATATATATATATATATATATATATATATATATATATATATATATATATATATATATATATATATATATATATATATATATATATCTAAATCTGAATTCCAATTTAATGACAATGGTCTTTCGACAAAAGGAAGACTATAAAGTAATCAGGCCTGAAATATATATATATATCCCGAGAGCCCGAGAAAGGCCGGCAAGTACCACCAGCATACTTGAAGCTACCGTGAAGTTTTATCACATCCCCATATTAGCCGAGCTCGAGACTCGACTCTACGAGGACAGAGGAGAAACAGTAGTGATCGGTTGGCTGAAGGCGTTTGCTTAGATCACTCACCCCCACCCGCTTCTATACTTAACATCTAAATCTGAATTCCAATTTAATGACAATGGTCTTTCGACAAAAGGAAGACTATAAAGTAATCAGGCCTGAAAGATAAACCTCCCCCAAGAAGTATACATTTATGGTTGCTCTAAACGATCGTTGATCTCTTTTTCTTTCTTTCTTTTTTGGGGAGGATGGAGGTGGGGATGGTAAATGATATGTTGAAGCAGCTTTATATTTCCACATCTGATGTTGTAACACGTATAGACAAAGTATAATTTTATCGGAACGTTTCAGTTGAATAAAGCAACTGACAGGATGTGCGATTTATAAACAAAATTTAACACAACACCGTCATTGTTAAACCATGTATCAAGCTTGCTGCTTTCAAAGAAACAAGAAGGAATCTGTCACAAAATTTGATACAAAACGTTGGAATTGCTAACGACAACAACGAAAAATGGTGCGATTATTTAATAATTATTAAAACAATTGTCAGCTCTATTAAGATTGAGTCGTCTCGAAAAAAGCGCGCGTCTTTTCTTTTGTTTGCAAATGAATAGTCGAGGTCAGTAATGACTATATCCTTAAAGATGATTGATAAAGAGTTTCGTGTACAAAAAATACATAGTTATTACCTTTTCTGAACAATGTTCATAACAATTTCATTTCAAACAAATCTTTTGCGCTATTCGGCAGAAATATTATTGGTGGGATTTTTTAATTAAAAGAAAGGTAAAGAACGCACGCTTTTAACCTACTTTGAAAAAAGAAGGATACATTTACTGAGTGGAACTGATTGACTCCTTCTGTCAGCACTATCCTATTTATACTTGCCCTCTTATTTTTTTTATTATTTCTTTTTTTTAGAGGAGGTGTTTACTTTCAATTTGTTTCATTTTGTCGGTCTGTTGTTTTGTTTGTCTGATTTAGCTAAATATTCCATGATGTAACCTTTTCAGTCTCAAATTTTTTAACAATTTCAACGAGATCACCAAAGCTATCGCAATGTTTGGAGATTTTGAAACTTGCCAACAGTGCGTGTATAAGGTGAGCACTATTTAAAGCTAACAAAAATCACGCTTACCTTTGGTAGTGCCGATTACAAGATAACCTTTTATGAATCGAACGGTCCTCATGGTGTGTTTTTCTTTTTCTTACTCTAAATATGTATAATATTTCTATTAACACGTTAGTTTATAAACAGTATTAAATAACTTTTATTAGGAATCTAAATGATGCGATAAAAGAGTTATTAAAGAAAAATGGATTTTAAAAAAGAGATAATTTAAATTATTTTTTTTGGTCGTATAAACATTTCTTGTAACGAACATTTTAGATGTTGAATGTCACTTTGTTCATTTTTTGAGACGCAAATAAAAGTTGGTTGTTTCATTGCTGATTTCAATCACCAAATTTCAAATGAAAACATGAAATTGTCTGCTTTTGAACAAGTATACCTTCGAATAGCTGCTGTGTGTAACATTGTACTGATGAGAAATTTAGCGGTATAGCTGACTTGTGTTAATTTGCAATGACGAGTGTTTTCGTGCTCGTCGCGACAAATAAGCGCACCTACTCTCTAAACTGGGGCTTCTTTGGTAATTGAATCAGAAGGAAAATACAAAACAATCCTTCCCGTATTTGCATCTCTTTGATCGTCGCTATTTCAAAATTAATTTTCCAGTAATAACTTGTCATTTATGTTTCAAGAATTAATTTATTCTCCTCTTGGGTTAAAGCATGACTGCGAAAATTGGATGGTCTTGATGCTCGTTTTGTTAAAGTATGACTTGAATGATTGGTTTTCACTTAATGACAGTTTATCTTGCACAAAGGAATAGTTTATATCTCACATGCATTATCATTACGATATTTGAAAGCCAGATCACACGTAATTTAAACTTTATTAAACTTGCTATATATCAGTGAGAGGTTAAATAGACAGCATAATTTGCCATTTTTTATGTATGCAACCATCTGTAACGTCTGCTTTCTGTAATCACAACCATCTGATTCTCTCTCTCTCTCTCTCTCTCTCTCTCTCTCTCTCTCTCTCTCTCTCTCTCTCTCTCTCTCTCTCTCTCTCTCTCTCTCTCTCTCTTTCTCATGAATATTAACGGCTCATTGTGGTAACTCATACTTGAAACCTGGCCATTTCAGCATACGTCAGCTGCTTTAGTGAGTCCGTGTGAAAGGCTCGTAGATTCCGTCTCCTCGGATTTTCATATCCCATAAATGTGTTAAACGTACCGTTAAGTATTAATTAACATATTGAAAATTAAGACATCATACAAGAAAATCATGGTGTTTCCGTAAGCAGACTTCAGACGCAGCAATGGCTCTGTGTTGGTTCAAATCCTTCCACTGTATCCATGTCCAAGGCAATTTACTCCAATTGACTAATCGCCACTTGTCAATCACACGTTTCAATTAACCAAACAGCTAGTGTAAATTAGATTCAACTCAAGTCCATTTAACTGACAAGCTGCTTGTGGTAATAATGAATTGATTATAATAACTATGGACAAGTTTAGAAATATTTTTTTATTTCTAGAATCGATATGGGTGAAAAGAACTCAATGAAAAAAAAAAAATCATGTAATTATGACAGTCGATATCCAAATCGTCTAAATGGAGGAATTTAATTTATTCCGTTCCCGGAAAATAGATATAGATGAGTTGTTAAGTTGTTAATTTCCAAATGCAAAGTGTAATATAATGATTTTTCAAGTTCGCTCACTCCTATACGATTTGACTACATTAAAAAACTGCATATCATCTTTACAACGAGACTACTGCTTCGCAACAATTCTTGCACAAATGGTGCAAGGCGAATATTGAATAATCTATCTGGAAACATACCTGAACTAATTAGGTAGTCCTTGGTTAACCCAACAAACTATACAGTTGCGATGTGCTTCATGAACTCTTGAAAACATTTTAGGATGGGTCCAATCTTTAAATGTAAAATTTGTTTTGCAGCGTACTGTACGACGCGTTGGAATCTTTATTAATTATTGCGTGTTGTATGTGTAATGCAATTTGAATGACTCATGGAGGCTGATTTAGGATTCTATTCAACATAATTAATGACGATTAAGACTGTTTAATATGTGTTGATCTATTTGATTATGACATTGATTTAAAATCTTCCTTTTTTCTTCGCATAATGACCGTTAATCAATTCTTTTTGTTTCTGGATTCTCTTTAACTCCTTAACATCAAATTTTATCTCGTCTACTAACACATTCCCCTCAGTTTTAATTTTTTTTTGCTCTTGATATGTATTATTAATTCCTGCAGATCTCCTGATGTGTAAGGGTAATTTGAACAATGTTTTGGCATTTGGGTTGGGCGAAGAAGTCTGTTTATTATATCCGTTCTTTCATATGTGACAATTTGTTAAAGTCAAATTCGGTACTAATTTGTTACATTCGAGAAATTATTTGACGAATTTCTTGAAAATAAATACATTATTCAGTATGGAAGAGAATGTTGTGAAGCAACCGTTCTTTCTGAAAGAAACAATGATCATGACAACTGTAAAGGTCTTGTGGAATACGTTGGAGTGGGGTGCTGCCAGTATTTTTTAAAAAATATTACAGAATACCCACCCTGGCTCGTTTCTGTTAGAAATTGAATTAGTGATAGAGAGATGCAAAGCTCCGAGCCCCAGTTAGCGATGCCGACAGTTAAATTACTGAATACACAAGAGTTGAAATTCAAATAAACAACAATTTAATACAATTCAAAAACATAATATTCGAAACCCTATCATTCGTCTTTCATCTTAGTGTGATAGATTTTCCTCCTGTCCTGTGTTTCTACTCATCTGGATTATTTATTTCCCCTTACTGGTACTCTAGTACCTTCTTCGTCCATCAAACGTCTGCCTCCGTTCTCTCATTGTCTTGTCTCCCAGAGACTCGGAACCAACTGTACTAGGGTACATGCCTTCTCTGTCTCCTATAGCTTATATGGTCCCTAAAGGCTCCCTGTATGAACACACAAGGACATTAACATATTTTCTCTAGCTATCTAGTTTCACACTAAACAACAGTATGTCATCAGATGAGCCATTACGCTCTTTGGTTATGTATTCGAGCACATCCAAATATCCATACTTTCTGGCATGGTATACACGGTATCAACTGCTTATCATAAATCAATAGATTTCATCACATCAGTATATATACATTTTCAATCTTATTATACAGAACAATATCATACAATCAGACGCAGTTCTGTACATTAAACTCGTACAAAGTATATATATATATATATATATATATATATATATATATATATATATATATATATATATATATATATATATATATATCCCCATATTCATGCGCTGATATATTCTTACACATTATACTTCTACAAAGTATACACAAATAGTCAAATATCCCTATTAATTAATGTTGCACACTGCAACCATTATACAAAGTTTAATTCAATTCAACATTTGCAGTTCGAGAATATCACATGAATAAATGCACGAATTGATAAAAAACGAATGATAATATTAATTCTTTCCAAAAACATTTTTCATATTTCAAAATATGCATGTACATCAAACACTACAAATGAATCAAACACTACAAGTGAATCAAACCCTAGAAATGGTAATTTTATGAACTAACGAGTAATGAAGTATAAATACAGCACATAATTAAAGTATACTTTTTACCTTGCCGTAATAGATTGCAACAATCGAGCAAATGCGTCACCTTCCTGTCCAAAGATGCTTTGCGATTCCCAAAATAGCAATTTTCCCGCCAATTTCGAAAGACATCGAAATAGCTTATAACTTCTCTTATATAATTTACGCACGACGGTTTAGCGACAACTGTCATTTAGTTCTCAAGATTCTAGATTTAAGCTTGCGATTCCAATAATGGCCACGCCTTGCTCAACTTCGAGTGGATGTTGATTCACCCATGATGAACATGACTAGCAGGCATTGCCCTCTTCCCTGACAGTCTGTAAAGGATGGATTTACGATCCCCACTTGAGGTTCAACACAGACAATTTATCACTTACCTTTGAATCGTATGCAGTCAAATAAAGCGCCAGTAAAAAGTTACTATGTCCCTGTTATACACAACTGGCTTTGACACTTCACTGTTCGCAAGGCTGATACTCGTAACATTCATGGAGTGAAATAATTGGTATGAGTCTAGCATATACATGTTGCAATCTGTCTATTGTTCCTTAATTGCAACGTGAAAACCTCTCAGACCCCGCTTGAGAATAAAATCGGGATTGTATTCCCCAAAATTTGCTCCAAATCTTAATGTGTGTTACACATGCAATAAGATGACAAATCATAGCGACGCTACACGCTGACTACGGACACGAATATATACATAACATACGGTTATTTACAGAGCGATCTCTGCCATTCAGAGCTCATATTCATGAAATCAGCGCCTACTTTATCTGTTCCTTTCATGTGCCCGATCTGCATCTGGTACTGATGTAAGAAGAGCGACCATCGCATTCAGCATCCATTCGATAGACAAAGGGTTGGTGGTCAGTTTCCTGTATGAACTTGCGCCATTACCGCTTGAACCGTGATATTCCGAATACGATTCCAAGGAATTCCATCTCCGATGCGGAGTAGTTTTTCTCGGCAGCAGACAATTTCTGACTTCCGTACGCGAAAGTGAAAAGCGTCCCCTCGTGCTTTCGTAACAGTATTGCGCCCAGTCCCGTATTGCATGCGTCAATGCCAAGCACGAAGTCTTTGGACAGATCTGGTAGGCGGACAACCGCGTCGGATGTAAGCCAATCCTTTATCGTTTGGAAGCGTGCTCGCACGCATCCGTCTAAATAACTTTACCTGGGGACCGTTTCTTGATCAGGTCAAACAACGATTCCGCATTCGCACTGAAATTGGCCACATACCTAAAGTAATACCCGGTCAACTCCAGGAATCGGAGCTGCTTCACCTTTGAGATTGGCATTGTATAGCTTCTCCCTAGTCGGTAGTCGTATCCAATAGGTTTGACCTCCGTTTGACCTCCGACTTTGCCGGTTACGACGTACGGCCTCCTCCAGGAAACTTGTAACTTGTGTTTGTGGAGCAACAGCAACAACACATTGTCGCCTACGTCATACCGAAGTGGTTTTGCGCGCTTGTTGTAATGCTCTGCTTGACGCGTCTTGACGCGTCTTCACTCGCTTGAGGTTCTTCTGTGCTAACGAACAAGCTACCTCCAGTTTGTTTCGCAAATCCGCGACGTACTGATAGGTAGCACGTACCTATTCGACAGCGTGATCGTCCGTCCACAGCTGTTTCAGTACGGCGATTGGGTCACGTAAGGTCATCCCGTATAAGAGTTCAAAGGGAGAAAACCCTAAACTCGATTGGGGTACTTCCCGATACGCGAAAACATTGCAGGAATGTACCGATCCCAATCTTTGCGGCATACGTACAGCTTCTTGAGTGTGTTCTTCAATGTCCCGTTCAACCGTTCGATCACTCCGTTACATTGGGGGTGTTGTGGTGTAGTTGCGAGGTGTTTAATCGACATATGTCGGTTTATCTCTGCCATCAATCGACTCATGAGTTGTGTCCCCTAGTCGGGCATTCCGACGGTTTCCAAAATCAATATTGCGCAACGTGACGACCTCCAAATAGCATATTGCGTAATCTACGACCGTTATAATATATCAATTTCCGTGCGACAACGCGGGTTTTATCGGTCCGATTAAGTCCATCGCGACGCGTCCAAATGGCTCATGGATAAGAGGGGTACTCCCCAAGGTGAAGGGTCGATAATCCGTTTTCGGTGCCATTCTCTGACACTTGTCATAGGAGAGATAAAACCGTTTGACATCTCCCCTGACCCCTGGCGAGTAAAATTCTTTGACAAGAGACTTTCGTGTGCGAGTTTTAACACTTCGCATCGTTTTTCTTTCGGCACGACGACTTGCTTAAAGTGTTCGCTGCCTTTTCTGTCGTGGCGATACAAGATCCATTTCGGAGTTTCCTTCTCTGTTTATTCTTCAGCGTATTTGTGAAACTGCAGAAGAGGTGCGTTCTCCTGTTGAAGCTAACTCAATTCGGCCGGAAGTACGTTACAGAACGGTGAAAACGTTACTTCCATCAAAGGCGGTTTCATCTGTCGACTCTTAGGCTTGGTTTCTACAGCACGCACAGGCATCGGTGTGAAGGTTTCGGGGTTCGGTTGTGGCAACACATAACGACATCACAGTATGACATCATGTGACAGTCTAGTAAAGAAAACCGCTTCAATCTTCGGTAAATCAAGGTCAATGACCGCCACTGGCAACGATTCACGCGTGCTGTTTGCGTACTGGACTTCAATCAACACCCCTGTGTAATCCTGAGGCAACATGTATTATTTGTCGATAAGGACTGGAACACAACACCCAGTGTCGTACAATATAGTAACATCGTCTCCGTTGACAGTTGCAGACGCAAGATTTGCTGGTTTACAGCTTGCCTCCGGCTGGCAATCCTTTATAGCAACGGCATTCACCAGGATCTGTCTGTCCTTGGGACGAAATACCCCGGGGGTTTGCAGTTGAACATGTCGACGTCCTTCTGGTTTTCGTGGGTTAAGCCTGTCCGTGTCCATGGGTGGCATACATACCTGAGGATCTCGTTCTGACCTTTCCGTACCCCTGATGGATCCTAAATGCCTGGTCTCCCTCCCCCACACGGCGCGACTCAGTGGGTCAAAGTCGGTCAAAGCCTTAAGAACCTCACCTCTTCGAGTGTTCCTACACGTACCTCTCCGCCATGCTAGAGATTTCTTCGAGCGTCCTGTGTTCTCTCTCTGCTAGAAAAAACTGTCAACTCGTGACGGTGCGTACTCAGGACATGCTCTTCATCCACTTCTCAAATAACCCTCGAACGCGGGTGTAGAATTGAGAGTGAGAATCTGTTGTCTTTTTCGTCGAGTCCCGAAAATGTTTACGGTATGTTTCGGCAGTCAGCCAATAATGGCAAAGAAGGGCCTTCTTGAGCGCATCGTAGTCATCAGCCTCGTCGGCAGCTAAGTTGTGGTACATTTCGCGAGCTTCAACTTGCAAAAAGGCTGAGAGGTTGATCGCCCACTGTTGTGGCGGAGTTTTTTTCTAGCCTCCGCAAGTTTCCCAAATTGCACGATAAAATCGTCAATGGACTCGTCTTTGTCATTGAATAGCTGAACAATAATCAGGCATTATATGCTTTGAAGGGGCAGTCCACTTCGAGTAGAGTAAGTATCTGTTAGAAAGTTTCTACATAATTGCTGTATTCAACTAAATATTTCGAACAACATTATTACAGGTACAAGTTTTGTACACTGGTATACTAGCAGTTCTTGTCACTCCTGAATGAAATTACTGGTGACGTAAGTGTCAGCAGCGTTAATAATATTTCGTAAAGTGACTTTATTTTTTTTTACATCAACTGATATGGTCAGCATCAAATTTATGGAGCGGAATAATTATCCTCAGGGTCTGGCATATACATGTTGTAATCTGACTATTGTTCCTTACTTACGTGACACCAACTCGCCTTCTCCAGATCACCCTACGATCTCTCAAAGATCCCCCAGCCTTTCTGTTTGAACAATTTGTTGTGCGATAGGCGACTAACTACGAAAGTCACATAATTTATCTAATAAAGAAGACGTCAACGTGCCATATTGACTCTAAATTTCAAGATATTCTTTCCCCAGGTTATAGCAAAATCAATATGATATGGCTTGGTAGCTGGGCGTGTAATTATTTGTTGTGTGGGATGGAGGGGCGGCATCCGTATAAAGCCTAAAATAATCATGCATTATATGCTTTGAAGGGGCCGTACAGTTCGAATAGAGTAGGTACCTGTTAGAAAGTCGCAGTTTCTTCATAATTGCTGTAGTCAACTAAATATTTCGAACAACATTATTACACGTACAAGATTTGAACACTGATATTCTAGCAGTTCTCGTCACGCCTGAATGGAATTACTGGCGATGTAACTGTCAGCAACATTAATAATAGTTTGTAAAGTGACTTTATTTTCTACATCAAAATCAACCGATATGGTCAGCATAACTTTTTGGATAGTATTGCTTTGTCTATTATTTATACCTTGTCATATTTCAAATTTCTGTCTCCACTGGTGGCAACATCGCCATAGACATTTAGACGTTTCGTAAACCTTTGAGAAAGTCGCATATCAACAGCATCATTTGCTATTTATCTGAATTTTCCAGTAATATTACACGTTCTAATGTTTATACCTCAATGGGAAACATGTTCGTATGTCAACTATGCAAAACAAAAACAGCATTGATCGCAATGTCCAGATGATGCGTCAAAAGTGTTTAAAGTGACCTACCTTCCGTATTTTTTGATACAATGTACGTTTGGGACACTATTTCTCTATACTTATAATTGGTCCCGACTTCCTAGGTCCTCCCGCTTTGGACCTGATATACTAGGTGTTCCTACCTGGCATGCATAAACATAAATATACGTCATTCTGAAGTTAGTACTAATATAGTGGGGTGTTCCTATCTAGCCTGTATTGAAAGAAAGATACGTCTTACTAAAGATTTTGTGACACGCTAGATGTTCCTCTCTGGACTGTATAGACAGAAAAGTACTTCTTAGTAAAGCTGTTTCCGACATGCTAGATGTTCTTGTCTAGCCTGCATAGACAGACAAATGCGTCTTACTGACATTGTTATTCATATGAAAGATGTAGTGACTGCTATGTTCTCTTTACCTTCCCCGTATACACTGTAAAGTAAGCCGTTTACATGCTAGATAAATACCACTCGTGAAGATCTACTTGATCTTACTGAAATGATTAGGCCAGAGAAGGAAAATGGACTAAAGGGAAAATATAAAACGTAGATTAAAGTTAAATGGAATTCTACCTTCTTATATATATATATATATATATATATATATATATATATATATATATATATATATATATATATATATATATATATATATATATATATAAACATCGATACTTCTGAATCTTATTGAATGAATAACAAAATGACAGTATTTGATCACAATAGAATGCGTTTGTATTCTTTTTTTAGACACAACCACGCCATATTCTTCAAAAATAAAACATGGGCGTCGTCTTGTACCGCATTATCACCAAAACGTGTAGGTAATTGCTAATGTGGATTACCTCAGTATTCGTCCTCATCATGGCATAGCTTAGCAATATTGCTTGAATCAAGGTCATGGTGACTCTGATTTACAGTTTGTCCACTATTCTGGGAAAGATATGTCGTATGCCACTGGTTTAGTGCTATGTTCCACTCACTAAAATTAAATCTTTCTACACAGCTCAATTACAAAGTCTCTGACAACTGGGAAAAGTATCAACCAATAATTAAATAGTAATAGTAATATAAAAAGCAATTTTGTTTTCAATAAAATGCACGTTGTATTATGATAGCTGCACCATGCCATAAAACTAGAGAACTAGATTAACCTCCCTTTCCTTGAATATGATGTAGGAGATAAACACACAATATCCTTGAATATACCGCAATCTCTAGTTCTCTAGCAGCCAGTCTTCCCTAATACGTGAAAGCGTAACATAATTATATGTCAGTGAATTCCCTGCCATTTTCATATCCATTATATAAAGGGATGAATCTGGAGAAACTAGTTCTCCAAACTGGTACACGTATTAATTGTTTTTTCGTTAACTTAATTTACATTACATTAAATCCCCCATCTCCGTCCATCTAAAATAAGCAAGACCAAAATTCAATAACCTCTATAAATTTTGAAGGTTAAATAAGATTGCTTAATAATATTCTTTGTTAATCAAATTTGCTTGCAGTTATTGCTTGATCTGCAGTATGAAGTATTTAAGAATATCGTGTTTGATGTGAAACAAATTGTGTCTGATTTGCAACATGTCTAGTTGATCTGCAGTATGATGTTTCTAAAGATTGTTTGATCTGAAGCAAATTTTGTCTATTTGCAATATGTCTCGTTGATCTGCAGTATGATGTATTTAAGCATGTTTTGTTTAATCTGAAACAAGTCTTGTCTGATTTGCAATATGTCTTGTCTGATTTGCAATATGTCTTGTCTGATTTGCAATATGCCTTGTTTAATCTGAAACAAGACTTGTCTGATTTGCAATATGTCTTGTCTGATTTGCAATAGGTTTTGTCTGATTTGCAATATGCCTTGTCTGATTTGCAATATGTCTTGTCTGATTTGCAATATGTCTTGTCTGATTTGCAATATGCCTTGTCTGATTTGCAATATGTCTTGTTGAATAGGCCTTTTAATTTACAATTTCTTGATCGCTCTATGTATGTTTGGTTTACAATACGTCTTGTTTGATCTGCAATATCCTGCTTGATCTTCAATGTCTTGTTTGGTTTTCAATTTCTTACTTGATTTTTCAATGTCTTGCTTGATCGTAAGTAAGGATTGTTTGAGTTGCAATGTCTTGTTGATCTTTCAATACGTCTTGTCTGACCTGCAATGTCTTGCTTGATTTGCAATGAGTCTTGTTTGATCTTAAGTAATGTATGTTTACGTTGCAATACGTTTTGTGTGATAGGCAGAATACCTGCAAAAATAATTCTGAATTAATGATGCCTTCCGCTCAACCAAATCCTCTTAGTTGTCCGATACTTTCATAATATATCCATAATATTTAGACAAGAGCCTAGCAACAGAAAGGTTAATGAGACTCATGCCAAATATTGCAATGCAGATAACATTTCCACTTAAATACACTATGTTAGCTCAAAGTAACAACTGAACCTAATGTATTTCTGAAAAATAATACAAATGTTATGTTTATTGGAATGATATTAGTAATAAGAAATTCATTAAAGAGTGCTTCTTAAAACTCTTGATATGTAAAATGTGATCAAATATGGAAAACAAGAAATGAGTATTCTCTTATTCCTAAATTATCGCATTGATCTCGTATCAACAAGCGTAGTTATTAGTTATTGTGGTAACGGTGTGATTGGATATGGATAGGTTGGGGGGGGGGGGGGGGTCACATAACAAACTGGTTGTTGCCACTGTTCTCGCTATTCAAAAAGTTACAAATATTTTAGTATAAAGTCTGATTACAGTCGCAAGGTTGCAGAACGAGAACAGTAACGTGATCTGAACCAAACAGCATTGCATGTAATGAGTCTCGAAATGGAAATAGTAAGAATTAAAAGAAACATTTATGAGACAACAACCAAAACAGTAATGTCAAACTGTTACAC
The DNA here is from genome assembly GCA_029339505.1 of Unio delphinus. Lineage (NCBI taxonomy): Eukaryota > Metazoa > Mollusca > Bivalvia > Unionida > Unionidae > Unio > Unio delphinus. The sequence continues at coordinate 1,020,982 of JAQISU010000109.1, forward strand.
CGATGCTTCTTAACTATTGTTTATACTATTATTACTACTATTGCTAGTACTAGTATTACTACTGTTGCTAGTACTGGTATTACTACTATTGCTACTACTAGTATTGTGACTATTGCTAGTACAATTATTACTATTATTGCTAGTACTATTATTACTACTATTGCTAGTGCCAGTATTACTACTATTCCTATTACTATTATTACTACTATTGACAGTAGTAGTATTACTACTGTTGCTAGTAATATTAATACTACTATTGCTAATACTGTTGTTACTGCTATTGCTAGCACTACTATTACTACTGCTAGTACTGCTATTACTACTGTTGCTTCTACTACTACTACTACTACTAATATTAATACCATTTTTTTTACTGCTTTTCGTAGAAAATGAAAGAAAATTTCAGGAGATAAAGACCATCAGAGAACATGAAGCTGTTATTATGTTGCCTTTTATACTATTGCTAGTACTATAACTATTATTACTATTTCTAGTACTGCTGGTAGAATTATTATTACTATTGTTAATAATACAATTACTAGTAGTACTATAACTGCTCTAGCTAGTAGAATTTCTTACTAGTGCTAGTAGTACTATTACTCTTATTGCTAGTAATGCTAGTACTATTATTGCTAGTATCACAACTATTGCTAGCACTAATATTGCTATCATTGTTAACACTTTTATTAATAATAGTGCAATTACTGCTATTAAAATCATTTATTTCACTATTACTACTACTGCTAGTACTACTATTACAGCTCTTGTTAGTACTACTATTACTACCATTTTAGTACCGTTAATACTACAATTGCTACTACTGTTTTACTACTATTGCTAGTACTAGTGTTACTACTATTGGCTAGTATTTATATTGCTAAAATTGCTAGTATTGATAGTACGACTGCTAGTATTGATATTAGTAACATTGCTAGTACTAATATTACTACCAGTTTAGTACCATTAATACTACTAATGCTAGTACTATTTGTACTACTATTGCTAGCACTATTGTTACAGCTATTGCTAGTACTGTTTTAACTACCATTGCTAGTATTGATATTACTACTATTGCTAGTAATAATACTACTACTGCTTGTATTGTTGTTACTAACATTGCTAGTACTAATATTGATACTGCTTGTATTGCTATTACTAACATTGCTAGTGCCATTCTTAATATTGCTTTTATTGTTATTACTAACATTGCTAGTGCTAATCTTAACATTGCTTGTATTGTTATTACTAACATTGATAGTACTAATATTGATACTGCTTGTATTGCTATTACTAACATTGTTAGTGCTAATCTTAACATTGCTTGTATTGTTATTACTAACATTGCTAGTACTAATATTGATACTGCTTGTATTGCTATTACTAACATTGCTAGTGCCATTCTTAACATTGCTTGTATTGTTATTACTAACATTGATAGTACTAATATTGATACTGCTTGTATTGCTATTACTAACATTGCTAGTGTTAATCTTAATATTGCTTGTATTGCTATTACTAACATTGCTAGTGCTAATATTAATACTGCTTGTATTGCTATTACTAACATTGCTAGTACTGATATTGATACTGCTTGTATTGCTATTACTAACATTGCTAGTGCTAATATTAATACTGCTTGTATTGCTATTACTAACATTGCTAGTGCTAATATTAATTCCGCTTGTATTGCTATTACTAACATTGCTAGTGCTAATATTAATTCCGCTTGTATTGTTATTACTAACATTGATAGTGCTAATATTAATACTGCTTGTATTGCTATTACTAGCATTGCTAGTACTAATATTAATACCGCTTGTATTGCTATTACTAACATTGCTAGTGCTAATATTGATACTGTTTTTTTGCTATTACTAACATTGTTAGTACTAATATTAATACCGTTTGTATTGCTATTACTAACATTGCTAGTGCTAATATTGATACTGTTTTTTTGCTATTACTAACATTGCTAGTACTAATATTAATACCGCTTGTATTGCTATTACTAACATTGCTAGTGCTAATATTGATACTGTTTTTTTGCTATTACTAACATTGTTAGTGCTAATCTTAATATTGATTTTATTGTTATTACTAACATTGCTAGTGCTAATCTTAATATTGCTTGTATTGTTATTACTAACATTTCTAGTGCTAATCTTAATATTATTAGTAGTGCTAATACTACTGCTGCTAATCGTTCTACTGTCATCATTTCAAGCTTTACAAATAATGTGATAGCGATACTTTTCAGCCCAGCATCTTTATCTTTGTCACTGTTCTTGCAAATGTTACGGTTATCATCGTTGCATCAACATTCTCATCATCATGTTCATCATTATCATTTATGAATGCAAATTAATAACATGTATAGTCCTTTTGTTGTTTTCTTATTTTTAGCTATTTTAAAATGTGTATGCCATTCATTACATAGTATGTGTTCACTGGTTAGTTACGGCAAGAAAACAATAAACCAAACAGTCTTTAATATGTATTTTTTTCTTTTAATTATTCCTATATGCACAGAATATTGACCCGGTACTAAATAAGTCGTTTAGCAATCGCGTTCAGAGCCGTAGACAGCAATCACGGTCCCTGGAATATGAAACACTCGAGCCTCTCCTAGTTCTTGTTCAAAGAAAACATTTCTTTTACAAAATTTAGAGGTATTGTTCGGCTCGGTCCCCCTTCTATCCTGGGCCCTGGGGATTGATCCCCCTCCTTGTCGGCTTTGATCGAGTTATTTAATATTGCTAACATTAAGAAACTATTGTATATTAGACCAGGTTTACTTTCGCCAGTTGTCTCTGGCAACTGCAAGAAAAAATCCATGAGTGCTGATAACAGAGCCTTGGCTTTAAAATTACAAGCAGATGTTAAAACTCACTGTAAGACTCATATTTCTCTGTTTGCTCACTGGGGTAATAGGTATCAATTAGCTAGTACTTAAAAGTCTAATTCTTGAGGTAATAATTATTTGAGTACTGGCAATTAAAATGTGCAGTTTTCGTCCCCGCTCTCAAGAATAAACAATTACCTTTAAATCCCTACCAAAAATGCAACAATATAACTCTTCTATCACCAACAAAATGAGAGAGGAAAAAATGTTCTAAAAATAGACTAGAACTACATAGTACTGAACTGGAAATAATAATTGTGATGTGATTCCACATACACAGACAGACAGACAGACACACACACACACTTCCACGAAGCAGCATATGACAAAAAGCAACATTATTACTAAAAACCTTTCAAGTACCATTACGGAAATTTCCATTTATATCGAATCGCTCCATTGACGATGTAAGTGCTAATCTAATTATCCCAGTTTGTGTACGTGTGCGTGTCTCCTATTTTTACAATATTTAAAATAGAAGACTATGAGTGTTGTTTGATGCTGCAGACGACTGAGTGTTGTTGCCAGGCTACTATCAATAGTGTTTGCCGTAACAGTCGACCTTGAACATCGTTTTCCAAACGACGACCATAGCTATTGCATTATATAGCAGACTACTTACTATCAGTAGTGTTTGCTGTAACAGTCGACCTTGAACATTGTTTTTCATACGACGACCATAGCTATTGCATTATATATCAGACTACTATCAATAGTGTTTGCCGTAACTGTCGACATTTCTGGATAAATTTAGAATTATGTGAGCAATATTCAACATGAGGTTTGCAACGTGTTTGCTTTTAATTTGCAAAAGCAGCGGCTAACAATATTCAGCAAAAGGAGAATCGCGTCACAAACTTTATCAATATTTGTCTTTTAAAACGTAATAATAATTTTGTCTTTATGTTTGGATTTACACCTGCTACTTTTGATGATATTGTTTTGCAAATGTGGATGCGATATATATGCGATATATTGATTGTTCTCTTTTTAAGCATGTACATATTTATATATTACGATGGGTTTTGATTTTGTTGTGATTGGTATTTTTAACGTAGCTTTATAAAACAAAAATCAGTCATATCGCTACGATGTCTGCAGAATTAATTTTATAGTGATGTATACTGAATTCCCGATTTTACATGTTGTCTGAATAAAGGATAGATTTACTAAGAAGATTTTGTCATCAAGTTTATAGCCATTTTATTTTTGTGTAGAATATGTTTCAATAAAAAAGTAGAATTTCAAAACAATTATGCCACATGACCCTGCAACTGGTAAATTGATATTTTCGTAGCTTATTTATAACCGGCTATTTTGAAATCGCAAAATAACACTCGTTTTTTTCTTCTTCACAAAATTAAATATTATTAATATATTGTTATGCATATTTAATTTAATATATTTAATTTAATTGCTTCTCTGTTATTTCATTAAACGCTATTTTAATGTAACATTGTTTGCTGAACCTGACCTTGTCCGAAATTGAGTTCATTTCTCCTTGATTTGTTTTCCTTTTTTATTTTTATTTATTATTTCATTTTTGTAAACAACTAAAAATATTTTCATTATTCTTGATGTGTATGAGCTTATTATTAGGATTATTATTCAGGTAAACAAAGAAGAATAAATATTTTGCTCAGGGTCAGGGTTTTAGAGGTTCCTAATTGAATTTTATAGGATATTGTGTTGTAAAAAGAACAAGGCTAATTAGATATTTCTGGAAGTTTTATTTTCTTCTTTAGGTAATGGTTGTTTTTAGAAGACAAAACTAATGTTACGTGAGGTCAAGCCAAGACTTATATTAACATGTGGTTGTGAGGATTTTAGTAGTTGTGCTTTAACATCTAGCACTTTAAGTTGTATAATGTTTTGACCAGTTTTGGTTAAATTTTATTTTCTTCGAATTATTGAATCCAAAGTGATTTTTTTCTCTGGAGATACAAATGCCCTCTGACAAAATCTCATTGGAATTTATTCTGAATGCAAACATGGAAGAACATTTCTGTGATTCAACAAGAGTATCAGTACTTTAAAGGCTACAACAGACCCGGGACTTGAACTGAGTTTCATTCAGTACGTTTTATTATAAGGATTTGTATCCTTAATTCTTAAATTATTTTTGGATTTAATTCGTAATACTGTTCTTTTTCTCATTTTTCAGTTTGTATTCTAGGGAAATAAATTATTTGTTACATTTACACTCTTTTCTCTTATGTATTTTAAGAGCATTGACTGGTAACAATGATTGAAGAAAGAATGTATAAAGCAACACAGAATCAAGACTATATATTATAGGTTAATACTGTAGTTTATCCAGAAAGAGAATATCACAGGTCAAAGACAAACATTATAACTCACTGCAATTGAATGTAAATTATCTTAATGGCTTCTGTGATTGACTGTTTTTGTAGATTTTACTTAGACCAAAGAGACACGATATCTGTACTTGCTGCATTGTTAATATAGTTTGCACAAATTCAGACAAAATAATCGTAAATTTTGGGTTTATGGCAACTTCAGCAAGTACAAGAAAAATATTATTCTTGCCCCAAAATTAGAACCAGAAGTTCCACATTAAGATATGTTTTTCTTAAATATCTTCTGTGTTGTAAATTTGTTGATGGGGTGTAGCAAGCATGGCAATTAATCTTTCAACAAATGTTATAAGTAATGGCCACAGTATCAACGAAAGACATCACTTATCAACCAGGCAAAGTAAACCGCACAGTTGCGATAAATTTGCGCGCTCCAGGATAGGCTCACATATTCATTTTTCAAATTCATACGCACTTTACTCGTTATCTTCATTGCACATCTAAGATAATAACTAAACATGGATAATACCATCATAAGGACAACTGGATTTGAATCTTGTAATAGCTGCCATATTTTGGGGTATAAGGCAGCAATAGATGTAGTGTAGATATTACTACTTATTTCAACTCAGAAATAATAATATTATACAAGATCGATACGTTTCAGATTTTGAGTGTTATTTTCTTTATGTAAAGATTGGAAAAGAAGACATAGATTAATATTTAAAACGTAACATTAAAGCTCTTTAGTAGCTAAACAATAAGAATAAAGCAATACAAGCAAGGGCTTTGGTCACGTTTACTTTTACTCTGCCTTTGTGTCAATAATAATGTTTTATTGATATCCTTGCTACTCACTTTCTAGATAAAATGTTGACCCTTATCTGGTCCACAATTTTCGTTGCTTATTGCAAAGACCAACTAGTATCACTGCCTGAGTTATCCAGGTCTCGGCATCAAAGAATGTGCAACTTGTGTAATCAAAGCTGGTTGGTTAGTTTGACGGTTGGTTACTTTCCAATACACATTGGCCTCGTTACAGTGAGATACCCACTAATGAAAAATTGAAAATTAATATCTTTAAAATTTTAAACTTGAATACTGGTAAATAGAGAGTTTCCGTTTTAGAACTTAATATCATGTTAAAAAGCTATGGTGATATAGGGATCTCTTATAATGGGAAAGATTTGGTATATCAAATTAAATCTCTCTCAAATGATTCTTGAGTATGAAATAATTAATTTGATGTTGTTATTTGAGTCAGTGACATAAGAAAAAAGGGGTTTAAACCAGTATTCTCACTTTATTTTGTTTGTTTCTTTGATTAGGATTTTTAACGTAGCTTTAACAATTGTTCAGTCATATCGCTACGATGTCTAGTGTGAGACACTTCCAGTGTTTAAGTGGTTAGAGCGTCCGCCTCTGGTGCTAAAGGTCAAGGGTTCAAACCCCGGCTTAATCATACAAAAGACTTATCGCTCAGCGTTAAGAGGTTAGTGTTGGGACTGGTTGGTCTGATGTCAGGATATTGGGACTAGGTGAGACTTAATGCTACATGTCTGCGGCATGATGACAGTACTAGACATCACTAAGAAGTGCCACACTGCAGACATCGAAGCGATATGACTGGACAATTGTAAAATGCTACGTTTAAATCTAAATCACACACACACACACACACACACACACACACACACACACACTAGAAAGACCTTGAAGAATCATTAAAATTAACATAATGAGCTTCATTTATATTTGATATTTTAAGAGGTAGTTGAAGATTCCAGCAAATATGTAATCTTTGATATTATGTAAAATGTTTCAGATATCAAATGAATACAAAATTATAACGCTGGTGGTGTATATATGTGATGCATATATATCACAAAAAAGAGTCCTCAACAATTATTTCATGTCCATCTAAGTTTGCACAGATGCTGACTTCATGTCAGAGGACCAGTCTGCCATGCTTTGTACACATGCGTTGATCATTTAGAAAAAATATCCCGAAAATAATAATAGGAACATTCTTATCATTGACCAAAGCAGTTAGTCCTTGAAAAAGAGTTTCAAACGATTACTTTTTCAAACTTTCCTTTTTTAATATTGACGACATGTGTTTCTTCTAACTTGTTAATGTAATGCTTCTGTATTGAATAAAACTGAATACATGTATGAAGCCAGTTTTCTCATATACATACATGCAATATACATACATATAATATACATACATATAATATACATACATGTAATATACATATACAATTTTTCCCTTCCGCTCAGGTTGAGGCCCTGGAAAAAAATATATGTTTAAGGAAAGATTAATGTAGTTAGACATACCTATTCATACAATACGTTTATATAAAACAGTTTAGATGGAATGGATGGACTGGGCGGCCTCGTGTTAGGATAATATGACAGGGTGGGACATAATGACACATGTCTGCGGCATGATGCCCCAGTGCTAGACATCACTATAAACGGTCACACTGCAGACATTGTAACTATATGACTGAAATTTTTTTAAAGCTACGTTAAAAATCTAATCCCACACACTATAGACAACAGTAACAACAGCCCAGTCAGCATTTGTGGTAACATCAGTAGTTTAAGTTTTTGGCTAATTGCATTGTATTGTAAGATATTATATTAAAACTATATTATGTACGACTTGAGTAAAGAATTATTAACGAGAATGGCCAGTTAGTAACATCAAACCCAATTTTTTAACCGTTTTATTTCCTAATAAGACAAGTCCAACTGCAAATTGTAAGACCCAATCCGTCATGCACATCAGCTCAATCCTTCCGCCGAACGACAGGGGAAATTCGGATATTGAGCATCGCCTCTATCACATGAAATAGACACATAGCTCTTCTCAACATTTATTACGCACACACGACCATGGATATTAGTCGCCATCACAATGCTCCATTCCTTACAAGACCACAAATGTCCTAGACATGGCTTGCAAAAAAGGCCATCATGCACTGAGACACTAATTCAGTATCACATGCGAACACATTTCAGCAATCGGATTCAGGGCTACGACATGATGTCGCGTTCAAGAAATGTCCATGTATATAACACTCGTTCCCTACCAATTGCACAAACCAAATGCATTTTTCAACCGTACTCAAGCCTACTCAACAATGTTACTTTGTGTGTGTGTCTCAGTGTTCGCACACAGAAGCATCAGATATGACGACGATGCTCTTCAAGTACACAGACTGTCCGGAAAACTACAGAGGATAAAAGTCCACAATTATAACGCCATCAGAGTGTTGCTATCAGTGAAAAACTCTACGCATTCGAAGAATGGACTGGAAACTAGTCCTCATCCCATGTCAAGTACATTTGAATAACCGAGCAAGAAGGACTGAAGGCAGTATAGTACAAACTGGAGGAGTATTATGACCGCAATGAGGTCATCAAAAACGCACTCATCAAGCCAAAAATAAAAATGTTTCTAATATTTCTAACAAAGACAGTTAAACGCTGAGAGAAATAGGGAATCTCCAACTGGCCAAAGTGTATCCAAATCTATTAGACCGCAATTATGTAAACACCACTCTTGAAGTCAACCCCATCGTGCTGAAACTGCTACATAGCTAACAAGAGAAATATATCTTTAAAAAATCCCTTATTATGAATCATTGCTTGGGAAAAAACGAGCAATACACACTAAATTCGTAAAGTCTTCAATGAACTCACTGGAGGAACACACACGGATCAGTCAAATAAAATGCACTCGTTTTCTGGTAAATGACACCATTGTCACTGATGACACAGACACATTGCAAATGTTTTCAATGATTTCGTTCGAGAATATCACAACAAAATTAAAATAACCAGTGATAGAAAACAACCTTAATGAACTGATAAAGTTATTCCGCAGCAAAGTCTGTAAGGAGGATTGTTTTTCTATTCCACCGGTATCATACAACTTTGTCAAAAAATGTCTCAATGAACTTCGTACCAAGAAATCAACAAGACTGGATCAGATTGGTCCAGACTCATTACATCTTCTGCTATTTTTAATAGCATAATGTTCATGACAAATTTAAGTATTGCAACCTCATATGTCCCCAAAAGATGGAAAACTGCAAAAGTAACTCCTATTCACAAATCTTGTTCTAAGGATGATGTTGATAACTACCGGTCAATATCAATACTACCAAACTTGTCAAGGCTTTAGACAAAAACACTCACGTGATCTCCCTAACTGATAAATGGCTTCACGCACTTGACCAGATATCATAATAAGATCTGTATTTTTAAATTTCAGGAAATCTTTTGACATGTTGAATCATGAAATCCTTTTGAAAAGAAACTGAAAACCTACAATGTGATAAAAGCACAGTTAGATGGTTTACTATTTCATACTGAAGCGAGAGAACAAAACATGTTTATATACATAATGTTCTGTGTGAACCGGGAACAATTAGATATGGAGTACCATAAAGCTCAATCTTAGGTCCATTAATATTTATTTTATGTAATAAAGACCTACCACTTTTTACTAAGGAACATCAATATCATCTACAGATCTCTATGCATATGACACAATATTTTCAGACATCCAAAGTACAAAGCATGAACTCAAAATATCTTTACAGAATGTCCTAACAAAACGGGACAACTGGTGCACATGCAATGGCAGGGTGGTAAATATAGGTAAAGCTAAAATATTACTCATCTCAACACGGCAAAAAAGGAAAATTCCTGATAGTGATGATCTATGTCTGACATGGAAGGATATTATTTTGCAAATGGTCTGTCATGAGAGACTACCAGTACTTGGTGTTTTGGTAGATGATAACCTGTTATGGACTAAGCATATGAAACATATCAGTACAAAATAGGTAAATTAAGGTGCATGGCTTCTCAGTAGGATAAGAAATTGTTTTCACGAAAGACGCAGAAAGCTATTTTATACCAATTACATTCAACACTATTCAGACTACTGAAATACATTATGGGGTACTTTCAATGATAAAAACATAGTAAAGCTGGAAAATTTTCATAAAAGAGCATTTGGGCTTATATCAATCCAGAAGGAAAGCAAGGGAAATTTAGCCGGTAATATAACAATATTACTAATTAAGGACTGATCCTGTTTGAGAAAAGCTAGATTAATGTACTGGATATCCACTAATAGTGCTTCTGAATATTTGCAATCCCTATTCCAGTATAGGCTACCAGGCAATATTCCCCAAATGTGGTCAATGTCTACCAAACAGTATAAAATTCACAAACCAAATAAGGAATATGTTTATTTTTTTTAAAAAAAATTTCCAATACTCTGAAACTTTGCTCTGGAATATTATTTCAGTTGAAATTAGAAATGTCCACTTTATTTCCTTCTTCCAAACCCATTATATCCAGTGGCTTCAGAGACACAACTAAAATAAAAAAATTCCCTTGTATGAGGGCCTCAAGGTAGGTTAGTTCTTAGCTAATTGTGTTATCCTCTTTAAATAAAGTCATTACTATTAATATTATTATTATTATTATTATTATTATTATTATTATTATTATTATTATTATTATTATCTCATTGGCTTAAAATATAAATAGGAACATACAGTCTCATTCACCCCTTTTCTCCCCTACTCTCATTGTTTTCAGAATTTATTCGTGATCAAAGAAATAAACCAAGCTTTGTGTTCAGTGCATCAGGCGCCTAAAGTTCAAATTATTTAAACTTCGCTTAGCCATCTGCAAGATATGGTAGCACATGAATACAAGGCAGAAATGTGTCCACGTATTATACCCATGCAGCAGAGGATCCCAAGAAAAGAAACAATGCCCATGGAACCTCTAGACGAATGTAACACATGTTGAGGGAACACTTTGTTACCGATGATGTGACTCTACAAATCACCATCCTAGAAACTGTAGGTAGATCTGTTGTAAAATACGCAGAATGTGACAAAATACTCATGAATCCAACGCTCCTCGTGGTTATATTCGAACGACTGTGACGAAAAGAAAGACTGCCACCGCATGAAATCTTTTCAAATATACTGGGATTTGCGCTGAAGGCCTGTATGGAAGATCATGCTCTGAACTACGTCTAGTTAGGGGCGGGTTGATAAAATAGTGAGGTTGCATGGAAAGTTAGGGTTCTTCGATTTATTTGGCGCACATGGGTACGTTTCTTCATATCCACCCGGAACGTATGTTAGACGTTTTGAAATCTGGGCAGAAGTGCAGAATATTATGCGATTGAGACGGTATTACAAAGTTATCACGGCCGAACCTGATGAATGTTACAAATTGCCAGACAAGACATCAATGGAGGAGAAACCAGAACCAAAGCATAATTTCCTGACTTTCATGAAAAAGATATATGACCACTGTTACATGGAGTCAGTTATTCCAATTAAGGAAAGCGAAGAATGCCAGTCTTTTAAATGTGCCATCTACATAAAACACGTCAAAATCGGAATGGTATTTAATTCCAGTGCATGTTATTGAATGATGTTCTTACTGGACCATACCTAACCAAGAGTCCCAGAGAATTGCTCGTCCTTTTCAGGATAGAGCCTTCCGTTACAATATACTTCGAGCCAGGAGATATTCTACTATTTCCAGTACAAAGCATACATTATTTCAGATTTCAGTGGTATCACCAATGAGCTCACTGAGAGCAGGATGATGGTATGTCGGTAATAGTCACATGTAGTGCTTACCGAAGGACTTCGAAGGACTGCAAAGGAAGGAAAACGAGAGTAAGGTCCTGCTGTCAAACGATTCTTTGAAGGGGCTTTTTATGCTGGTGAATTAATTAAATTGATGCTTCAGTCGTATGTAAGAAGATACTTAACCTAATTCGTAGTATACTTTTCATTTACTCAGGAGTTCCATATTTATTTGAGTTTTAGAGACCTGACATACCTAATAAAAAATGCCGATTAATGTGTTTTGCCCTAAAGTAGACAGTTTATGAATCCATTCATCCACTTACCCATCCATCAATCCATCAATGCGTTTATACTGTGTTATACTGTGTTTATATATATATATATATATATATATATATATATATATATATATATATATATATATATATATATCTGACGTATGCCAAAGTACAGGTTAAATTTGCATTAATTACTAGCTTTCATAAAAATAAACGTTGACTTGTTGCTTGCAAGCAAAAATATATTCAAAATGTATTAGGTCATAACAACAATTTTGTTACGTAAACACTTGGATACAGAATATGATTTACTCCAAATCAATTGAAATTATTTGGTACTCATTTCGCTTAAACTGTATTCTTCACAATATTCTAAGGACAACTAAATATCACCAATATAGTCAAACAATGCTAGTATTTATACAGGATCCACCATCCGTGTTAGTAACAGTTTCTCAAATTGTTAATGACTCAAGATATACAAAACTCGTTACATCGGCCAGGCTTTGATTTAAATCACAGTGTCAGATATAATTACAAACATATTTAATGAACATTAAAAGGACAATTATAAAATTCTTTGACAGTAGTAATTATGAAATTAGAAATTAAATACTGCAATTAAAAAACCTTTATTTGGTGCAATAGATGGCGACATAGAAAATGGTCGATATATTGATAATACGTAAAACTTCAATTATGTACGCACATCAAGAACTATCGTTTTATAACGTTATTAGAAGTGTGTTTTATGTTCATTTGCAATCCTGCAAAGCACTGGTCGGAAATGTCATTCAGACAAATATGTCCCTGCATCAAAACAAATGTCAGTATAAATTAATTTAGTGCACACGTGACGCTGATATGAATCATGTAACATTCTGATTATTATACCAAAATAGTGGCTTTCTGGCTTGCAATAATTATCACAATAATTTGAATAATTTGTGTGTTCCAATGAAATTTCGATTTCGATGCACAGTCATGGACAATAGATTGATGCTCCATTAGCTGACGCATGCTAAAGTACAGGTTAAAATTGCATTAATTTTTAAAGAGAAAAGAATCTTAGAGTAATATTTCAGATCTATATAGAAACGATTGCTTTGTTGCAGTCAAGGAGATCTTTTCACTTTCTTCTCCTCTCTTTTCCAAATAGTAATGAATACTTCAAATACAAAATTTCTTACGTACTATATCAATAAATGGATGATTTGATTGTTTGTTGAAATATAATTTTAAAAGACAATATCTATAATTATTATTATTATTATTATTATTATTATTATTATTATTATTATTATTATTATTATTATTATTATTCAAAGAACATTTAAAATTAAAATAACATTTCCCATATTATTTCTTATCTAAAAATTACAAACCTAATAAGACCGACACATAAAAGTCGAGATTAGATTAGAAAAAGTGCTGTTTTTCTTACATTGCATTAATCTGGATTTTAAAGCATTTTTGTTTTCTTTTGGTGGACATTTAAGTTACATTGGAATCTGAACTCCAGACATTAAACCAAAATGGGTGCACTCTTTGGCTTTGAGAACATTCGATGCATGGAATAAAAATGACGATTCCTTGCAAGAGAATTAATTTATCATTTCAAACGGCTAATACAAAGCCAAGTTTCTTTCATATGTTTACCAACAAAATAAGCATTTTTACATATCCACAAAAACTATAAAATGAAATCCCCATATCGGATTGAAGGACACCATAATCTGAAATTATGTTACACGATTTATCTAATCTTTATAAAATAAAAACCATATTTCCATCAACGTTCAGAAGGCATACAGATTAAGCTCGTTCAACGTCATTCGGTGTCACCTTGAAAACAGAATGACATATGGATATGCAATTTACTAAACAAGTTGAATACTTTTGTATATCACAAGCTGCATGTCTGTTAAATGATATGTAAATTAAGATTCTTTTTTAAATAAAGAATCATGGCATTAGTTAATGTTGTTACTAAGGGTTACGTTTCAGTGTGGTTAACAATTAGTATGGTATAAAGTCATGACGACATTAAAAACTAGCATTATGTGATCCATAGTTGTGTTGTATCATTAGTAATATTGTTATTGGCAATCGCATTGCCATTGGGTATGAGCAGCATATACAGCCGTATGATAGGCTAACATAATTAGATACAGTTGTACGATAGGCTAACATAATCAGATACAGTCGTACGATAGGCTAACATAATCAGATACAGCCGTACGATAGGCTAACATAATCATATACAGTCGTACGATAGGCTAACATAATTAGATACAGTCGTACGACAGGCTAACATAATTAGATACAGTTGTACGATAGGCTAACATAATCAGATACAGCCGTACGATAGGCTAACATAATCATATACAGTCGTACGATAGGCTAACATAATCATATACAGTCGTACGATAGGCTAACATAATTAGATACAGTTGTACGATAGGCTAACATAATTAGATACAGTCGTACGACAGGCTAACATAATCATATACAGCCACGATATGCTAACATAATCAGATACCGCCTTACATCAAGTTACTAGTGTCAGATACCGCCTTATAACAGGTTATGGGAATCAGATATCGCCTTACATCAAGTTACTAGTGTCAGATATCGCCTTATAACAGGTTATGGGAATCAGATATTGCCTTGCCACAGGTTACGTGAGACATTTTCAACCTAACAACAGGCTATGGCTATCAGATATCTCCTTAAAACGGGTTGACGTATTACATGCCGATGATACCGCCTTACATTAGGCTCCTAGTATGATATACCGCCTTACAGCAGGTTACTATATCATATATTGCCTTACAACAAACTAATGCTATCAGATATCGCCTTACAGGATGTTACGGGTATCAGAAACCACATTACAACATGTTATGCTTAACATATACCACCCTAAAACATATTACCAATATCACCAACGCCTATCGCACCAATATGTACAACACTTTGCCAAGTGGAGCGATCTTGTGTGAGATCTTTCGAAGACTCAGGACCAATGCTAAAAATAATTCAGCAATACATGAGGAAACCTTTAAAGCGTTTCTTCTGACCACATCGAGATCTCTTCCCTCCTTCAGCTCACCTTACAAGATCGCGATTTTAGTCGCTCGTCTGGTGACGTGCCTTGCCCTTCTCAAATCAGATTTCATTATCAGAGTGACGATGCTTGGAATTCCCGTGTAAAAACCTCAGTGTCTGGAACCCTATCATGCCATCTATATACGTTTGCTCAAGCAGGTCAAGTGAAAATGCTTCAGCTTCTCGACATGTTTTTTATATACAGTCCATGCTTCGCAAGCATACAGCAGTGTCGGCAAAACAGTGGCTTTGTAGACCTTAATCTTGTTTATAGACTGATCACTCTGCACTCCCACACATCTGAACACTTCCTTGAGCAATTCCGGCGTTGGTTTCGTCGTCGATATTGACGACGCGTGACAGTATGCTCCTGAAGTTAAGTTAACTTGTCCACTGCCACCAGTGTTTGGCGATCTATTGTAATGATAGGTGCTACGTAAGTCTTTCCTGGTGTAAGTAAGTGGATCATCTCTGTGTTTGTTATACTGATTGTGACATCGAAATTATCACAAACTGACGAGAAAAGATCCATACTGTGTTGCATATCAAACTCATATTTGGCATTCTGGGAACAGTCAAAATTAAATAGTAGATCATGAACATTCACATCCTGTAACTTCGTCTTCGAATATAGTCTCCTCATATTAAAGAGTTTGTCGTCAGTCCTGTTATTAATGTTAACGTCATAATAACGGAAGGCACCAGAAAGGAAGAGAACATCATAAAAAAGAGGGTTGAGGACAACACATAGTCCAGCTTGACCTAATTGTTGACAAGAAAATTATTCACATACTCTTCGTCGAACCATCATGATGAATTTCTCTGTGGAATTTTGACATGACTTCCACGGTTGACTGCGTCAAAGACATTTGTCAGGTCGATGAATGATGTGTGCAGCTTACAGCTCTGTTCCTGAAATTTCCTCATTATTTGATGATATGCAAATACCATTTATGTGCTCTCTCTCTCTTTCTCTCTCTCTCTCTCTCTCTCTCTCTCTCTCTCTCTCTCTCTCTCTCTCTCTCTCTCTCTCTCTCTCTCTTCTGAAGCAACATGGACTCTAGCATGAGCACTTTTAAATTTGATACACAAGACGATTCAGCAAAGTTCTAACAAGGATTCTGCCGGCTATTGACAGAAAGGAAATGCATCGATGAGTGTCACTTAATTTTATTTGCCTTTCCGCTTGTGGAGGCGGACGATGGGCGCATTCTTGTGTTCCTGGGATATAGTTACCTGACTCCACATTTACTGTATGTTTCTTTGCTATGCGCGAGCCTCCGGATTTGATGACTTTTGCTGATATAGCTTCTGTTCCATGTGCTTTTCATTGATAGCAAGTCAAATGCTTTTAGTTTCGTTTCAGTCACTCTTGCAGAATAAACATGTGTTATTTTGATATACTAATTTGCACTTGTGGCAATCGATAAGTTGCGATTTAGCCGATATTTTCATCCCTTGGTCTGAACTGCATTCCGCACTCCTAGAGACATTCGTAACTCAGAAATCATGCCTGTCCCTTCTCCTGACTATGTTGTAAGCAATAGGATGTCAGAGCTTGTAGCGTAGGTGCATCCCAAACTATGCTGAGTGCATTTCCTTGGTAGGAGAAATCCCTTGTCGTTGCATTTGCCTACATCAAGTTTGCTTATGATACATGGTCATGTATGGGGATCTGTGCAAACAGTAGCACCGAAGTCATCAAGGAAGGTGAGCTTTCGTCCTTGGGATTTCTGCAATAAGATAATCCCGGTCATTATAAAATTTGTCCTTGAGCTCATCTGGGCTGGTCGTGGTGCGTGCATAGTTTCATGTTATTTTCAAACAGTGGGAGTCTCATTTGATTTTGCTTGCCTTCACGTCCTATCTGTAATTTGATGACAAACACAAAACCATACTCACGTCGCTCTTCTTTACTACGTAAAAAGGTCTCCCAATTTGATGAGTTGTCTTTCCTCACCTAGCGAGTTTCACTCCGGACTGCAATTTGAACGTTGAATCTTTCCAGTTTTCTTCCAACTAGCGTTATTCTTCTCACCGGTATATATGCTGATGTGTACTGTACATTCGTGTGCGTAGGATCCATCCGGGTAAAAACCCGCGACATCCCCCAGCTTATTTGTATTTTTATATCTCGCGTATTTCATAAGAAGAGATCATACTATGTTAATATATTTCAAACTTTTTTTTAAAACCATGAATTCATTTATTTTCATTGATTCAAATATTGTGAAAACAAAAACAACATTTGTATCGGCATTTAAAGTTCTTTGACAGTGGAATGGATCTAGTTGTTGCCCTTGATGGCGTTTTATGTGTTGGGTCGTTAAAATTTTGGCTTGTACAGAGCACGAAATCCACGAGAATTGGGACCCTACGAAAACCAGGAAATTAACAGTTTTATTAGGCAATACACGGGGATTTTATGGTAACTGAACAGCTTGCAGAAATAAATCAATACCGACATTTTATGACAACGCAACATAAGATCTGACCAGGCGTGTTCGATGTACATAAATCCCAAATTAGATTTAACAACTGACTTAATAGGAAATAGATTGATCGGTGTGCTATTACTGGGGTTAAATATGAGTGCCCGATTCAAGCAGATCAGATGAACAATTAAGTAGACATTATTACCCTAATAATGAATAATTAAAAACTAACATCCTGACTAAACAGTTAAAGGATAAGGTTTCAAAATTTAATATTAACAAAATATTGGACTTCAAATTGCAACGTTCAATCCAAATAAAGGGCTATTGCTATCTTTTACGGCTAATCATTAATCACTTGTTTAATTTTTCTTTTTAAAGGGTGGCTAAGCTCTGGTCGGAAGTGTCGTTTAGAGAAATACTTTTGTTGTACTTGACAGATGTCAGTAGTAATTAATTCAGGTGGCTTTATGTGTAGTATTATCTAGTAAACATTTACGACAACTGTGCTAAAAGAGGTAGCTTCTTAATTTATGACGTTTAGTTCAATCAAACAATGGATTTTTTTTCCTTCTCTTTATGACGTTTGACAAACATTACCCATCCATGTTTTAATGCAATAACAGTTCCGTGTGCAAATAAAAACCGTGCATATAAGTGTGTGTCGTTGAAATTTGCATGTGGTTCCAATTAAATGTATAATAAAAGTTTACAATTCGTGGTTTGATAATACTCTCAGAAGAATCACGTGTCACATTTAACTTAAATCGACTCCTAAATTCTACTTACATTTTCAAGATTTAATTCCTGTTATTCTTGATAAATTTCAACATCGAAAAGATTTATTTAAATATCGTTAATAAAATTTAGGTACAAAAGTGGATTTTGTTTTTAATTTTTTTTTAAATATGTTTTCTTTTTTTTGCATTTGATCTGAACAATTAGCTTCATTTTCCAATAGAGTAATCAGAGAGACAATGTACGTTATTAAAAAGAAATATTGTTACAAAATCGCTTTGCACATTTTGAGTATGTAATTTGTTAGTCGAATAAACTTCACTGCCACACAACAAAACATATCGCACAGAGCGGAGCTGTATCTTTCATCTGTCTTGGCGATTATATTGCTTCGAGGACTCGGTCAGCTCAATAAAATCTTAAGTTTAAAAATATTTCTGTTTGATATATGACTACATTTGTTTTTCCTTCTCATTATCATCTTTTGCTACATATTGTAACGTGTCAGGGGTTGTAGCGTTCTGCAAAGGTTGGGGTGGGGTACTTCCAAAATATTATTTAAAATATTATGGAAGTTCCACCTGGCTCGTGAATTTAAATTTAAATTAAAGACCAAATAGGTATACGGCTCCGAGCCCCCAGTCAGCACTGCCGACGGTTAAATTATATATATATATATATATATATATATATATATATATATATATATATATATATATATATATATATATATATATATATGTATGTATGTATGTATATATATATATATATATATATATATATATATATATATATATATATAACACGAAGATGAAATTCAAACAACAATGTAATGAAGCCTATAAATTTAAATGCCACACAATCACTCGTCCTCTAAGTGATAGCCTATTTCATCTCATGATTTTCAGTGTGAGTTCTATTTTCCACCTGGCCTTTGGTTGTACTCATCTATTTATCCTATCCTACACTCATCTATTTATTCTGTCCTCCCACTCCTCCCAAGTTCTCTCCTTCCTTCTCTTTCCTCCGTTCTTTATCACGACTATTGGGACCACTTTCCCTGGTCTGTCCCCCGAAGCTTCCTCTCCAGATTTCCCTCTTTCCTTCTCTTCCTTCTGTCTCTAACGAACACACTGGGACCACTCACTAGTCTGTCCCTCGAAGCTTCCTTTTTAGAAGCTACACTTAGAATTCTGTTCCTAAGGGTTTTTCCGCCAATTAACGTATGGTCGCACGGAGTTCCAATTCACGGGTAACGACTATGGCAACTAACGCTCGATGGCCGGGTTAAATATATATATTTTAATATAAATCAGGGCCCCACCCCTTCCTCGATTCTGATTGGGTAGCGCTGGGGCCCTATCCACTCGACTTATTTCAATTTGGCGGTCAGTCAGCGTATCCAGAAGATAAGGCACGCCCACTCCTTCTGGCAGCTTCTTTGATGTACAAAACATCCTTCCAGCCCAAGGTGCTAATTACACTTCTGACGGTCTTGGGTCAGCTTCCTCTCTTAACTATGGCAAACTTACGTAAGGGATGGTGTTAGCCTGCGGTCATGTGTAACAATAAACAGTGGCTTGTCCGACTTACTTGATCACACATGGTTCTAATTTAATTTTTGGGTCGGGCAACGCCACAGGGGTCTAGGCCAAATATAATCGAATAAATTAGCAGTTCGAGCCTTTTTCAGTTACTGGATCACTACAGTATATTGTAGTGTTGTAGTGTTGTTTTTGTTTTTTTTTCAGTACGTGATAGGCTATAAATGGCTGTCAGTATTAATGGTGGAAGAAGAACACGGGAAACCCTTGAAAAGAACCACTGACCCACGAGAAGCTACTGGCAAGCTTTCTCACATACCCTATTGGCCGAATCTGAAACTCAAACCCACGCAGATAAAGGTGAGATTGCAGTGATGCGTAACGGAGATCGCTTTATACCACTCGGCCATTCGAGGCCCCTGTATTGTAGTGTCAAAAATGATGCGCTGACCACAAAAGTTGTTGTTTTTTTGTGTGAATACTAACAAAACACAAAACTTATAAATAGCTAACACAGTTTATAATGCTATTTTAATACTTGTATGTGTTTCCTCACAAAATGTATTGTTCAAAATAGTGAATTATAATATTTGCAAAAGTGCAGAATGATAAGTATAACAGATGTTTGACTAAAAATGGTGAATGACAACTATGGTATCGGTGGGAAATTGCATGCGAAAATCAGCATAATCTACTCGTCTAATTCACATAATCTCTTACTTAAATTATCCAATTTCCCAAACACTAATCTTGCACAAAAAAATCGGTTAATAATTCTCAGAATTTGTGTATATTACGTACCCAAAGGCTAGTGATTTTGTTCGTCAAATAAATGTTCAGAACGAGGTCCGGATTTTATTGTCCAATGGCAAATATGATAATAGCACTATATGGAACAGGATGTCCTTAGTATGTCGCGTGTGCTGGCCGAGACACAGTTTGTCGTTTTGAGAAACACAGTCTGTAACCGGATGTTAAAAGTATGTCGCGTGGGTTGGATTCGACAGCGTGTGTCGTTTTGTAGCGACAAAGTGTGTCGTTCTGTCTAATATATTATTTCGAAATCCAAACGACACAGCCACTACAAAATTAACTGAAATGTGTGATTTGAAAATGATTCAGGTAATTGAGTGGGAAATTCGATAATGTAAATAAGAATATTGATTTCCCAGTGGATAGCAAACGGCTGTGTTGATGACGACACAGTGACAGTGTTTTCAGTAAGATCCCTCTGTGGAAACCTTTATCTGATGGAAGGAGGGAAATAAACATTGAAACAACTAAAATGATGTTATAATCATTATTAGTACAAACTTTAATGTGTCAGTAGTAACTGGCCTACCTCGCTATTAATACTTAACGAGATTATCAGCTGAGATGAAAAGAAAGACTTTTATGTTTGTTTTGATCCTTAGACCTTCACTGGAACCCAGCAGAAATGCAGATACCAGACCGGCGGGATTCACCCGTATTTATACACTTTGAGAACACACTTGGAAAATTCACAACAAAGTTTCCACGAATATTACTAAATATGGAAGAATTCTGAAAGATATAAGTCTGAGCGCCTCCTAGTGGAAAGCCGAATGGTCAATACAGACAGTAGTAAAAGTTGAAGTCATATGTAGGACATGCATATATACATTATTTAATACGTAATACATACATTATTTAAAATCGACATATATGGATACATAATTCAAATAAGACGTACATAGATACATTATTTAAATACAAAATACATAGATACATTTTATATACGAAATAAATAGATACATTATTAAAAAACGACATTCAAGATATTTTTTAACTACGACATTCGTATATATATTTTTAAAAATCGACATACATGGATGCATAATTTAAATAAAACATACACAGATACATTATATAATGAAGACATACATAGATACATAATTTAAAAACGAAATACATATTTACATTATTTAAAGAAGACACATATAGATACCTTTTTTAAATACGATGGACATATATACATTGTTTAAATACTACAGACACATTATACATTTATATTTATATATATATATATTATATATATATATATATATATATATATATATATATATATATATATATATATATATATATATATATATATATTATTTAAATAAGACACACATAGATACATTATTTAAATAAGACAGACCACAAAATCTTAACCATAACGTCATAATTTATATTAAGGTCTAGACGAAGTCCTACTTTGGTCTACAGTTTTAATAACAAAGTCAACCTTTGTACTAAGGTCTTATTGACCAAATTGAAAATTGTACTAAGGCCTTAATTCCACGGTCACCCTTTGTACTAAGGTCTTATTGACCAACTTTAAAATTGTACTAAGGCCTTAATGACAATGTCAAACATTGTACTATTTTCACAACATAATAAGTTGACGCAAAAAAAACCTTTGTACTAAGGTCTTATTGACCAAATTGAAAATTGTACTAAGGCCTTAATGACAAAGTCACCTTTTGTACTAAGGTCTTATTGACCAAATTGAAAATTGTACTAAGGTCTTAATGACACAGTCACCCTTTGTACTAAGGTCTTATTGACCAACTTTAAGATTGTACTAAGGTCTTAATGACAATGTCAAACATTGTACTATTTTCAAAACATAATAAGTTGACGCAAGTCAATTTAGGTGACGGCATTAACAAGTTATCTTTCACTTTTCTACATGATATTAATATAACCAGGACTGAAGAGAACATCGACCATTTAGATATCGGACTACTCGTAAAAAGCATTCTTACAATGAAATAAAGAACAACGTAATTACAAATGGCAAGATATATGACAATGTAATGATACATGACAAGATAAATAATAATTTAATAGCGAATGATTTTATAAATGATAATGTAATGTAATCGTAAATGATAATATAAATGATAATGCAATAATAAATGACAATATAAAGGACAAAGTAATAACAAATGTCAAGATCGATGATAATTTAATAAATAATGACAAGATGCATGACAATGTAATCATAAATGACAATGTCACAACAATGACAAGATAAATGATAATGTAATAACAAATGACAAGATACATGCCTATGTAATAACAAATGAAAACTTAAAAATCCTATAATTTATATATTTTGCCTTTTTGAAAGATTCTTCCACAGAACAATATCATTACTAACATACAAATGTAACAACTTCGAATAGGATCATAAATGTATTTTCACACACGCTATCGCAGTTGTAAGTTTTGTAAGTACTCGAGACCGAAAATACATGACAGGTTTTAAAGCACCATAACTCACAAACACTAACCATGACGATTGTTTTATAGCCACTTAAAGCAGAAGATGGCGTATTTTGTTTTGCTTTGATGGCCAGAAGAGCAAAAGTTCTCTAACATACTTGAAACCATCTTCAGCTGACATATCTAAAAAATTGCTCTCGATAACGTTAATGATAGTACAGAGATTGTTTTACAAACGTTTGGAGTGCAGGAGGGGGGATGGAGGGACTGGCAATTATTCTCTCCCCAAACCTTACAAGTACCAGCCACATCTAGAACATCTACATAATTAATAAGCAATGCAAAAGGAAAATTCACAGTTGGGTTATATTAAAGAACCCCAGGATTGCGCGGATTTTAAAATTACACGCACTTTGCTTTCTATAATTAATGTGCATATAAAATAATTTAAAAGCGAAAAATACCATCTGGGAAATTAACAAAGTAAATGGGCTTACATCGGGTAATTGGTGCCAGGATATTTTCGCTGCATGCTAAGTTAATGGGTGTTCTGCTACGATAACGTTTATGTGGAAGTTAACATGACAAGCAATAGTTCTCAAAATGATTCACTTTCTGGTTTTCATAATATCGCTACAATTATCTATCTATCTATCTATCTATCTATCTATCTATCTATCTATCTATCTATCTATCTATCTATCTATCTATCTATCTATCTATCTATCTATCTATCTATCTATCTATCTATCTATCTATCTATCTATCTATCTATCTATCTATCTATCTATCTATCTATCTATCTATCTATCTAGTGTGTGTGCGTGCGTGCGTGTGTGCGTGTACACCAGAAAGAATGGAAAGTGATACCCCTGGAATCTTTAGAAGAATGCTTGATAATGTAGGCAAAAATAATATTTTAATACAAATATTACTATTATGCAGGTTAGAATTTTTTAAATTTGTACTCTACGGAGCTTCGAACCTAAGTCTCTTAATTCTCAATAATTATTTCTATTTACGTGGACCTTAATTTCTTTAATAGGAAGCCGGATTGACAGTGTAGAAAGATGATAATTAATTACTATGTCGTCATGCGAGTGTGTCTGCTACACACGAGTGCATATAACACTGATTGATAATATATCCTTGTGTGCAGGCAAGGCGATAGGTGCCGTTTACCCACATAGCTGGGTTCGAATCCCATAGAGCACGTAATAAGGATTAAAATTATTTAACCTGTATGACATGATAAGGATACAACGAAGAAAGGCTTTAAAAGAAAACAATACAATGAAGATTGGTTTTAAATGAGAACATTAAAAATAATATAATCTTATATTTTGAACAATAGAGAGAATAGTTTGTAATATTGGACAATACAACGAAGATAGGTTAGTAATAGTGAACAATAAGGAATATAATGTTCAACAGCGAAAAATACAACGAAGGTAGGTTTGAACAGAGAACAAATACAATAAAGGGAATGTTTATCTTTATTTCCCTTATGTTTGAAAGCAAATAAAGATTTAGGAAAAATCTTTCAAGATATTATTTGTGAAATCATATGACATTGGTTGTTCTTTAAGTAACGTAACAAGAATTGCTATAAATAATATTTGGATAGAGAAGAGCAATCATTTTCGTAAAATTTTTCAGATAAGGGAAGTTTTTGATTTTTAATATACCGTATTTGTAAGAGTAGGTGGGGGCACCAGATGGACTAATAATCGCAGTCAGCTAGCTTCTAATAGAGTAGACCGCCACAGTCGGTTACCTCCCATGGAAAGGATATTTCACGTGTCAATTTGGTAGTCAAACTCCGTTTAAAAACAAAACCGTAGGCTGCTTCACATGCAATTTATATTGATTAATTGTATTGTAATTATTTGTCCTTTGAGGTTAAATTGACACAATAAAATTATAAATAGCAAATTGAAAATCCATGAAACAAGCATAATTGACAAAATATTTGTTGTTGGCTTTTCACGTTTTGGATGTATACCTCTTTCTTGTATAACTGGACTTCCTTTTATTCATCTATTTTTGTGATTCATATAATTCACATGACGTTCATGTTTTAATTCGTCGTTTTCTTATACGTTGTTTCAACCACATCTGTAGCACCAAACAAGGTCGCTGTCTTTAAAAGAAATCTCAAAGTTTTCCTGATTTTAAAACAGCTCTTTACTGGTTGCAATTTTATTCTATTTTGATGGATTGTTTTCTGCTGGTTCCAATTTTATTATCTCATTGAGAATACTTGGCATAGAAAGGTTTCTGCGGTGTACCAAAATCGACCATTTGTGATAATGTAACTAAAAGTGTATGAATTAGTTATTCGAAACGAATAAAGATCATAAATAAGGGAGCTATTTTCCAGTTTGAGTACATCGTTATCTAAGTATCGATCGCATACGCTGTTAGGAACAATAATACTCAGCTACGCTGTTAGGATCTATTTTTTTTAAGGTGTTACGAACTATTGTTGTCTTACGTTGCTAAGAACTATAGTTGTCCTACGCTGTTAGGAACTATACCAGTTACACTGTTAGGAACCAGAGTTGTTTACGCTTTTAAGATCTATAGTTGGCTTGCAGTGTTAGGAACTATATAATTGGCTTACTTTGTTAGGAACTATAGTAGTCTTACACTTTTAAAAACTATTATTAGCTACACTTTCAGGCTATATAGTTGACTTGCTGTGTTTGAACTATATTTATCTTAGCTGTAAAAAGCAGCTAAATATTTTAAATGAATACATATTTAATAGTTTAATATTTTAGTCATATCTAATCTCACATTTGATGGATTTCGTGTATCCAGTTCCACTACATGTACCTTTTATAGAGATAACTAAGATATGTAAACAATAACTGAACAACATTGTACTATTCATGGAGAGCGTGGTTGTAGTTCATCGATATATTTTAAAGTGTGTGTGTGTGTGTGTTAGATTGGGATTTTAACTTATATTTGGCAATGTTTCAGTCATATCACTACGATGTCTGCAGAGTTGCCGTTTATAGTGATGTCTAGCACTTAGGCATCATGCCACAAACATGTAGCATGGTGTTCCACCCAGTCACATTATCCTGACGCTAGGCCGACTAGTCCTAACACTAACCTCTTAATCCTGAGCACCAAGCAAGGCAGCTGTAAGTACCATTTTTATATGTCTTTGTTTTGTCCCTACCAGTGTAAAGCTAAACTGTAATCGCTGATAATACGCCATTCAATTCTATACACATAATGTTTCATAAGAATAAATGGGATTCGCGTTTAACGAAATTACTATTCAAAGGCGAGGCATGCTAATACATTTTTATCTCTGTTTAAGCAAACATTTGATGTCAATTCGATGACAAACTGGAGTTGAGGAATTCACAACTCTGGCATAGATTATTTGTCAGATCTTGATATTGTTCATGTTTACAAATGTGCAGGCGGTACATTGATTCTAACGATTAAAATTTAAATGCAGTGGATACCAGAGTAAAGTTGTGTCAACTTCAGTTGGAAAGAAAATGTTTAGTTTCTTTTTGGTTGTTGTTTTTTTTATGCCGGAATAATTTGTATGCATAGAAAACCCTGCCTATTGACAAATATATTTAATAATGGTGTTGATTATAGTCCTATCTATATAACAGGCTCTGAAAAATGTAGGAAAATAGAGATTAAAAGTGGTTTAAATTAGTACAATTAGTGGTAATACATCAATCATATAAATTTATTTGATGCATATTTATTCATTTATGCATAATAAACTTCGCCATTAATTGTTGCATAAGTAGCATTGCACTAAAATTATTGTGAGTATGTAGTTATAAATTTTTAAGATTGCACAAGATAAATCAACAAATTAACATACCTTAACAATATCGCTACTAACTAGCTTCCGCTTTTCTTACTAAGTACTGCAGTCAAGAACCTTAAACGTTATGGCACTTTCCTCCTCACGAGTTAAAATTTGTGGTTATATTTTCTTTACTGCAGTCCTCGTGGATTTGCTCCAGTACAGAAAAGGATACAGGAGTTATGTCATTCTTTGTGCTGCTCGCAACTGGCATTCCTAGATTGTCGACTTCGATACAGGCATGGCACGTAAAATCTAAGTCTATTTTTGTTTTTCAGTGCCGTACGAAGCAATTGCAGTATGATACGTCAACGGTGGAAATATCTAAATTTAATAAACATTTAGTAGTATAGAATCGTACAACAACCAATTGATCGTGTCACAAATTAAATTCTTCTCAGATCAAAAATGTTGAATTGTACTAGCACACAGTTTAGAAACGTAGTAATGACAATTATTGTCCTGTATGTGAAAAATCACATAATGCTAGCCATCACTTAAAAAAGGCATCATGACAATTAAATACTATAATCGCTATTCAATATAAAAATCTTACATCTTTTACACTTTATATGCGTCCATTTGCTGCAGTTGTCGTCGCACTTCCAAAAGATATTTAACAGAGTTCTGCCATTCGTTTTACTGCTATAATAAATTTGGTGCCATCTTGGTTTTTATATGCCTGCATTAAACTGACTACAAGCAAATATTTGTGTTGTCTTAAGAAATTCAGCATGATAACAAACCTTATCTTTAACGGGACGATTCGTTTAGTAACTAAACTTTATCAAGTTGTCAGCAGCTTGGATCCTTTTTCTGGTCATATGTGCTAATGGGCATATGCTACTTGTGACAAAAGTTCTGCTCTTGATCCCTCTTCGGTGATTATGGAACCAAGATATATTTGAACATGCCCACTGTTTCAAGTTCCTGTCCTCTGACTTGAATCTTGGCTTAGACTTGTTTCCCATTCATCAGCTTTGTCTTCTCGACGCTTATCTCCATGTCCAATCTGGAAGATGTTTCGTCCAGGTTCTACACTAAGGTTGCAAGCTCATGTTCACTGCCTGCCAGCCCATCAGTGTAGTCTGCAAAGCGGAGGTTGGTGATCTTATGCCCTCCAATGCTGTCTGTCCCACACTGGTTTTCCAGGGCTTCGCTCATGATGCGCTCTAAGTAGATGTTGAAAAGCGTTGGGGACAAAGACAGCCTTGACGTACTCCAACTGTTGTCTTGAACCAGTCTCCAACGGAACCTTGAGCAATTACTGCACTGGTAGCCTTGGCGTACGGTTGCTTGATGGTATTGGTCAACTTTTGACTGTGTTGTACTTCTTCAATGTGGCCCACAATGCCTCATGCCACACTCTGTCAACAGCCTTTTTGAAATATATGAACACATGATAGATGTATTGTTGATGTTGCGAGTACTTTTCACACAGAACCCTGAGATTAAATATTTATTCTGTTGTGCTTCTTGCACTTTATAACCCTGCCTGTTCTTCATCAGTTATTTCGTCTGCTTGTGGGTTCAGTCTGTTCAAGATTATCTTCAGCATCACCTTACTAGCATAACTGATCAAACTGATCGTTCTGTAATTTTGGCACAGTTGGAGTTGCCTTTTTGGGGGAGTGTTATAATCAGTTACTGGGTCCACTGTGTTAGCGATGCACCTGTATGCCAGATCTTGTTGCAGATTTTTCTTAGTTGCTCTATCACTGATCCCCCGTTCTTGATACGTCCAGCTGGGATGTTGTCCACTCTAGCCGCCTTCCCATTCTTCAGTGCTCTTATTGCTGACTACACAGTTCTTAGAGAATGGGGAAATCAACATCTTTTGAAGAGTTTGTAACCTCAAGCACCTATGGGTCTCCTGTGGATGGATGGTTGTAGAGTTCTTTACAATACTCAGTCCATCTTATTGCAATGTCACTTGCTTCTGTGCTATATTTTCCATTTTCTTCTTGAATGGTACTGACTTTTGGTTGTTTCTGTCTTTTGAAGTCTTTCGCAATTTGGAATGCCTTTTTGCTGTTATTCTTTATTAGACTGCTCTCTATTTCTGTGCACGTTTGTCTAATCCAATCTTCTTTTGTTTTCTTCATGTTAGAAAGATAATGAGTCCATCGGCTGGTATTGTATTGTCTGGCCTATAAGTTTATATTTTGTTAACTTGAGATTCAGGTCTTGGTCTTATACTCCGATATATATATATATATATATATATATATATATATATATATATATATATATATATATATATATATATATATATATATATATATATATGGATCACGGTACCCAGTATGCTATTAAAATTGCTCTATAATCGGCATAATCGAAACTAAGTCGTATAGAAGTACAAATTCTTTTTAAATTACTGTGTCAATAAATTGTTGTAAACTAATATGACTGCGTTTATAGTTATACGTTTTGTCATTATTTAGGTTGTATTCTGCATGTATTTTCTTATTTCTCAAATATCAAATAAAAGAAACAAATTACCGGTGAAATATTCAACGGGTCACATAGCACTCTTACAGTCTATGCTATATAGTGTACTGTACTAGCTTGTTTGTTGCTTTAAAACAAATGTTTCATTAATCCTTTTTAACCATACCTCATTCTTTCTGATCACATTTTATAAACTGGTCCGTTGATATTTGATTTTCCAGTATACTGTTGGACAAACACGAGCGATTACCAACATAGCTTTTTCACTGATCTAATTGATTCTATAAAGGAATCTAATCCATTTTAACTTTAGCATTCTATGATTATTTATAAAATACCGTAGATTATGCATTCTACTGAATCACCAAAAATCATATGTTTATAAATGTATTTAACAGAGTTTCTCAAATGGTTTAAATTAAACAAAAATTAGATATATAAAAATTACTACTCATAGATCATCAATGATCCATTTTTAGTTTCGCATTTCAGTTTAAATCAAATTGTAATGTCAACACATCACCAATATTCATTCTTAACCAGCTGTCATTTCGGTGTCTCTCTTTTATTATATCGGTAGTTGATAACTTAGTCTTTGGTATCCAACAACAATCAAAGCCAGTTGCCGTGATTGTTTAAACTCTGATACTGGCTTTGGTTACCAATACAAGTTACCATATTGCCGGTACCCCATTGTAGTTTATCATTAATCTGTATCAATTACACTACCAGTTTTAATATCAAGTGGATTAAGAAACATAGGAAATGATGCCCACTCCCTTTTCTGAATGTAAATAATGAATTTAGCTATGAGCATTGTTTTCATAGTAATGTTACATTTTAATGAGTTGGGTAAATTTTGATCAATCTTTTCAGTCATATCACGCAAGTCTTACACAGCAAAATTTAAACTGGAAGTTGTAAAGTTCGCGGACGAGAAAGATGGAAATATGGCTGCTCACAGAAAATAAGGTGTCAGAGAAAAATGTGTCTGGGATTGGCTTAAAGATAAGGTTGCATTATGCGCAACGAAAACGAGTAACAGCAAAGAACCAAAAAACAAATCGGGTTAAAGCTTTAGACCATTAATTAACATGTACATTGAATGCTTAACCATGTGACTCTTGTTGTAATGTATATCACAACTAAAACAAGCATGCGCAGTTTATTCAGTTGTTTCAATTTGATAACATAATACAGCAGTGCCCTGTACAGAAGTAAAATCACAATCATGTTAGCAACGATGATGCAATTTCACGATTGCCTGTAATATGGAATAAATAGTGATACTATGAACATTCATGAAACCGGAAGTTACTAGTGTAAAACAAGAAGCCAAGTTATTGACTTGCCCTCGTCTTATACTCTGAATCGACTTTTTGTATGGACAACGGACGGAAAGTTTACAAAATTAGTGAATTTGACTTATACTCCGCATCGAATTATAGGCCCGAAAATACAGTAATATTGCTGGCAGTATATTTGGACACGTCAAATCTTCTACGTATTCCAGCAGTAATCCAAGTCTTAATCGCATCAACACAAGACAAATATCATCAAATTATTGTATTGATCTTCGCCATCCTTGATTTTCGCCATTACCACTACAATAAGTTCTTATCTCGACATCATCTAAATTGTCGAATAATATATTGAATGTGTCTACATATGGAATCCCTGTATAAAAAAATAATCATATTTCATTGTTTTTAGTATCTTCAGTGGTCAAATATGACCTAATAACTTGCACATCAACTTCGTCTGTGTCAATAAAAATGTGTGTTTGTGTACGAATTGTCCTTGATATTTTAGGTTTGGCATTTCAAAAGTCTTTTCAGTTTGTGTCCGACAACTTACTGTAATATTTTCAGTTTGTCTTTCTTCATTAAAACATGAACTTACTGTACCATCATTAATACATCCCTCACAGTCATGAAACATAAGCAACACATTTAAACTGTTACACTTTAATGAAAATGGTGTCTTCAAATACTCTTCCTTTGATGCATGTTCTTCCACTTCAGGTTGAATTTCAACTTGCTGTTGTTGCTCATAGATCTAAAATACGAAAAATTGTTCTATTTAAAAATTGCTTGAATATGTGTTTTGCGTTGTTTATTTTGGATCAGTAAAATTGTTTCTAGTAAGACGTCGTACATGATTATTTTGCCCAAAAATCCTAGGCCCAGGATCATACAAAAAATGGTTGACACGTGCATTATTTTTAATTGCAAATAACCTTATAAAGTTTTATTTTTAGCAAATGTACACATTTTCATGTGACGTTGACATACATTTGAATTTTTTTCGAGGTATGACGAAGTAAGTTCAAATATGTTCATGTTGGGGTTACGTTTCTTGAACAAAATGAAATGTTGCTTACAGTTCTTATATGCATAATATATTTTTATTCTTTTCGTTAAAGATTAATATTTTAACTTAAACCGATTTCGGCATTCCCGGCTTTCGTCGCTTTCCAGCCAAGATTAGGCCGACTAAACTTGAAAATAGGTCCATTTTTTTGTGAAAACTTGTATGAGAAAAGACATCATAGTAAGTAAAGTGTCATTCAAACATTATGACTTAATTTGTAGAAACACGTCGTTATTTTAGTTCCCAGTTGTGTGAAATATTATTGAAAATTTTAAATTTCGTAAATGTCGAAGTCTTATATGTAGGACTAATAACACCCCGGAAAATACGTTGGAATGCAATCTAAAATATTTTGAATTTAAATTTCTTACCGAAGCTGTTTCAAGCTACTTCAATCTGCAGAACAAATATCGAAGTTTAGTTGTTATCCATCGATATACTTTCGTACATTCCATCCTTAAAGTTGGCAGAAAACAGAAAATCGTTCGTTTCTGGGAACAAACTTGGGACTCACAGTCCGATTGCGTTTCAACCACGTATTTTTCAGTATTTTTGTTATTTCGAAACCTATGTAAAGCACTTATTACAATGTTCACAAATTTTCTTCTGTAACTGTTGCATAATTTCTGTAAGAACTACGAAATGTATCATTTGTTTCTCTCAGATACATCAGGTTTTGCGCGTCACTATTGTTTCTCAAAATTCTATGATTACGTCATTTTAATCTTTACTGGTTAAGAGTTTCTTTGTATGTTTTAGGGTTTAAAGCCATTTTCAGCACAAAATAGGCTATACATGGCGGCCAGTATTATTGATGGAGGAAGAACCCGGGAAAACCCACGGAAAGAACCACCGACCCAAGAGAAGCTACTGGCAAGCTTTCTTACATAACTACTTTAGCAGAATTTTAGAATCGAACGCACGCAGATAGAGGTGAGACGGCAGTTATCCGTAACGGAAAGCGCGTTAGACCACTCGACCACTCGGGTCCCCTACTGGGAGGTAATAAAACAGTGGAGATAACAGTCCTTATTGAAAAGGTGGCTCTCTACAGTTTCGTATTTTTTAAAGAAAAAGAATTGTCCAGGATTTCTTTTCTGGTGATACTGCCTATATAATATAGACTTTGTATATCTTAGGTGTTGCTAGAAGAACTTTCCATTCCCTTTATTTCGATGTATGATTGATGGGTGTAAGTTAAATTCTAGAGAATAATAATAATAATAATAATAATAATAATAATAATAATAATAATAATAATAATAATAATACTGTAATAATAATAATAATAATAATAATAATAATAATAATAATAATAATGACTTTGTACAGCACCTAATCTTTAGAAGCTTTAAGCAATTTACATCAATAATGTTATGACTACAGAAAAAACAAAAACAAAAACAAAAAACCATGAAATTAGAAAGCATACAAAATGCTGAAAATATTTAAGGTATGAAACATTATAAGGTCTTTAAGTTTGTTCTTGCAGTCGATAAATGTGAGTTTCAAGGGCACTCGTGAAAGGGATCACTGTGTCTTTGTGCCTAATTTCAATGGGCAATTCATTCCACATTGCTGGGCCCTGGTATGCTAAAGAATGCTGTCAATATGACTTCATTTTCACTGGGAAGTGTGCTCTGATCATGGTACTCTAAAGATGTCTTGAACCTTTTGAAGCTTCTGGAGTAGATATTGAAACGAACCAGCCAGAATTGTGTTAACAATAATCTAGTCTTGAAATTACTAATGAACACACAAGTGTTTTAGTGGCATCAACTGAAAGATATTTGCGAATGGAGCTGATGCGTCTCAGCTCAAGATAAGTAGTTTTACATATGTCCATGACATGTTGGTGCAATGTGAGAGTACTGTTTAGAGTAACATCTAGGTTTCGTACTGACTGTGTAAATTTAATGTTGGTGCTGCTGATATTTATTGCTTGAGGTAAAGGACATGAATCGAGAAAAGTCTTGTGTTCTGATCAGAATGGCCTCAGTTTTCTCATCATTCAGCTGCAGCTTGTTACATGTCATCCATGATTTCACATCAGAAATGCATCTTTCTACTCCTTGGATAGTAGCACCAACGTCAGTTGGGTGGCTAGACTTGTATATTTGGGTGTCATCAGCATACAATTGATGAGACTCTGGGTGATCATCTATGACACTTGAGAGCGGCTGAGTGTATAGAATGAATAGAGCAGGTCTGAGAACAGACCCCTGTGCAACACCATACTATAAATCAACTGGGCTGGAGTGTATTTCATTTGCAGATACAGTTTGTGTCCTGTTGACTATGTAGGACTTGAACCACTGTCAGGCTGTATCCTGAGTGCCAAATAAATGCTGGAATCGGTGAAGTAATATATCATGGTCTGTTGTGTCAAATGCTGCAGAAAAATCAAGGAAGGTGAGGACGGTAATCTTTTCGGTATCCAAAGCAGAGAGAATGTCATTAAATACTTTCAGAAGTGTAGTTTTAATACTGTGGCAAGGGCGATATGCAGACTGTACCTTGCTAAAAAGACTGTTTGTATTCAGATGAGATGTAAGGTGGGTTAGAAGAACGTTTTCTAAGTTTTTTTATATGAACGGGAGATTATAAACTGGGCGGTAGTTCTTTAAATCGTTATGGTCAAGTGTTGGTTTCTTCAGCAAAGGCTTTAAGTTGGCAGTTTTGAAAAATGACGGGAATTCCCCTGATGAGAGAGAGATATTAATAATATCAGTTAGTGAAGGCAATATTGGGTCTCAGCACTTAAGCAGCAGTGATTTTGGAATTGGATCAAGTGCACATAACTTTGGCGCACTCTTTATCACGATTTGTCTTACTATATCCATAGAGACAGGTTGAAATGCTCCTAATTGTCGCTGCTGAAATTCTTTATCGTAACTGTATGGTGACAACGAGTCAATTGAAATTGTGTTGTCAAGTATATATCTAATGGTTTGTACTTTGTCACGGAAAGAAAGTTACAAATAGGCCCGGAAGGTCTACTGGAGAGAAGGTATTTGGATGTGGTATACATATCTTCCTTGACATTAGTTTGTTAGTTATTTCTAAGAGCTCTCTGCAGCTGAAACTCTCCCCGATCTTGGTACTGTTGTGATATAATTTGGCTAAATAAACTATGTTTGTGATTTTCTTCTAAGTGACTTCATATATTTGTTTTTGAATAGTGAGTCTGGTGGAAAGCCAAAGCCTCTCTGCTTTACAGCGATGTCTTTTAGCAGTGCGATGCAGGTCCATAACACTGCTATACCACGGAGAACACTTTGTTATTGATACTCTGCAGTTGGTGAACGCGGGCAGTTATCGAGTTGTTCTGCTGTAGGATGTAAGCAAGTTCTTAGGTTTTCTTGGATGTCATGCATTAGTTTTTTTTTTTTATCATACGGAAGTTTCTCTTAGTAGCAAATAAAGGTGGAGGGTTATTGACTGATACGTCGAGATGGCATATAATACAGAGGTGATCTGATCGTGGGATACAAGGGTGGATTGCAGAATATTATCATGAGGTCAACGAAGGAATGTTGGGAAATGTTAGGAAACACGGTACTAATTTTATTGAAAAACTATGACGTGGTCTAGAAATAGGTGAACACGTTATAGAGTATATATGGGTTTGGTGGTCCGTAATTGGCTGATAATATACAACTTGCGCTCACTTAAGCTGTGCTCGTATAAAATAAAAAAACACTGCTACTTCCGCATGGTCATTTTCACTTCCCGGACTTCAGAGGTAAATTGTAGAAGCAAGATCCGATAACTTTTTTTACTTTTTAGATATTTAGTAATTCGTTCATTGCACTTTCAGAAGCTGCTACTGCCTACTTCAGCAAAATACGTTTTCCATATTTTAATAATTGCTCAAGTTAGTGTACTTTTGGTTAATTTGTCAAGCCTATGGGAGCATCCATTTTGTTATACCATTTGCTTAGATATGTACAATTTCCACATGTAAAGTACAATGTCAACGACATTATAGCAAAGTAACATACAGATATTCCATCATTATCTATATTATGCATGTTACAAATGCAAACAACTTCACATAACATACGTCACTCACTGAAAAGTACATAATAACTGGTGAACGCCCCCAAAAAACTATAGGACACACGGTACTAATTATATCGAAGAACTATGACCTAGTCTAAAAATGGGTGAACAAATTATAATAGAGTATAGACGGATTTCGTGGTCCATAATTGGTTAATGATGACAAGTAACATTTTAGTAAAAATATCTTTTGAGAGCTCATCCTATATATAAATTTTTTAAAATTTAGACAATATTGTATTGATCCAATTTTAGTATTTTTACAGGCTTCACTTACGAGTACTCAAAAATAAAAGTAGCACCTTATTCATTTCGTACAGAATTAATAACGTGTTTTTTGCACATGTAGATATTATTAAAATATAACGTGGCTCATATGTTGTTATCGACACAGAAGCTTTTTTAACGGAAAAGACCCATTTTGTAAAAAGTGAATATATCGGTACTTATTTCCTCCCTTTCATTTTATTATCTCCCCTGAAGTAATAACATATAAAAATATTTTTAAGAAATAAAAGTAATTTGTTCTAGATAAAAGATATAGTTTATGCAATATATTTTTAATATACCATACATATAGTGGATCAAGAAAATTTGTTTTCTTAAGATCGAATTTTTTTTGTGTTCAAATGTTATTATAAACACTTCTGTACATGAAGATATTGTTTTACATAATTGTCAGACAAGACATACAAATACATATATATATATATATATATATATATATATATATATATATATATATATATATATATATATAAGTTAAGAACATAACTTATTTAGGATACTTATAGACACCTTTAACAATTATTAAGTATATTTTATTGATAATTAAATTTTTTGCTAAAAATACTTGTATGTAAATGTTACTAAGCTCATTTTATGTCCAAATATTACCTTTAAATAAAACATTAACCACTTTCTTAATATTGATGTTTTAGTAGAGAGACGGAAAGGCGGATCGGTCTGTTGTAAAAGCACGTTGTGCATGTGTACTGGGTTTCACTACACTAACAGACTGATCCTGTATTAAACAAACTAATAGTAATCATTGTTGGTAAGGAGATTTTAATTGAAAATTGGCATAACATGTAATGAAATTTAGAAAACCACATTTTCTCAATGCCTAAAGTTATCAAACCAAAGAAGGGAAGCTTTAAAAAAAACCCACTTGAAATCCCATAGTCACGGATTTTCATCTGGAAAATATAGTCTCTGGGGTACGTACAAATAAAACGATATCAAAAAAGTTGACGCGGAATGTGGCAGTCCACGAAACATCTTTTTTAGTTCATTCCAAAACGAATTTTATCAAACAAATTTGAACGGAAAAGGCTATCCTTACAAAAACACACTTACCTGGACCAGGGAGTACCTTGTTCAGCTAGGCGGTTGCACAACAAACCTACGCTCAACAGCAATAATATCTCAAAAGAGTTATCAAGGAAAATGTACCGACGTGTCGAAGTTGATTTGTCCAAATTCGTCAACCCTGAATTGTATCACAGGACTCTGAGGATAGATGGACGCATGTCACGGGATGAAGCGCTCCGAAAGTTAGAAGCTGCAGGTGTAGAGGTATCAGACTTGGAAGGTTTCTATAGAGAAGGGGAGAGCTCCCCATGGCACGCCATCTTAAAAACACAAGACAAAGCCAAAAATGTGTCAGCAGAAGGCATCAGTTACATTGCTAACCTCATAATTGATTTGAGAGTGCATTGGTTGCCTCTTTATGTCAAGGACGATATTATTAAAGAAGTTCTACAAGAATATGGTGAAGTCTTGGAAATTACAAGAGACAAGACTATTATAACAAAAGACCAAATGATAGATAACGGGACAAGAATTGTAAAACTACGAACTACAGAATTTGACAGAAGGAATATCCCACACATATTATCGTTCGGAATATTCGGAATGCTCATCACAGTGAAAGGCCGCCCGCCACTTTGCTTGAAATGCCGCCAGTCAGGTCACCTGCGAAAGGATTGCCCAGAGAAAGGGGCCAGTTATGCAGCTGTGGCCAAAAGCCAAGGGCACGTTCCCCCCCCCCCCCCCCCAGAAGCGGACACCAGAACAAACCATTAAACCAAGTGAAGAATCTACCTCAACCTCTGCTGCACAAATATCAACAGAAAGTAACCCAGTGGATAACCCTGCCGTTCCCACCCCTCAGATGTTCTAGAAGGAGTTAAGGAACCAGTACCTACCCAAACGGAAAAAAAACCAACAACCCCAGTGAAAAAAGCAAAATCCAAACAACCATCAGACAAGAGGGAATTATTATCTGACCTAGATGCAGGATCATGGCAAACTGTCCAACCAAAACGGTCAAAAATAAAGCCACACAGAAATAGATTCAGATATGGATATACAAATTTCATAAAACCCTAGATTCTGTGAAAATGACAACTGGAACGGCCCCGGACAACGAACACAATATAATGGACCCGGAAAAAAAACGGATAGTAAAATGGACAATGATTAACCCTAATGGACTAAAAATTTCAGGATTTTTCCTGTTTATAAGGTTTGTCCTTAACTTTGAATATAAATTGAATTTGTTTTCAAATTACTATTTAATTTTCCTTTTTGTATTCATATTTCATGCAACATTTATAGATTTTCACAGTTGTTTATTCACTCATTATATTTTAATCCGTAACTATACACCCTCTTCTAGTTTATTATTAGTATATAAGTCAGTTTTGGTCATGAATTTTGTCTACATATATATTGAACTCTACTCATCTCGAGCTCGGACTGACTTGCTTCGTACACCTAAATACGCAGCAGTCAGTCTTACATGTATGAACGATGTTTAACTCATTCTGGACATGCCACTTTAATAACAAACAAATGAGCAAAATTAATATCCTTACATTAAATGTAAATGGCCTTCGAGCCAATACAGATCAAAAACTATACGAAATTAGAAACTTGGTATCTTCTTATCATATTGACCTTGTCTTTCTACAAGAAACTCATGTAGAAAACAGAACCCTTTCTACAAAAATTCAAAATAAATTGCAATGTTGTAATGCAATATGGAGTTTTGGCTCGATTCGTTCATCTGGTGTAGCTATTTTTAATTTTAATCCTAATATAACTGTCTTTAAATATGAAACTGATTATGATGGTAGAATAATATGTGCTGACTTTCAGCACAATAATATAATATATCGTGTTTTAAATATATATGGCCCTATTCCTGACTCAGAAAAATGCGAATTTTTTAATTCATTATTTCCTTTTTTAACTGGCCAACATAACCTCATTTTTGCAGGTGATTTCAACTGTGTTCTTAACTTAACAACAAGGCAACTTAACAAATTATAACGATAAGTCCATCCACGCTTTAAGGTCTCTTATATCCAACTTTAAACTAATTGATACTTTTCGTAAACTGAACCCTTTATCGAAAAGTTATACATGGCATAGAATCACACTAGACCCCTCAGTACCACCTTTAGCAAGTAGATTAGACAGAATATATGTTTCTAAAAACATATCAGATTTTATTCTTAATTCGACAATTGTAAACTTTACTCAATCTGATCATGATGCGGCAATTTTAAATATAACTTCAAACTCATTTATATCTTATGGTGCTGGTTACTGGAAATGCAACAACTCGCTTTTAAACCACACCAATTTAAAAACACTTATTACGGTTTTAATACAGAGAGAACTGAAGCATCATAATCTCTCTTTAGAATATTGGGACGAGCTAAAACTCAAAATTAAAGAAGAAATTATTCGATATTCTAAGGATTTCTCAAAAGCGAAAAACTTTGAAATTAAATCTTTGAGAAACAAATACCAATATATAAGACAACAATTTGATTTAACTAATAAAGAAGAACTTTTCTTACAACTACAAGAACTTCGGATGGCTATTAAAGAATTGCAAAACGAAAAGTATATAGAATCAGTAATTAGAAGCAAAGCAAAAATTTTAGACAATAATGAAAAACCGAGCCAATTCTTTTTCCAATTAGAAAATAAAAAGGGTTCTAAGAAAACTATTAATGAAATTGAATATAATAACGTGACCTATAATTCTAGTGGTGATATTTTAAAATGTTTCGAAAAATTTTATTCAAATTTATTTACGTCTGAATCCATTGAAGAAGATTTATTTGATGAATTTTTAACTGGATTGCCTCAGTTAAATGCCGAGGATAATCATACCCTTATCCAACCTATTACTAAATCTGAAATTTGGAAAGCCTTAAATATGATGAAATCTAATAAATCACCGGGACCTGACGGTCTCACAAAAGAATTTTACGTCACGTTCTTTGAAAATTTAGGCGACACATTAGTCCGCTTATATAATTTGATCTTCGAATCGAACACTATGTCCGATTCACAAAAATTATCCTATATTACTT
This sequence comes from Unio delphinus, assembly GCA_029339505.1. Classification (NCBI taxonomy): domain Eukaryota; kingdom Metazoa; phylum Mollusca; class Bivalvia; order Unionida; family Unionidae; genus Unio; species Unio delphinus. Next base: position 1,061,343 of record JAQISU010000109.1, read on the forward strand.
TACTATGTAAGGATCCTCAAAATTCAAATAATATGAAAAATTGGAGACCTATCTCCCTATTAAATTTGGATTACAAAATTTTATCAAAGATTATTACTAATAGACTTGGAAATGTCATGTCCAAAAAAATACACCTGGATCAAACGTGTGGAGTTAAAGGTCGATCTATTTTTGATAACGGTCACCTTATAAGAAACATCTGTGATTATATAGAACAAAAACAATTATCATGTGCGTTTATATCCCTAGATCAAGAAAAAGCATTCGATAGGGTAAACTATAAATTTATGTTAAAAACTTTGGAGTCTTTTGGTTTTCATCCAGACTTTATTAAATGGATCAAAATTTTTTATACTGATATTTGTTCATCAGTAATAGTCAATAATTTTATCTCGGCCCCCTTTTTAATCTCAAGAGGAGTCCGTCAGGGTTGCAGTCTTTCCCCCCTTTTATATGTAATAGTGTATGAACCTTTCGCAATCAAAATTCGAAACGACCCAGAAATTATAGGTATTAAGGTGCCAGGTGCAACAGAGGCCTGTTAAGATCTCCCTTTACGCGGATGATAGTACAGGCTTCTGCTGCACGGACAAGTCGATCGAACGGTATTTATTTTGGTCTCGCATGTACGATCGTACTTCTGGTGCTAAGGTAAATTACAGTAAATCAAACGGTATGTTCATGGGAAAATGGCATAACCGCAGTGATCACCCCTTTGGCATTTCTTGGATTGATAAGGCAAAAATTGTAGGTTTTCTTTTCGGCAACAATTTAAGTAACGATGATCACTGGAATAAAAATGTTACTAAACTTACGAATACACTATTACTATGGAAACGTAGAAATTTACCTCTTATTTCTAAGTCCCACGTTATCAATCTTTTAGCTTGCATCAAAATTTGGTATACTGCAACTGTGACTGATCTACCTAAACACTATGAAATTTTAATAAATAGAAATATCTTCACCTTTTTGTGGAATTCAAAATTCGAACCCCTTGCTAGAGCAGTAAGTATCAACCCCCTTTGTGATGGGGGGTTGAATATTACCCATTTGAAATGCAAAATTCAAGCAATGCGCATACAACACATACAAAAATTGCTCGATGATGAATATTCAGCCAAATGGAAAGATTTTGCAAGGTATTGGATAGGTTTACAATTACGATTTTTCAACCCAAATTTAGGCCTTAACAAATTTACCCATACGCTCCATGTACCTGAATTTTATCAAAACTGCATAACCATTTTTAAAACTTTTCATGAAAATAATCATGATCTCTGTTTTGGCAAAGTTCCTACAAACCTTTTTTACCAACGACAATTACGAAATTATACCCTTAAACCCAAAATAACTAAATTATATGATTTAAATTTTGACAATATATGGAAAAACTTGCACAATAAATTTTTAGACCCCATCACTCGTGATGTATGTTTTAAAACCATACATGATATTTTACCAGTAAATTACAACATGTTCTTAAAGAAAATTTCTAGATCAAAGTTATGCAGTTTTTGCGGGGGGATAGAAACCATTGATCATTTATTTTTTGAGTGTAAATTAATACTTCCTTTACAGCATTTGATCATTAAATGGTTGAAAAAACTCTCAAGAAACTCTTTCAATACCTTTTACACTTTCCTTAAATTCGGTCTTATCCCGAATGGGGCCTCGTTCTCGGAACCTGAATTCGAGGACTTTTGCCTTTTTCTATGTGCTGAATATAAATATGCTATATGGATTAAACGTATACAAGCATATTTTTATAAAGAAGTGGTAACCAGTAACACCTTGTTATCCTTCTTCCTATCCCGTTTAAAATGTAGAATCAGAACTGACTTTTCTAGACTTAATATAGTCCATTTTATAGATAAATGGTGTTTAGCCGGATTATTTTGCTCTCTTTTTAACTTTGAACTAGTAATTGATATAAGCTTAGACTAATATTACATTACCCTTTCCTTTTGATAAATCCAGTTATACATAATCCTTGAATCTCCCCGTATAGTAAACAGCTCCTTTATCACCATTTTTAATCCACGTCTGCCAGTCTTCACGGGCTGCACGTGCTAACTTTCTCTCTTTTGTTGCTCGTGCTTTCACTGCTCTGTTACTGTATAATAGTCCTATGTAAATATAAATTTGAATATAACTTGTACCTTTCAATATTATAATTAAAAACAATTAATAATTTCAATAATTTTTCTATTTGTATACATTTATTACATGTTTTTGCTAACAAAATGAGTATATTATTTTTGTACTCTAATACTATGTACATCTGTGGGAATGTAAGTGGTAGCGAGTGTGCATATATATTCTTGCATTATAATTAATTAATAATTTCAATATTTTCCTATTCATATATAGCTATTATATGATTTGCTAACTTAATATATATAACATCTTTGTTTTCTACTATTATGTTCATTTGTGTGAATATAAGTGTTTTTAAATGTCTGTATGGGTAGTGAGTGTGCGTATATATTTTTGGTGAAAATGTGTGTATGTTGTGACGGGTGCTGGTGGGGGAGTTGACAATCATTTGTATATTTTAATATGTAAATACTGAATAAAGATTTTATGAAAAATAAAAAAAAACTAAAAAAAAAAACTAATGCAGGTGTACTGGGTTACACGTCCATTCCTATAAAAGTAATAGTAATCATTGATCAACCTTAAACTGTCGATATTCGTTTATATAAATAATTCGCTTTCTTTGCCACATTTATAAACTGCATTTATTATATCTTCATTTAATAATTTTTGAATTTCGTTGAAATGTTTTGTTGATATTATCTTTAGAATTTCGTTGTATTACCTTGAATTAATTTATCGTTTAATAATTACGTTCCTTAATTTGTATAATTTTGTATATTGTATATATTTTGCATCATTTTGTATCGTGCTGGTTTGCAGCTTTTAACATGTACATATACAACCAATAAACTTTTATGAAAAACAAAAAAGTCTGTGTGTAAAGCAGCTTTGCAGGTGTACTGGGTTACACCAACAGACAGATCCAGAAAGGTCCCTCTAAATAAATAAAAAAAAATTGAAAGATCAAAAATAACGGATTTTCTGGAAAATATAGTCTTTGGGGTACATTCAAGTAAAACGATACAACATTGTATCAAAAAAGTTAACTCGGAATGTGGCGGTCCACGAAACATCTATTTTAGTTCATTCAAAACGAATTTAATCAAACAAAACGTAAATCGCCTACTACGTGAGTGCATATTTGGTTACAAAATAGTTAGCATGCAGCCAACGCTGCACCTTTCTGATATCACGTTCAGTCGCCTGCTTCTTTTGAAAGATTTTTGTTGTTGTGAGTCTATGAATTCATCCACATGGTCAACGTTGGCATCTCTACTTTCAAATAATAATAATAAATTGAGGACTTGGTATAGCGCCTGATCTTTAGAAGCTCTAAGCGCTTTACACCATCTATAATGATATGACTACACTTAAGAAAAACAAATGACAAAAACAATGAATTTGGAAAACAAAAACACATGCTGAAAACATATAAGATACAAAACATTATTTGGTCTCTAAGTTTGTTCCTGCATTCGAAAAAGGTGAGTTTTAAGAGTACTCTTAAAAGGGACTACTATGTCTTAGTGTCTAATTTCGATGGGCAATTCGTTCCACATTACCTGGTATTCAAAAGAACGTTGCCCATATGACTTCGTTTTCAAGGAGTATACGATTGTCTGAAGAAGAGCGTAAGTATCTTGCTGATGTATACACATGGGTGAGGCCGGATAGGTATGTTGGACTGGAGTCTGTCAGTGAAACATAGCACAGAGAACGAATTTTGTGTTTCATTCTGTATCGAATTGATAACTAACAGATTGAAAAAACACGCTGAACGATCTAGTCATGAACATCGTGCGGTGAAGAAGGGAAGACAATTAACTGATAATATTCTATATATCATATCAATTCTTGAATATATGTACACAAAAGCGACCGAGAGAAGGCATTTGATAAAATAGAATTAAAATTTATCCTTACAACGCTTAAGAGAAACGGCTTCAGAAACAATTTTACATGCCGGGTACAGACACTGTACAACAAAAATTCAATCTACAATACAAATTAATGGGGCCCACACAGACACTTTCGACATCACAAGATCAGTCAGACAAGGTTGCATCCTCTCAATGTTACTGTATGTAATTGGGATCGAAACGTATAATAGAGCCATCCAAAACGACAATGATATACAAGGAATTAACATTCCAAATTATAGAAATCAAATAAAAACGTTTCTACACGCCGATGACTTGTGAACATTAACCATGAAAAAACAGAGATTTTATTAATTGGAGACTGCAAAAAAGCGTAACATACAACTGCCACAAGAAAAAATTAAAGAACAATTAAAAGTCCTAGGAGTGTACACAGGCACAAACTCCAAAATGTTAAATCCAAACCAAATAATTAAAAAGAAACTTAAACATAAAATGAACTAGAGTATCAGAAACTTTACTTTTATGGAAAAAATACAAAATAACTCAGACATATATTTTTAATTCGATATGGCATATGTTAAATATAATGAATTTTGAACTTTACTGCATAAAAAAGAAGCAGCAATTTACACGTTCGAATGGAACAAAATATGTAAAATCTCGCCTTTCACGCTCCAAAAGGACAAAGATAAGGGAGGGATGAACATCCCCGATTTGAAACTAAAACAAACATCAGTTTACTTGATAGGATGAATATATTACAATATCCGCCAACACACCTATGGCAAGGAATATATATATATATATATATATATATATATATATATATATATATATATATATATATATATATATATATATATATTGGTTCGGTTTTCTACTACCGCATAATAAAGATGTATATAATAACAATAACTTTACCAATTCATACAGCCGCCCAAATCTGCTTAAAGACAGGCCCCAGCGCTAAAAGAATATAGAGCACAGAGCAAGATATGGGAAACAAAAAATAATAATGAAATTTATGAAATTATTAAACAATATAAATTACTACCCAGCAAGGTGGAACTAAATAAGCCGCTTTTAAAAATGAATGATATATGGAAACAATGGATAAATATCAAAAACCCGAAAGATATAACACAAATTTACGAATACCTTCACGATGCATGGTGGACTGGAGAATTGGCATACAAAAGGAACGTCATACGAACCTTTCCCAAATGTTAACTATGCAAAAAATTGATTGACAATAAAACTCACTTAATTCTAATGTGTGAATCACTAAGTGACAAGAGAAATGATATAAAACAAAAAATAATAAACGCAACGGACCGTTTTGATAAAAAATCACTACTATATACCGAACAAATAAATGATAAGCTACTATACCAAGAAACCATAAAATTCATACTTCATGTAATTGAAAAAAGAAGGCAATCCATGTGGATACCTGGTAGATAATAAATTGTACCGAACACGGCGCAGAATCTGTATTATCTTTGAATATTAGGGAAATTTAATGATGACGTCATCAACAGTTATTTCCACTATCCGAACTTTGGCTACATATTTCTGTTCTGGAAATTTCAATAAAATTATAAAATGATACAATCTGAAATTAAAAGCAAGATAAACATTTTATCTTGTGAAATTACTTTCATAATGTTATTCAGCATATTTACTGCAGGATAGAAACTGGTAGAATGGGCTACTTCCGTCAGATCGATTTTGCTAGAAACGGATTGTGACGGTAATGGTGAAAATAAAGGTTAATTCGCCGATTGCATTCAGGACATGGTCATTTAAGAATTATGCGTTGGTACGTCACTATCTTTTGAATGTGTATGTGTAGTTAGTCAGTCTTCTTGCGATTCTGAAACGATAAAAGACTCGTGAGAAAAATTCGAATCGAGCGAAGGGTTGTGGTCACGCTTGCACTCCTTGTGTTTATTTATATTACCGATAAGGGTAGTTCGTGTTGTCAGAGATTTCGCCGTACTTTATTGATAAAACGTCAAACTCCTGTGATCATACAAACAGACAAACACCCAGACACTAGAGTGGGAACAATACTCTACTATACATCAAAACATGACCGACGTCAAAGGCAACGACACAGAAATGACACCGTCTGACACGCGCTACTATGTGTAAAATGAACAATGTAAATAAGAAGTCGTTCGACGTCACCGACAAAAGAAGCGAACAACGGAAACTCGGCCTAAATGTGAAACAAAACCCTGACCGAGCTATTCATCCTTCTACTTAGGAAAGGGAAATGAATGACATGCCAAACAATGTTTCTAATCAAACAAATATTACAACCATTAGAACCATAACTTCATCATCATCGTCTTCAATCTCTTGACCTAGTGTGGTCGTTGAGGCACTGTGCTGCCGAACATCTGACCAGTATCCACCACTTGTCTCGATCATGTACCAATGCCTGTGTCTTCGCAAAACGTTTCCTTGTCCATTCTGTGATGTTGTCACTCCACTTTGTTTCTCTATCTACCTCTCCTTCTATCACCTTGGACACTACTATGCAGTACTGTTGTGGACAGACTGTTGGCTCAAGTGACATGGCCATACCATTTCAGCTTTCTCTTTTTGACAGTGGTGAGGAGGTCTAAATAATGACATACTTTGTGCCTGATGGTGTTACGCACTTCTTGATTTTTTATGTGGTCCATGTAAGAAAAGCCAAGGATTGCTATGTAGCATCTCATTTCAAGTTCCTGTATACTTCGTTGTAATTCTGCTGTCAGGGTCCAGGCCTCACATGAATACAGAAAGATTGAGATGACTAGTGCTCTCATTAGTCTGATTTTAGGTTTCAGTCAGATATTCTTATCTCTCCAGATGGGTCTTAGCTTTGACATTGCTGCCGTTGTTTGTGTTGCTCGTGACAACATTCTGCTCTTTATCCCTCTTCCTTGATTCTGGAAACAAGATATTTGAATTCGCCCAGTGTTTCCAGTTGCTGTCCTCTGACTTTAATCTTGGTTGAGATTTGTTTGCCACTATTTGTCATCAGCTTTGTTTTTTCGGCACTTATCTCCATGTCAGTCTGGAAGATGTTTCATCCAGGTTATTCACTAATATGGCAACCTCGTCATTACTGCCTGCCAGACCATCAATGTCGTCTGCAAAGCGGAGGTTGGTGATGTTATGCTCTCCAATGCTGACTGTAATACAGTGGTTTTCCAGGGCTTCGCTCATGATGCGCTCTAAGTAGATGTTGAAAAGCGTGGTTGACAGGAGACAGCCTTGCCGTACTCCAACTGTTGTCTTGAACCAGTCCCCTACCGCACTTTGAGCAGTTACTGCACTGGCGTACAGCTGCTTGATGGTATTGGTCAACTTTTGACCCATGTTATACTTCTTCATTGTGGCCCAAAATGCCTCATGCCACACTCTGTCAAAAGCCTTTTTGAAATATATGAACACATGATAGATATATTGTTGATGTTGCGAGTACTTTTCACACAGAACCCTGAGATTGAATATTTGTTCTGTTGTGCTTCTTCCATTCCGGAACCCTGCCTGTTCTTCAGCAATTATTTCGTCTGCTTGTGGGTTCAGTCTGTTCAAGATGATCTTCAGCATCATCTTACTAGCATGGTTGATCAAACTGATCGTTCTGTAATTTTGGCAAAGCTGGTGAGTGCCTTTTTGGGAGAGTGTTATAATCAGTGACTTGGTCCACTGTGTTGGCCATTCACCTGTCTGCCAGATCTTGTTGCAGATTTTTCTTAGTTGCTCTATCACTGATTCTCCACCATTCTTGATAAGTTCAGCTGGGATGTTGTCTATTCCAGCTGCCTTCCCATTATTATGTGCTCTTATTGCTGACTCCACCTCTTCCTTGAGAATGGGGAAATCATCATCATTTGTGGAGTTTGGAACTTAAAGCACCTCTGGGTCTCCTGTGGACGGATGGTTGTAAATTTCTTTACAATACACTGTCAATATTTCTGCAATGTCACTTGCTTCTGTGAGGCATTTTCCATCTTCGTCTTGAATGGTACTGACTTTTGGTTGCTAATGTCTGGTGAGGTGTTTCACAATTTGCAATGCCTTTTGTTAACTTAGAAACTCGAAATACAGACTAAAGGAAAATAGACAATGAGTACAACTAAAAGGGGACATACAAATATAACCTCCCACATGCAGAAAACCCGCTACACATTACAGAAAAATACAAAAGAGCGGCAAAAAGAATCATACAGATAATAAAGTCACTAAAATCATTTAGACAAAAGTGGAATATAAATGTGTTGTTTTTTTCTTCATGTTTAACTTACATTACAATCTAATTTTTTTTTAAATTATTGAAGACAAGATGGTGTACGGCGATCTAAAATTTATGTGAGAGAGCCCTTTACACAACACTGTTTTGGGATATACTTAAAGGCAACCAAACAACTATACTACTATACTTTTAATAATCAAAGGCTCGCCGATCCATAGTCTGGTTCCTTGCTTAGTATGCTCCTTGCGTATGCACTTCGCTATACTAATATACAAACGCAAGGAGCATACTAAACAGGGAACCAGACTAGCCGATGCAATGCGCGAATGAGCATATACAGAACAGATAACAAGGGGCTAAGGCCCTTACAAAAACAAAACTTAAAGACATACACCCACAATACACCTACAATACTCCACTCAGAATTTTTTTATATTAAAAACAATATAATAATTTTTTTTTAAAAAACCAAATAAAAACACAAAAACAAAAAAATAAACAAGTAAAAACAAAAACACAAATACAAGCACGCATAACAAAAAGGAAACACATCTAGTTATACAAAAATTAGACTATATATTTTAGAACTTTTTTTCCAAAACCACATTAGAACAAAAAAGACACACTAAAAGAATATGATATAAGCTGTCAAATACAAAAACACAAAGCAACACACACACACGTTATAGCATATACGCAATGGACCAAAACTTACTTTGGCAAAGTCACTCCGCGGAGAACTCAAACACCAGGGACCAAAGGAAAGGAAATCTACCAAGGGATTAAAATAATCCTATGAGTGAAGTGTACACTCCTTTGTTAAAAATACAGGCCGAGAAGGAAAGGAAATCTACCAAGGGATTAAAATAATCCTATGAGTGAAGTGTACAATCCTTTGTTAAAAATACAGGCCGAGAAGGAAAGGAAATCTACCAAGGGATTAAAATAATCCTATGAGTGAAGTGTACACTCCTTTGTTAAAAATACAGGCAGAGACGGAAACCACAACTCACCGAAACCTTAGATGTGAGGGTAATACCCAAAGCCAGTACAGATAGAGGATAGGGAGTACAATCGAAATGTCTTTTTTGGGTACAAAACCAATAATCCTGATAAACGAAGCAAATAATAGACTTGAGAAGAATATTTTTAAAAAAGTATAAATGGGAAAACAACAAAAAATTTAAACACAACATACATGGATAGAGAAGAAAAACATGCACTTCAATTTAAACATATTTTTGGAAAACAAGGGTGTTACTTAAAACTCAAACCAACGAACATGTTGAGGAGAGTTGAAGAGTATCAACAAGGGGATCCACCCCATAAAAATAATATTAATCATTATTGGAGGCTGACTTGAATGTTGGTATTAAGATGTTGTATTAAGAAGAGCATAAAATGGTATGTTACTAAGAAAAGTACATTCGCTCAGTGCCCAAAGTTATTAAACCAAAGAACGGAAGCATTAAGATAAGTTGCAAGTCAAAATGTTTACTTAGCATTTTGTTCATTTAAAAGTGGGTTCGATTTATTATTGTATGAGAAGCCCATAAAAACGGGTTTTCATCTTGAAAAGATATTGTCTTTGGGGTACGTACAATAAAACCGTTACAACATTGTATCATAAAAGTTAAAGCGGAATGTAGCAAAGCAGCTGGTATGTGGCGGTCCATCACATCTGTTTTAATTCATTCAAAAACGAATTTAATCAGTCAAAACGTAAATCGCCTACTACGTGAGTGTACATGATTTGTTTACAAAGTAGTTATTATGCAGCCATCGCTACACATTTCTGATATCACGTTCAGTAGCCTGCTTCGTTGAAACGTTTTTGTTGTTGTTGTCAACTTTGGCATCTCTACTTTCAAATGGCTCAAGTTACTTTACTTCACCCGCAGCAAAATAACATAAATTCAAAGTGCTGGCGTCTGCGTCCATTGTTTGTTTACAAATAGAAAGTGGTTCCATTATTCACGTGCGTTCAATATAAAGTGCGCACGAGTGCAATATCGTAAATATTGCATGATTCTGACAATGTTGCTATTGATGTTGTAGGGCTTAACTCTATAGGCTAGACTATACATGGCGGCCAGTATTAATAGTGGATGAAGAACCCGAGAACCCCCCCCCCCCCCCAAAAAAAAAAAAAAAACACCAACCCAAGAGAAACTAGTGGCAAGCTTTCTCACATACCGACATTGGCCGAATCCGAGACTCGAACCCACGCAGGCAGAGGTGAGATGTCAGTGATCCGTACATTCGAGCGCTTTAGACCACTAGGCCACTCAGGGCCCCTTCTGACAATGTAAAGTTAACGGAAAATTGGCATATAATAATTATATTCACTCATTCATATTTGTCAAACTAAACTGAAATAATTTTAATTTAAAATTTGTATAATTTTTTTTTTTTTCAATTCAAAATACTACGTGGCGATTCATGTAGAAATAGTTATTTGAAGATAGATTTACATTAATGATATATGCTTGGAAAGAGTCGACTGAACCTTTGCACATCCGGGTTAAAATCTTGTATATTTACTGAAACGAAGTGTGTCTCTGTGTGTCTGTGTGTGTGTGTGTGTGTGTGTGATTAATCCCATGAGATCGTCTCGTCTACAGGAAACAAACTGTCAAGTAATAATGCAAAACTAGTATTACACAAGCTCTAGTGCTTTCGGGAGTCAATGGTTCCATTTGTCAAAGCAAATACTAACGACGACCTGAAATATAAAGCACGACAATTTACGCAGAAAACTTGATAAAGACAGAAACAAAGATATGAATAGTATCCTGTAAAATGTTCGATACATCTTGTTCCGGTTTTCAAACTGTAATGAATCACCTAGAAAAATGGAAAGTATTCGAAGTATAGCGTCACACGTGTTGCCATGATTATTACGAGTATGGCTTTGTTTGTATTGCAGATTTGATCAGGGGTTTTGTTTTGTCATGTTAACAGATCACATGATTGTGAGTGTGTGCATGCGTGTATATAATTATATATTGTTATGTAGATTTGATTTAAGGTATATTTGATTGATTTAAGTGCTATTTGGTTAGTTTTAATTGTTAATTTTTTTAAATTCCATTACATGCTATTGTAATGTCATATTATTAGAGAATTTGATATTTTCCAGAAGTTCGATTCAGTTTTTCAACAAACCTAATATTAGAAATTTGTATCTAAAGTTGACCTAGTTCCTGTCCTTGATTTGCAAGTGAAAGTAAACAACGTTTCAAAACTTTACTTTAATTGTTTCTTACTGTGGTTTTCAAAGAGTGAATTCAAAGCTGTATTGAAATACGTGTCTTTAGAAGTAAATTGATTCTACGTCGTTCTAGAAACATGTAGCAATTATTTAGAAATTCTGGTTTTAGCCAGAATTAGTTGTGGTATATTATGATATAATTTCAGTTGGGCTTTTAAACACTTAGACGCCAAGATACTTTTCTGTGACCAGTTAATTTTCAATTTGACTTTAGTTTACTTTTAATTTTTCTTCAAATTATTTGGATTCTAAGAATTTTTGTTTATTGTAATTTACAGAATTTAGACACCGGAATGTAATTTACTGTGGTTCAACAAAGAACTGTTGACACTTCAGTACTATAATGACAACAGTATACGTCATCATCTTCCATTTTTGATTTTAGTCGAGATTCAAACTCAGATTAATTAGAACATTTTATTACTAGGACTTCTGTTTGAATTTTTGGATTTGATTCTTGAAACCGTCAGTTCTTTCTCTCATTTTTTCTTTGTTTTTCTAGGGAAATAAATTATTTGTTAAATTTTACAAAACTTAATGTCTTCACTTTTCTCGTTACTGTTTAAAAGAGCATAAACACGTAACAAAGAAACTGGGCTGCTCGTCCTTGAATAAATATATTTTTGCTAAAATATTCCAGAAAAAATTTGTATTTTGAAATTTGAAATTTCTCCAAGTTTTCAATTTTATAAAATCCCAAGTATTATTTTACAATTTTGAAATTTTTAGTGAAATTGGCAAGATTTCTTTACAAAGCCATCAAAAGTGGAATCTTTCTTTCAAATCTTACCCAGCAACAATTAGACCCTTTGAAGAAAAAAACATGAATTGATCTAACTTGCCAGAAAATATGATCTTTCTGAAGCAAAGGCATCCTTAACGAAGCAAGAAAATAATATTTGGTCCAATATTTGATAGAAAAGAATGTTTTGAATAAAGGTTCTTCCGTTTTGATGTCTTTATCAGAAAAGTAAAGAAATTAAAATTTAAATAAAAGATGGATATAGAGTTAAGAAAGTTTGAACTTCAGAAAGATAAAGAAGAAAAATAAATTCAGTAACAGTTGCAATTGAGAAAAGAAAAAGAGCAAATAAATTTACAATCGGAGAAAGGGGAGAAAGAAACACAAATATAGTTACCAAATTTAAAAAAAAAAACAGTTTCAGAAAGAGTAAATGCATTTATAATCGAAGAAAGAGGAGAGACAGACAGACATACAGACACAGATGCGGATGCAAAGTCAGACGGAAGAGAGTTAATATCAGAGTAGAATGAAAGAAATGGAGCGGGCAAGTGAAAAGCACATTCCTAATTTGGATACCAATCCAAGTTTTGACGTTTAGTTATTTCCCCCTATTAATTTGCTGAGTGACCAGACTGACAGAGACAATATAGCAATTTTATTGCAATATAACTAGACACGATACAAACTTACATGTTTTGCTACACGTTTTATGTGACGTCATGGGAAATTAAACACCATTAGCCAGTGTTAGCTGACAAAGCAACATGATGATGAAATTTTGACATTGCTTCAGCTGGAAGATCTTTTATTTATTTATTTATTTATTTTTTTTTTTTTTGGGGGGGGGGAGATATACTCCATTCTGGGCACATCTACAACGTGTTTCTTATAGCCATGCGCGAAAGATTCTCATAAAAAAGGAATAGAACTGAAGTGCCCATCACCGGACAAGGACGTCCCGATGAGTTCAGTGCGTACAGATTATTCATGATCAGAAGCCACGGACATCCACAGCGGTGGGGGCAGTTGCACCTCACCCCAACGCCTGGATATTTTAATTGATTGTTCAACATCCTTATAGCTGTACGCATGTAATAAGCAATCCACCAAAATATAAAATAACCCAAATCTGACGGTGGGAGTTGCCTCACCCTGTGACCAAACTGGGTCAACTTTGCTCATCCCTTTCGATTTTGGCTTTAACCTCACACCTACCCATCTTGTGGTGAAAAAAAATAGGTGTCAGTGGCTGAATTTCTTAGAAAACTAGTTTCAGTGAAAGCACAGTACCCTAATGATTTCTTTTGATGGAAATTATACATACATTCAATATCAAGCGTATTTTGCGAGCGAGAATTTAATCGAAAGTGGTGCAGGCTGCGTTTGGACACGACGAACGTCTGAGAAACATATCAATGTTTTTGGTATTGATATAAAAGACGTTGATCCGACGCCGGAAGTCAGGAGGTGGAAGAAATATTAAAATACATATCTGTAACAAGAACACCAAGAGTATGTTTTCACTAATCTGATATACTTTGTGCAAATGTGGTAACATAATCATGGCCGATTGAAATGGTGGCTAAATACTTTAACCATAACAAAAACTAAAACAAAAACAAGCAAAAACAATAGCCAGAAGAAGAACAAAAATCCGCAGCAAATCATAATGACAAATTTATTGGTTGCTTCCATCACCTCATGGAATAGTTATTATATATAATTGGGGGGTCATTATTAATTGTGCATTAAAGTATGTTTTAATTGACCTTGTTAATAATCAAGTTCATATTGTTCTTGACTGATATTTTTATTTTTGTTAACAAGTAAGACAAAGCTAATATTATTTTCATAAGAGTGTGGGTTAAATATTAGGATAATTATTTTGGTATGAGTCAAATGCATTATGTTTACCTAATTCTTTGTTATAATTTAGTAACAAATTGTTTTAGAATGGACAATTCTTTGAAGTCATAAAATTTCAAGAAAATGCTGATTGTGACATAGATCAAGTAGAGGGTTTGTATGTTATGCTCAGTGTTTATTTATTCAAGTGTTTGTAATCACTGGAACTACAAAGTGCTCATAAATAATATTCTAGTGCGGAGACATTAACTGGGAATTATAGTAAATTAAAACAAGGGCATCATGGATTATATTACTTGGATTTTAATTAGAACTTTGTCCATTAGAACTGGTCATATAACTTTGTTCAGACTATTTAGGATTTATTTCCAATTTGGTCATTTTCTTTTTAACTTTCACTTTGTATTCAAGAGAAATAAATTATTTTTTTTTATTGTTAATTATTCGTTTATTGTTAAATTTTGAAAAACCTGCTCCTGTTTGTTCTTTCCTATCGCTTAATTTAAGACCCTAGAGTCGTGATAACATATGTGTGTATTAAAAACAGTACATTTATATGTTTCTAGTAATTATATCAGAATGTCCAGTTTTAACAAATTTAAAAAAGCCATATATATATATATATATATATATATATATATATATATATATATATATATATATATATCTCTCTCTCTCTCTCTATATATATATATATATAAGATAGGCAATTTCATATGGGGCTGTGGGAGGGTGATTAGCTCTATCCAGCCCAATTTTATTAATATGCGCTAATATTTTTAATAGATTTAAATCCATTAATTCTGAACCAAAATCGCCATGGGATGGTCTCTACATGTACTGGTTTCGTTTCTCAATAAGAAATAGAGTGGATATTTGCAAAAATAATAAGCTAACAAACAAATTAGAAGTCCCGATAAATTACAGAAATATAAAGAATTTATTTGTGAAGTATACAGAGAGGAAGGACTTATGGGAACAAGACAAAAAGAAAACATATACTTGGAAATTAGAGAAAAAGGAGCGACATCTTATATTTTGATGGAAGTTTCGACAAAAATCGATTATACAAAGTCACCGAATATATAACCAGTACTATGATGGCGTGTGACCAGTTTATCACAATTGGGAGTTAACCTGGCCCGGGCAAAACCTCTACCGGGGGCGGGGCGGGGAGGCAAGGTGAGGAAAGCTCCGTTTTACCGCCTACTTAGGGGCGTGTGGCGTCAAGTACGGGGTGCAGCCCCGACCTCAGATCTCACCTCAGGAAATGTGAAATTCCGCATAGAGGAGAATACCGCAAAAGCACGGGATGGATCTCTGACCCCATCTTTCACCTCACAGAGGGAATATGCAATTATGTCTTGGAAAGGCCCTCCGGTGCCTCAATACTAGTTTTTATCCTTGTAAAACCAATACTTTAAATAAATATTAGACACTTGGTTTCCCAAATTAGATAACTAACATCTATCTCCTTGTTTTCTTGTCCGTTTCTTGTCCGTATATCCCCTCCAGTCATGGCATAAGAATGCAGAAAGTCTCCATGTGGGCACAGTACGACGTTATGCCACAGTGCTATGCGGAAGAACGCAGGAAAACCCCACATGGTAGACATGGACAAACAGAATAAATACACGGGTACTAACCAAACAATCAGCACAAAACGAGGACAAAGAGTTTCCCTTACTAACACTTAGGGACTAACCATTAAAAACACAACGACACCGTGTGGAATTTTGGTAGCTTAAAATGAGAAGGCTAAAACATGCAGATAGAAGAAGCATAATTTAAAAAGAAAACGCAAAATCTTACTCGGGTACAGCCTCTTTTAGTAATTGAGTTATATCGAGAAAACGACACACCATGACTACTTACATGAAACACTAGGATAGTTTATTTTTCTACAGATCTCGTAATGCACCGTTTTCTCGTCAAAATTCATAAATTTTAAGAAAAATAAAGTAAAATTTATACAAAACAATTTGCACGAATATAAAGTCCAAAATTTCATACAATAAGACAACTGGGATACAAATTTGAATGAGAGTGCCGTCCCCACACTAAGAATCTATGGCAAACACACAATATAGCAAAAATACATTTTAAAAAAAAAGAGCAAACATACTGTTAGGCACCTTCTTTACTTTTATATTTATAGAATTACTTTAAGAATTGCTCTATTTTGGAATATTACAATATCTCCTATACCTTTAAATATAATTTATAATGTATACTTCACACTACAGACTATACATGGCGGCCGTTATATTTGATCACCAGAAAAACCACCGACCCACAGGAATCTACTGGATATCTTTCTCACACACTCATGTTGACCGAGACGAGACTAGAAACAACACAGACAGAAGTAAAATGACACTGCTCTGTTAAGTATAGTACCTCGGACCAGTCTACCACTCTTTCCCTCCCCGATTTTGTGCTTGTGATGTAATGGCAGTACTGAATTATGCATTGCTTTTTGCTTCCGAATTTTCATGACTTTATATTTAGGTCTAATTATGGCATCACATACATGGTTAAATATGGCATCACATGAAAGGTCAAATACGGCATCAAATACAGGATTAAATATTGTATCAAAACATGGTTCAATGAATTATAGGTTAATTTAATAATATCATCAAGTGCCATTTTCGTTCGTCTATGATACAGTAATGACTTGCCTCAGCATAGAGGCTTACTGAAGGTAAAGTTCGAAAAGCTCACAGACAGGATAGCATTGCCTGTTAATGAATCGGATCAGGTACCTGAAAGTAAGATTTGTGAGCTGACCCGTTCATGTTTTAATCTTATACGTTGTTTCAACCACATCTGTAGCACCAAACAAGGTCGCTGTCTTTAAAAGAAATCTCAAAGTTTTCCTGATTTTAAAACAGCTCTTTACGGGTTGCGATTTCATTCTATTTTGATGGATTGTTTTCTGCTGGTTCCAATTTTGTTATCTCAATGAGAATACTTGGCATAGAAAGGTTTATGCGGTGTACCAAAATCGACCATTTGTAATAATGTAACTAAAAGTGTATGAATTTGTTATACGAAACGAATAAAGATCATAAATAAGGGAGCTATTTTCTAGTTTGAGTACATCATTATCTAAGTATCGTTTTGGTAACCTTTGAATATACAAATGGAGTTACAGTAGTTTCCATGACTGTAAAAGAGATACCACTCTCTCATACCTGTCGGCAGGGAAGCGGTTAGGTGATGTTTGTTGTTGTCATAAACTATAGCTCGCTTACGCTGTTAGGAACAATACTCAGCTACGCTATTAGGATCTATTTTTTTAAGGTGTTACGAACTATTGTTGTCTTACGTTGTTAAGAACTACAGTTGTCCTTCGCGGTTAGGAACTATACCAGTTACGCTGTTAGGAACCAGAGTTGTTGACGCTTGTAAAATCTAAAGTTGGCTTGCAGTGTTAGGAACTATATTATTTGCTTACTTTGTTAGGAACTATAGTAGCCTTACACTTTTAAGAACTATACTTAGCTACACTTTCAGGCTATATAGTTGACTTGCTGTGTTAGGAACTATATTTATCTTAGCTGTAAAAAGCAACTATGCAATATTTTAAATGAATATATATTTAATAGTTTAATATTTTAGTCATAGCGACTCAAGTTTTTAATCACCCATTTGATGATTTTAGTGTATCCAGTTCCACTACATGTACCTTTTATAGAGATAACTAATATATGTAAACAAAAACTGAACAACATTGTACTATTCATGGAGAGCATGGTTGTAGTTCATTGATATATTTTAAAGTGTGTGTGTGTGTGTGTGTGTGTGTGTGTGTGTTAGTCTCCAGTGTTGCCGTTTATAGTGATGTAGCCTGTAGTACGGTGTTCCACACAGTCACATTATCCTGACACTAGGTCGACTAGTCCTAAAACTAACCTCTTAACTATTTGTATAGGTCTTTGTTATGTCCCAGCCATGGTAAAGCTAAAGCATAATCGCTTACAATGCGCCATGCAATTATATACACATAAGGGTTCATAAGAATAAATGGGATTCGCGTTTGACAAGATCACTGTTCAAAGGCGAGGCATGTTAATACATTTTTATGTCTGTTTAAGCAAACATTTGATGTCAATTCGATGATAAACTGGAGTTGAGGAATTCACAACTCTGGCATAGATTATTTGTCAGATCTTGATATTGTTCATGTTTACAAATGTGCAGGCCGTACATTCTTTCTAACGATTAAAATTTAAATGCAATGGACACCCGAGTAAAGTAGTGTCAATTTCAGTTGCAAAGAAAAATGTTTGGTTTCTTTTTGGTTGTTGTTTTTTTTATGCCGGAATAATTTGTATGTATAGAAAACCCTGCCTATTGTCAAATATATTTAATAATGGTGCTGCTTATAGTCCTATCTATATAATAGTCTCTGCAAAATTTAGGTAAATAGAGATTAAAAGTAGTTTAAATTAGTACAATTAGTGGTAATTAGGGCATAACCGACTTTTGATCCGGAAATCGGATTCCACCGGATAGTATGAACTTCCGATTAATCGGAGTCGGACAAGGCAGGAACGACCGATTCGGATAATAAAAATAATAAAGTTGAATTTCTATAGCACCGTGTCTAACACTGCGTGTCATTCGATAGTGCGTTAATAAAGTTAAATAAGAAGTCAGAAAAGTCCAATATGGTCAACACAACCACGCTGTGAGACAATCTATTTGAACCGACGGGCAAAAACCGGAAATGAAGCCGGATATGGTAAAGTACTAAGTAACATGCTAGACACGTCAAAACCAGATACCAGAAACCAGGAAACGGAAGATGAAATTTTTTAGAAAAAAATATGGATTTAGCATTTCCGATTAATCGAATCGTATCCGGAATCGGAAAAATTTCATGCCCAAAATCCGGAATCGGAAATCGGTAGAAAAATGCTAATCGGTTATGCCCTAGTGGTAATACATCAATCATATAAATTGATTTGATACAGACTTATTCATTTATGCATAATAAACTTCCCCATAATTGTTGCATAAGCTGCATTGCACTAAAATTATTGTGAGTATGCAGTTATAAACTTTTCAAATTGCAGAAGATAAATCAACAAATTAACATATCTTAAAAACAAAGGTGAAGCCATCGCTACTAACAAGTTTACGCTTTCCTTATTGAGTATTGCAGTCTAGAACCTTAAACGTTATGGTACTTTCATCCGTACGAGTTAACAAATATGTGGTTATATTTTCTTTACTGGAGTTCTCGTGGATTTGCTCCAGTACAAAAAAGAATACATTAGTTATGTCGATGGGGTCATTTATTGTGCTGATCGCAATTGGCTTTCCTAGATTCTCGGCTTTGCTATAGTCATGGCGCGTAAAATCTAGGTCAATTATGTTTTTCGGTGTTGTAGGAAGCAATTGCAGTATGGTATGATACGTCAACGGTGGAAATATCTAAATTTAATAAACAATTAGTAGTGAAGAATCGTACAACAACCAATTGATCGTGTCACAAATTAATTTCTTCTCGGATCAAAAATATTTAATTGCACTAACACACAATTTGAAAACATAGTAATGATAATTATTGTCCTGTATATGAATTTTCACTTAATGCTAGCCATCACTTTAAGAAAAAATATCATGATAATTAAATGCTATACTCGCTATTCAATATAAAAAGCTGAAAGCTTTTACGTTTTCTATGCGTCCATTTGCTGCATTTGTCACATATTATTGCTTCCTGAGGTGGTTGCACTTCCAAAATATTTTTAACACAAGAGTTCTGCCATACTTTTTACTGCTATGATACAATTGGTGCTAAGCAAACGTTTGTGTTGTCCTAAGAAATTCAGCATGGGACGATTCATTTATTAACTAATTTTTATCAAGTTGTCAGCAGCTTGGATCTTTTTCTGGTCATATGTGCTAATGGGCATATGTTGTTCGTGACAAAATTTCTGCTCTTGATCCCTCTTCGGTGATTATGGAACCAAGATGTATTTGAACTTGCCCACTGTTTCCAGTTCCTGTCCTCTGACTTTGATCTTGGCTGAGACTTGTTTCCCACTATTTGTCATCAGCTTTGTCTTCTCGGCGCTGATCTCCATGTCAAATCTGGAAGATGTTTCATCCAGGTTCTTCACTAAGGTGGCAAGCCCGTCTTCACTGCATGCCAGCCCATCAATGTCGTCTGCAAAGCGGAGGTTGGTGATTATATGCTCTCCAATGCTGACTGTCCCACAGTGCTTTTCCAGGGCTTCGCTCTAAGTAGATGTTGAAAAGCGTGGGTGACAGGAGACAGCCCTAACGTGCTCCAACTGTTGTTTTGGATCAGTCTCCCAAAAAACCTTGAGTAATCACTGCACTGGTAGCCTTGGCGTACGGCTGCTGGATGGCATTGGTCAACTTTTGACTCATGTTGTAATTCTTCATTGCGGCCCACGTACCCTCATGCCACACTGTCAAAAGCCTGTTTGAAATCTAGATGATAGATGACTTGTTGATGTTTCGAGTACTTTTCAAACAGAACCCTGAGATTGAATATTTGTTCTGTTGTGCTTCTTCCGCTCCATAACCCTGCCTGTTCTTTCTTCAGCGAATACTTCTTCTTATTGTGGGTTCAGTCTGTTGAAGATAATCTTCAGCATCTCGTTAATAGCATGGCTGATGAAACTGATCGTTCTTTAATTTTGGCACAGTTGGAGATTGTTTTTTTGGGGGAGTGTTATAATCATTTAATGGGTCCTCTGTGCTGGCCATTCACCTGTATGCCAGATCTTGTTGCAGATTGTTGTTAGTAGCTCTATCTCTGACCCCCCCCCCCTCCTTGATAAGTCCAGCTGGGATGTTGTCTACTCTAGCTGCCTTTGCATTCTTCAGTGCTGTTATTGATGACTTCATCGTTCTTTGAGAATGTGGAAATCATCATCGTTTGCGTAGTTTGGAACTTCAAGCACATGATCACATTTTATAAACTGGTCCAATGATATTGGATTTTTCAGTTTACTGTTGGACAAACACGAACGATTACCGGCATGGCTTTTTTCACTCATCTAATTGATTCTAAAAAGGGATGTAATCCGTTTTAACTTTAGCGTTCTATGATAATTTATGAAATACCGTGGATTGTGCATTCTACTGAATCCCCCAAATCATATGTTTATAAGTGTATTTAACAACGTTTCTCAAATAAATATGGTTTAAATTAAACGAAAATCTGATAACTAAAAATTACTACTCATAGACCATTAATGATCCATTTTTTTCGCATTTCAGTTTAAAGCAAATTGTAATGTCAACACGTCACCTATAATCACTTTTAAGCAGCTATAATTTTGGTGTCTCTCTTTGATTATGCTGGTAGTTGATAAATTTGTTTCCCAACAACAATCAAAGCCAGTTGCAGCGATAGTTTAAACTCTGATATTGGCTTTGGCTACCGATACTAGTTACTCTATTGCCGGTACACCATTGTTCTTTATCATTAATCTGCCTCAAATACGCTACCCAGTTTTAGTATCAAGTGGATTAAGAACCACAGGAAATGATACCCACTCTATTTTCTGGGTGTATAAAAGGAGTTTAGCTATGAGCATTGTTTTCATTGCAATAGTAATGGTACATTTTAATGAGTTGGGTAAGTTTTGATCAATCTTTTCAGTCATAATCATTTATATAAATAGCCCCATTCAAATCATACAACTTTTCTCACAATGCCCTCCGCCAAATCACGCAAGTCTTACGCAGCAAAATTTAAACTGGATGTTGCAAAGTTCCCGGACGAGAAAGATGGAAATATAGCTGCTCACAGAAAATATGGTGTCAGAGAAAAATGTGTCTGGGATTGGCTTAAAGCTAAGGTTGCATTATGCGCAACGAAAACTAGCAGCAACAAAGAACCAAAAAATCAAATCTGGTTAAAGCGTCTACATGTACATTGAATGCTCAGCCATGTGACCCATGTTGTAATGTATATCATAACTAAAGCAAGCATGCACTGTTTATTCAGCTGTGTCAATTTGATAACAATATACAGCAGTGCCCTGTACAGGAGTAAAATCACAATCATGTTAGCAACGATAATGCAATTTCACGATTGTCGGTTATATGGAATAAATACAGTCATACCATTAACATTCATGAAACCGGAGGTTACTACTATAATACAAGAAGTCAAGTTATTGACCTGACCTCTTCTTATACTCTGAATCGACTTTTTGTATGGACAACGGATGGAAAATTTAAAATATTATTGAATTTGACTTAAAAATGTCATTGAATTATAGGCCAGAAAAACCAGTAATGTTGCTGGCAGTATATTTGGACACGTCAAATCTTCTACGCATTCCAGCAGTAATCCACGTCTTAATCGAATCAACACAAGACAAAATTCATCAACTAATTGTATTGATCTTAGCCGTGCTTCATTTTCGTCATTACCACTACAATAAGTTCTTATCTCGAAATAATCTAAGTTGTCGAATAATATATTGAATGTGTCTATATTTGGAAACCCTTTATAAAAAAATACATATTTATTTTATTTTAATATCTTCAATTTTTAAATCTGACGTAATAACTTTCACACCAACTTCGTCTGTTGTCAATAAAATATCAGTTTATGTACCAATTGTCTTTGACATTTTAGGTTTTGGCATTTCAAAAGTCTTTTCAGTTTGTGTCATACAACTTACTCCAATATTTTCAGTTTGTGTTTCTTCATTAAGACATGTACTTACTGTAACATCATCAATACATCCCTCACAGTCATGAAACATAAAACAATACACTTTAACTTTTACACTTCAGTAAAAATGGTGTCTACACATAATCTTCCTCTTGGGCTTGTTCTTCCACTTATGGTTGAGTTTAAATTTGCTGTTGTTGCTCATAGATCTAACAGACGAAAAATTGTTCTATTATAATAATTGCTCGAAAATGTTTGATTTTTATTTCTCAGTAAAAGTGTTTCCAGCAAAAGGTCGTACATGATTGTTTTACCAAAAAAATCCTTGGCCCAAGACCAAACAAAAAAAGGTTGACACGTGCATTATTTTTAATTGCCAAAAACCTTATAAAGTTTCCTTTTTAGCAAATGGACATATTTTCATGTAAAGTTGACATACATTTAAATTTGTTAAAATGCGACGGTAGTCGAGGTATGCCGAAGTAGGTTCATGTTGGGGTTATGTTTCTTGAACAAAACAAAATGTTGCTTACAGTTTTTAGAGGCACACTATAGTTTATTCTTTTCGTTAAAGATTAATATTTTAACTTAACCCGATTTCGATATTCCCGGCTTTCATTGCTTTCCAGCCATCAGTAAGCCAACGAAACTTGAAAACAGGTCCATTTTTTTAGAACTTGTATAAGAAAAGACATCATAGTAAGTAAACTCCCATTAATACATTATGACTTAATTGATAGAAACGCGTTGTTATTTTAGTTGACAGTTGTGTGAAATATTATTAAAAAATTTTAATTTCGTAAATATCCAAGTCTTATATGTAGGACTAGTAACACCACGGAAAATAGGTTGGTTTGCTATATAAAATATTTTGAGTTTAATTTTCTTACCGAAACCGTTTCAAACTGCTTCAATCTACCATCTTGCAGAATAAAAATCGAAGTTAAGTTGTTCTCCATCGATTCACTTTCATACATATCATTCTTAAAGTGGGTAGAAAACATAAAATCGTTCTTTTCTGGGAACAAACTTGGGATTCACATTCCTAATGCGTTTGAACCACGTATTTTTCAGTATTTTTGACATTTGGAAACCTATGTAATGCACTTATTACAATGTTCACAAATTTCCCTCTGAAACTGTTGTATACTGTCAGTAGGAACTACGAACTGTATCATTTTTTTTCTCTCAGATACATCAGGTTTTGCGTCTGTCACTTGTGTTTCCCAACATTCTTTGATTACGTCATATTTATCTTTATTGGTGAAGAGCATGCACATTGAGGTAATAAAACAGTAGAAATAACAGCCCTTATTGAAGAGTTGCCGCTCTACATTTTCATAGTTTGCAAAGGGTTATAATTTTAAAGAAAAAGAATTTCCCAGGATTTCTTTACTGGTTATACTGGCTGTATAATAAAGACTTTATATATCTTAGGTGCTGTTATAAGAACTTTTCATTCCATTTATTTTGATGTATGATTTCTCAGTGTAATTTAGGTTCAAGAGTATAATAATAATCATAATAATAATAATAATAATAATAATAATAATAATAATAATAATAATTTCAATGGGCAATTCATTCCACATTGTTGGGCCCTGGTATGCAAAAGAACGTTGTCCATATGATTTCGATTTCATAGTGGGAACAATGAGTATACGATTGTTAGAAGAGGAGCGTAACTATCTTGCTGATGTGTACACATGGGGGAGGCCGGATGGGTATGTTGGACTGGAATCCCTCAGTGAAACATAGCGCAGAGAACAAAATTTGTGTTAAACTTAAACCCAGACAAAACTGAAGTCCTACTAATAGGCAACTGGAAAAAACAACAAATATTTGTCATTCCCAAAACACCAAATGAAGCACAGAGTAAAAGTACTCGGTATTTTCTTAGGAAAAAACAATACGCAATGGAACCTCAAACAAATCTTAGAAAAAATAACATACCACAAACAAAATCTGGAACTCCAGAAACTTCCACTTTATGGAAAAAAATCATATAGCCAAAACATACTTATTTAACAGCATCTGGTATGAATTTAACATCATTGATTTCAACCTAAACCAAATGCAACAAATAGAAACCCCAATCTATAATTTTATCTGGGAAAAAATTCCTAAACTACGAAAAGCAACATTACAACATGCCAAAAATGAAGGAGGAATGAACCTTCCAAACCTACCACTCAAACAAGAAACCAACCATATTTGTAGAATAAACTCTCTAAATACAACAATAGCACACCCATGGCAAGCCATTTATATCTACTGGTTCGGTCTCTCAATACCATTCAATAAAGCAATATACCATAACAACAGCATGACCAAAATACTAACTCCCCCACGAACCGTATGGAGACATACAAAAACAATAAAAAAACTACAAAAATACCGCAAAAGTCTGGCAACAGACCAAAACTGATGAAGTATACAAAACTATAAAACAATTTAAACTCCCAAAACACATTGTAGAATTAAGGAAGCCCTACTTAAATTGGGATCAAATTTGTTCGATATTCGAAAGAACTCTCAAAAATGAAAAACCTTGCAATTAAATCTTTGAAAAGAAAATACCAATATCTAAGACAAAAATATGATTTAACTAATAAAGAAGAACTTTTCTTGCAACTACAAGAACTCCGGATGGCCATCAAAGAATTGCAAAATGAAAAATATATAGGATCAGTAATTAGAAGTAAAGCAAAAATTTTAGATAATAATGAAAATCCGAGCCAATTCTTTTCTCAATTAGAAAATAAAAAGGGTTCCCAGAAAACCATTACTGAAATTGAATATAATAACGTGACTTATAATTCTAGTGCTGATATTCTAAAATGCTTTGAAAAGTTTTATTCAAATTTATTTACCTCCGAATCTATTGATTAATTATTTAAAGAATTTTTAACTGGATTGCCTCAGTTAAACGCTGAGGACAATCAATTCCTTACTAGACCTATTACTAAAACAGAAATTTTTAAATCTTTAAATATGATGAAACCCAATAAATCAACAGGACCTGACGGTCTCACAAAAGAATTTTACATCACGTTCTTTGAATATTTAGGTGACACACTAGTCCGCTTATACAATTTGATCTTTGACTCGAACACTATGTCCGACTCACAAAAATATCCTATATTACTTTATTATGTAAGGATCCTCAAATTTCAAACAATATGAAAAATTGGAGACCTATCTCCCTATTAAATTTAGACTACAAAATTTTATCTAAAATTATCACTAATAGACTTGGACATGTCATATCCAAAATAATACACATAGATCAAACATGTGGAGTTAAGGGTCGATCTATTTTTGACAATGGTCACCTTATACGAAACATCTGTGACTTTATAGAACAAAAAGAATTATCATGTGCATTTATATCGTTAGATCAAGAAAAGGCATTTGATAGGGTAAATTACAAATTTATGTTAAAAACATTGGAGTCTTTTGGGTTTCACCCCGATTTTATTAAATGGATTTCAATTTTCTATACTGATATTAGTTCATCAGTTATAGTTAATAATTTTATTTCGGACCCCTTTTTAATTTCAAGAGGAGTTCGTCAAGGTTGCAGTCTTTCCCCCCTTTTATATGTAATAGTGTACGAGCCTTTTGCAATTAAAATTCGAAACGACCCATAAATTATAGGTATTCAAGTGCCAGGTGCAACAGAGGCCTGTAAGATCTCCCTTTATGCGGATAATAGTACAGGTTTCTGTTGCAAGGATAAATCTATCGAACGGTATTTATTTTGGTCTCGTATGTACGATCGTACTTCTGGTGGTAAGATAAATTACAGCAAATCAAACGGTATGTTCATGGGAAAATGGCGTAACCGCAGTGATCACCCCTTTTGCATTTCTTGGATTGACGGAAAAAAAATTGTAGGTTTTCATTTTGGCAACAATTTAAGTAACGATGATCACTGGAATAAAAATGTTACTAAACTTACGAATACACTATTACTATGGAAACGTAGAAATTTACCTCTTATTTCTAAGTCCCACGTTATTAATCTTTTAGCTTGCAGCAAAATTTGGTATACTGCAGCCGTGACGGATCTACCTAAACACTATGAAATTTTAATAAATAGAAATATCTTCACCTTTTTGTGGAATTCAAAATTCGAACCCCTTGCTAGAGCAGTAAGTATCAACCCCCTTTGTGATGGGGGGGGGGGGGGTTGAATATTACCCATTTGAAATGCAAAATTCAAGCAATGCGCATACAACACATACAAAAACTGCTCGATGATGAATATTAAGCCAAATGGAAAGATTTTGCAAGGTATTGGATAGGTTTACAATTATGATTTTTCAACCCTAATTTAGGTCTTAACAGATTTACCCATACACCATATGTACCTGAATTTTATCAAAACTGCATAACCATCTTCAAAACTTTTCATGAAAATAATCCCGACCTCGAGTTTGGTCAAGTCCCTACAAAAATCTTTTACCAACGACAATTACGAAGATATCTTCTCCAACCCAAAATAACCAAACTATATGATTTAAATTTCGGCAATATATGGAAAAACCTACATAATAAATTTTTAGACCCCATCGCTCGAGATGTGTGTTTTAAAACCATACATGACATTTTACCTGTTAACTACAACATGTTCTTAAAGAAAATTTCTAAATTTAAGTTATGCACTTTTTGCGGTGGCATAGAAACGATTGATCATTTATTCTTTGAATGTAAATTAATACTCCCTTTACAACATCTGATTATTAAATGGTTGAAAAAACTTTCAAGAAACTCTTTCAATACCTTTTATACTTTCCTTAAATTCGGTCTTATCCCGAAAGGGGCCTTGTTCTCGGAACCTGAATTCGAGGACTTGTGCCTTTTATTATGTGCTGAATATAAATATGCTATATGGATTAAACGTATACAAGCATATTTTTATAAAGAAGTGGTAACCAGTAACACCTTGTTCTCCTTCTTCCTTTCCCGTTTAAAATGTAGAATCAGAACTGACTTTTCCAGACTTAATATAGTTCACTTTATAGATAAATGGTGTTTAGCTGGATTATTCTGTTGTCTCTTCAATTTTGAATTAGTAATTGATATAAGTTTAGAATAATGTTACATTACCTTTCGTTTTGATAAATCCAGTTATATATAATCCTTGAATCTCTCCGTAGTACATAGTAAACAGCTCTCTTGCCGCCATGTTTTAATCCACGTCTACCGGTCTACACGTTAAGAATACCTCAAGCTGCACGTGCTAACTTTCTCTTCTTTATTGCTCGAGCTTTTACTGCACTTTTACCGTCTAATAGTCCTGTGTCAATATAATTTTGAATATAACTTGTAGTTCCATGAATACAATGCCTTTAATATTACAATTAATTAATAATTTCAATAATTTTCTATTCGTATACATTTATTATATGTTTTGCAAACTAAATATATAACAATTTTATACTCTACTACTATGTACATTTGTGTGTATATAAGTGTTTTTTAAATGTCTGTATGGGTAGTGAGTCTGGATATATATTTTTGGTGAAAATAGTCCTGTGTCAATATAATTTTGAATATACTTTGTAGTTCCATGAATACAATGCCTTTAATATTACAATTAATTAATAATTTCAATAATTTTCTATTCGTATACATTTATTATATGTTTTGCAAACTAAATATGTATAACATTTTTGTGTGTTTTTAAATGTCTGTATGGGTATGAGTGTGCATATATATTTTTGGTGAAAATGCGTGTATGAGCGACGGGTATGGGTGCTGATGGGAGAAATAACAATCACTTGTATATTTTAATATGTAAATATTGAATAAAGATTTTATGAAAAATAAAAAAAAAAAGTATCTGCGTGT
This sequence comes from Unio delphinus, assembly GCA_029339505.1. NCBI lineage: Eukaryota > Metazoa > Mollusca > Bivalvia > Unionida > Unionidae > Unio > Unio delphinus. Next base: position 1,090,014 of record JAQISU010000109.1, read on the forward strand.
ACTGGGTTACACGTACAGTCCGATTCAAACCTCCTAAAGGGGATACTAACGGGTGAAAACCCGTTCAAAAACAAAGAAAGAAATTATATTTTATTTAAAAAATTAAAACTATGCAACATTAGTGTTGTACATTATATAGAATTGAATTACAATACTAAATACCATCTTAATGGGGAAAGTACATAAATGATCACGCTACACGAAGTGAGAAGTCCTATAGAAGGGTTTGGAAAATCACCTCATTAGGGTGTTTTATATTTATTTTATACTTATTTTTACTCAGTAAATTTTGAAAATTAAAACTAATTTAAACTATATCCAAACTTTTTCTTTCATGTGACATGATACCCATTAAAGGGTAATTTGTAAAAAAAAAAACTTTTGGAACATTTCTTAGATTAATTAACATAAATAAAGGACGGCCCTAATTGAGTCAAGAGCTGTATAACCAAATAAATTCGTACATACCCTTACTGAAGGCAGGCGGACCTAGACTATTAAATATTATTAGAAAGTAAATTGGTGTACATTAAATCTATAATTAAATGCACTTCAATTTACACAAAATTCAAAATTTAACTAAAATTTTTTTAAATAAAAGATTTTACGTGATAACCCATTTAGAGAGTTATCAAAAAGTAAGACAACTGGTGGAAAAATTTGAACGGACAAGGCTATCCTTACAAAACACAAAGTATAGACTTATATATAGCAACGTACAAATATCACCAACACAAATAGCAAACACAATGATATTAGCGGACCACTAGCCATGGTCAATTGATAAAATAAAGTGGAATACTAAATTAGGGTAGGTCAATTCCCATCGTGTAATGTCCTACTTAAATAACACTAGGCAAAGAAAAAAGAAACCCATGGGAAAAATTAAATGGGAATCAAATGGAAACATAAAATCTTTCAACAACATATCAGGGGGGAACACACATAAACATAAAAACTTTTTTTTTTTTTAGGGGTGGGGGGTGGGCACATGTTTGGTTAAAAAGAAAATCCGTTATCTTGTATTCGCATTATCGTTTCATAATTTAGTTAATTATCTTGTTTAAGTTTGCAATTTGGAATATGTTTTGCACCATTTGAATTTTTCATTCTTCCATTTATAAAATATAATTGTTGTTAAGTTCATTTATTTAATTTAGAATTGCGTTATCTATGGATTTTCGTGGTATTATCTTGGATTTGTATTATCATTTTAAATTCTTTTGTTTGTTAACCTGTTCAATTTTGTATATTGTACTCATTGTTTTGTGCTGGTTTGCTGCTTTTTTATGGAAAAAAACACGTATCTGCGTGTACTGGGTTAGACGTACAGACTGATCAAACCCCTGAAAGGGGTTATCAACGGGTGAAAACCCTAACCAAAAACTTAAAAATAGCCAATGAAAAGTATAAACTAAAATATTAAATGAAACAAAATAATTAGTATAACTATGAATAATACCAGAAATAACAACCTCTATGTTTAAGAAATTTATGAATGTTCTCAAACTAGCATTCACAAACACTAGATGACTAGACATAAACAAATAAAAATAACAACCATATGAAATAATAACAACCATATGAAATAATAACAACCATATGAAATAATAACAACCATATGAAATAATAACAACCATATGAAATAATAGCACTACAGAAAACATAGCATCCATCAAAAAACAATTAACTTGTTAGAACATAAACTAGACGCAATAATGTTAATACAAAAATACCTACACAACATCTGTTCAGGAGTAGGATTAATAATGAAAAATAAACACATACAACGTAACTGGAAAAACTACACCACACCAACACAATTTAAAGGAAAAATAATACACCTGCTAGAAGACAACAAAGACTACCCTTTCTAAACAAGCTTTCCGACTACATTTCAAACTACAGCCAAGAAAATATCATTTTATTGGGCCACTTCAACTTATGTCTTAATAAAATAGATCGACTCGCGCCATATTACGACAGAAAATCGACCTCAGCACTAAATGACATGATAGAAAACAACTCACTTACCGACGCATTTCGACACTTACACCTTCAAGAAGTAATATACACTTTTGAAGCAAACAATTACGCCTGATGAATAGATCACATATACATTAACAACAACAATACAAATAATCTACTTAAATGCGAGATCTTAAACGAAAAAATCGCCGATCATAAAACTGTCACAATAGAGTACACAACACACGCTACAATTAAATGGGGAAAGAGTCATTGCAAACTTAATAATTCAATAATAGAACTCCTAGAACTACAATATGAGGTAATAAAGTTTGTCGAAAACACAAATAATCTAAATATAATACAATTTTGGGATACAATAAAATAACACTTTAAAAGCATTGGTCAAAAATATTCAAGACTACAAAGCCAATGTAATAAACTAATTAAAACAGAGTGCACACGTATATTAAATAACAATGACATCAGTGAGGAACAAAAAAACGTAACTAGAAAAGTCCTCGATAAAATACAACTAACTACCTGGGGAAAAACAGAAAACTGGACTATTCCAGGACATATATAACATTGGGAGAAAAATCTACATAAGAGAAGAAATAAGAAGAGGGAATGAAAGATCAATGACAAAACTCGGAGTAAGCAACATTGTGATTGAAAGGAAAAATGATATTTTATTAAATGTCAAATCCTAATATCAATCTCAATACAAAGCAAAAATATACCAAATGAGCATGTAAACAATTTCCTAAATATTATTAAGCTTCCCGCTATACAAGAAGAAAAAGAAACGTTTGAATAAATAATAGCAAAAGAGGAAATGGAAAAGGCTATTGACATGATGACTAAAAACAAGGCACCAGGCCTAGATGGCTTAACATCTGAGTTTTATCAGAAATTAAAAAAAATAATTAGCCCAATTTTACAGAGACTCTATAATGAAATTTTCATAAATAAGGAAATGACGAAAACAATGAACACAGAGCTCATAACCTTAATCATTAAAAATAAAGGGGACATGTTAGACTTTAAAAAATGGCGCCCAATCTCCCTTCTGAACCTCGACAATATGATACTCACCACCGTACTATCTAACAGATTGAGAAAAAAAAAACGCTGAACGATCGTCATGAACATCGTGCGGTGAAGAAGGGAGATAATTAACTGATAATATTCTATATATTAAATCAATTCTTGAATATATGTACACAAATGATAAAAGCGACCAAGAAAAGGCATTTGATAAAATAGAATTAAAATTTATCCTTACAACGCTTAAAATAAACGACTTCATAAACAATTTTATAAGCCGAGTACAGACACTGTACAATAAAATTTCAATCTACAATACAAATTAATGGGGCCCAAACAGACACTTTCGACATCACAAGATCAGTCAGACAAGGGTGCATCCTCTCAATGTTACTGTATGTAATCGGGATCGAAACGTTTAATAGAGCCATCCAAGACGACAATGATATAAAAGGAATTAACATTCCAAATTATAGAAATCAAATAAAAACGTTTCTACAAACCGATGACTTGTCAAATTTTATAACTACTTTTGATTCGTATAAACACCTAATTAAACAATTTTAAAATTTTAGCGAAGCCTCCGTCTCAGACATTAACCATGAAAAAACAGAGATTTTATTAATTGGAGACTGCAAAAAAGCGTAACACACAACTAACACAAGAAAAAAATTAAAGAACAATTAAAAGTCCTAGGAGTGTACATTTATTTTATTATTATTTAAGGTTTTAAGTGAGACCGGCCACGAAGGGTCATATGTTCACTATTTTACACTACCAATTAGTATGGTAGTGATTTAGATTTTCCCGAGGGGAAGGAATGGTGCCACATCACCACAGGCATTTATGCATACAAAGTATGCTATTTAATTTGGTCGTCATGTCGCGCCCCTAGAAGGGGCTATCGATATGAATGAGAGACCTAGGGGAGTGGGAATAGAACAGCCACGCACTCAACCCTATCAACCTATCGGAAGCTGAAGTGCTAGAGGTGCAATGGTACCAAATGATGACTAGTGAAAAATGATTTTCACGTCTAGTCTTTTGCTGGTGTTGATGTATGGCCGAGGAAAAGGATCTGTGAACTGGCACGCCCTAGATTTATCAAATCGAGTCCAGTTGTTGCTATTGGACACCTTATACCGATATTGTGTAAGCCACCTGTGCAATTGAGTCAATCTTTCAAGTTATAGTTTTTTCTAATCATCCTAACATTCTAATTTTTGTCTAGTACAGAGTGTACATTTGGTGTGTTCCTTATAAATTTTGTAAACTAGGTACGTCAAGTGACATGGGTAGGTTGGTCAATGTCAGGTTAAATGGGTTGTTAATTTTGATGGTGGAGAGCCAAAAATGATCAAGTTTGATTTTGAAGAACGAGATTGTCGAATAGAGTTTCTGAGCCAAAAGGAAACTCTGTAAGTATAAATAGCCCTTAAAAGGGCTTTTTGATGGAGTGTTACAGGGTGTAACCGTAGTTCCCTCTTTCTTCTGGTGAATCCCTGTGTCCTTCTTGGGTGTCTTGCTTTTGTTGTTGTTCCTCCATCTTGATGTTGCCTCCTCCCGTCGTGTCCATTCCGTGTTCTTCCTTAACAATTTGGAATACTTTGTTCTGTTATTAAAGTAGGGTATACAACCTCATATGACAGCCTATTCTCGCGTTGGTAGTTATTCAACGTAATGAATTTTGAACTTTATTGCATAAAAAAGAAGCAGCAATTTACACGTTCGAATGGAACAAAATATGTAAAATCTCGCGTTTCACGCTCCAAAAGAACAAAGATTAGGGAGGGATGAAAAACCCCAATTTGAAACTAAAACAAACATCAGTTTACTTGATAGGATGAATAAATAACAATATCCATAAAGTTGTATATAATAACACTAACTTTACCAAATTAATACAGCCGCCCAAATCTGCTTACAGACAGTCCCAGCGCTAAAAAAGTATAGAGTACAGAGCAAGATATGGGAAACAAAAAATAATAATGAAATTTTTGAAATTATTAAACAATATAAATTACCACCCAACAAGGTGGAATTTAATAAGCCGCTGTTAAACTTGAATGATATATGGAAACAATGGATAAAAATCAAAACCCCGAAAGATATAACACAAATTTACGAATACCTTCACGATGCATGGTGGACTGGAGAATTGGCATACAAAAGGAACGTTATACGAAATTTCCCAAATGTCAACTATGAAAAAATTTATTGACAATAAAACTCACTTAATTCTAATGTGTGAATCACTAAGTGACAAGAGAAATGATATAAAACAAAAAAAAAATAAACGCAACGGACCGTTTTGATAAAAAATCACTACTATATACCGAACAAATAAATGATAATCTGCTATACCAAGAAACCATAAAATTCATACTTCATGTAATTGAAAAAAGAAGGCAATCCATGTGAATACCTGATAGATTATAAATTGTACCGAACACGGCGCAGAATCTGTATTATCTTTGAATATTAGGGAAATTTAATGATGACATCATCAACAGTTATTTCTACTATCCGAACTTTGACTACATATTGCTGCTCTGGAAATTAAATAAAATTATAAAATGATACAATCTGAAATAAAAAGCAAGATAAACATTTTATATTGTGAAATTACTTTCATCATGTTATTCAGCATATTTACTGCAGGATTAAAACTGATAGAATGGGCAACTTCCGTCAGATCGATTTTGCTAGAAAGGCATTGTGACCGTAATGGTGAAAATAAAGGTTAATTCGACGATTGGATTCAGGACATGGTCATTTAAGAGTTATGCGTTGGTACGTCACTATCTTTCGAATGTGTATGTGTAGTTTGTCAGTCTTCTTGCGATTCTGAAACGATAAAAGACTCGTGAGAAAAAGTCGAATCGAGCGAAGGGTTGTCTTCACGCTTGCACTCCTTGTGTTTATTTATATTACCGATAATGGTAGTTCGTGTTGTCAGAGATTTCGCCGTACTTTATTGATAAAACGTCAAACTCCTGTGATCATACAAATAGATAAACACCCAGACACTAGAGTGGGAACAATACTCTACTATACATCAAAACATGACAAACGTCAAAGGCAACGACACAGATATGACACCGTCTGACACGCGCTACTATGTGTGAAATGAACAACGTAAACAAGAAGTCGTTCGACGTCACCGACAAAAGAAGCGAACAACGGAAACACGACCTAAATGTGAAACAAAAACCTGACCGAGCCATTCATCCTTCTACTTAGGAGAGGGAAATGAATGACAAGCCAACCAATGTTTCTAATCAAACAAATACCATAACCATTACAACTAAATAACAGTAACTTCATCATCATCGTCTTCAATCTCTTGACCTTTGTGGTCTTTGAGGCACTGTGCTGCTGAACATCTGACCAGTATCCACCACTTATCTCGATCGTGTACCAATGCCTGTTTCTTCGCAAAACTTTTCCTGGTCCATTCTGTGATGTTGTCACTCCACTTTGTTTCTCTGTCTACCTCTCCTTCTACCACCTTGGACACTAACCTGCAGTACTGTTGTGGATAGACTGTTGGCTCAAGTGACATGGCCATACCATTTCAGCTTTTTCTTTTTGACAGTGGTGTGGAGGTCTAAATAATGACCTACTTGTGCCTAATGGTGTTGTCCACTTCTTGATTTTGTATGTGCTCCATGTAATAGATGCCAAGGATTGTTATGTAGCATCTCATTTCAAGTGCCTGTATTCTTCGTTGTAATTCTGCTGTCAGGGTCCAGGCCTCACATGAATACGGAAAGATTGAGATGACTAGTGCTCTCAATAGGCTGATTTTAGTTTTCAGTCAGATATTCTTGTCTCTCCAGATGGGTCTTAGCTTTGACATTGCTGCCGTTGTTTGTGTTGCTCGTGACAACATTTTGCTCTTTATCCCTCTTTCTTGATTCTGGAACCAAGATATTTGAATTGGCCCAGTGTTTCCAGTTCCTGTCCTCTGACTTTAATCTTGGTTGATATTTGTTTGCCACTATTTGTCATCAGCTTTGTTTTCTTGGCACTTATCTCCTTGTAAACTCTGGAAGATGTTTCATCCAGGTTATTCACTAATGTGGCAACCTCGTCATTACTGACTGCCAGCCAGACCATCAATGTCGTCTGCAAAGCGGAGGTTGGTGATGTTATTACCTTCAATGCTGACTGTCCCAAAGTGGTTTTCCAGCGCTTCGCTCATGATGCGCTCTAAGTAGATGTTGAAAAGCGTGGGTGACAGGAGACAGCCTTGCCGTACTCTCTTGAACCAGTCCCCTACCGCATTTTGAGCAGTTACTGCACTGGCGTACAGCTGCTTGATGGTGTTGGTCAACTTTTGACCCATGTTGTACTTCTTCAATGTGGCTCACAATGCCTTATGCCACGCTCTGTCAAAAGCCTTTTTGAAATATATGAACACATGATAGATGTATTGTTGATGTTGCGAGTACTTTTCACACAGAACCCTGAGATTGAATATTTGTTCTGTTGTGCTTCTTCCACTCCGGAACCCTGCCTGTTCTTCAGCAATTATTTCGTTTGCTTGTTGGTTCAGTCTGTTTAAGATGATCTTCAGCATCACCTTACTAGCATGGCTGATCAAACTGATAGTTCTGTAATTTTGGCACAGCTGGAGAGTGCCTTTTGGGGGAGTGTTATAATCAGTGACTGAGTTCACTATGTTGGACATTCGCCTGTCTGCCAGATCTTGTTGCAGATTTTTCTTAGTAGCTCTATCACTGATTCCCCACCATTCTTGATAAGTTCAGCTGTGATGTTGTCTATTCCAGCTGCCTTCCCATTCTTCAGGGCTCTTATTGCTTACTCCACCTCTTCCTTGAGAATGAGGAAATCATCATCATTTGTGGAGTGTGGAACTTAAAGCACCTCTGGGTCTCCTGTGGACGGATGGTTGTTAAATTTTTTACGATACACAGTCCATCTTTCTGCAATGTCACCTGCTTCTGTGAGGCATTTTCCATCTTTGTCTTGAATGGTACTGACTTTTGGTTGATAATGTCTGGTGAGGTCTTTCACAATTTGCAATGCCTTTTGTTAACTTAGAAACTCGAAATACAGACTATAGGAAAATGGACAATGAGTACAACTAAAAAGGGACATACAAATATAACGTCCCACATGCAGAAAATCCGCTACTCATTACAGAAAAATACAAAGAGCGGCAAAAAGAATTATGCAGATAATAAAGTCACTAAAACCATTTAGATATATGACAAAAGTGGAATATAAATGTACTTTGTTTTTTCTTAATGTTTAACTTACATTACAATCTAATTTTTTTTAATTATTGAAGACAAGATGGTGTACGGGACTCTCATCTGGCGGTCTAAAATTGCTGCGAGAGAGCCCTTTACACAACACTGTTTTGGGATATACTTAAATTCATCCAAACAACTATACTACTATACTTTAAATAATCAAAGGCCCGCCGATCCATAGTCTGGTTCCTTGCTTAGTATGCTCCTTGCGTTTGCACTCCGCTATACTAATATACAAACGCAATGAGGAGCATACTAAACATAGAACCAGACTAGCCGATCCAATGCGCAAAGGAGCATAGACAGTGGATCGGAACAGAAAACAAGGGGCTAAGGCCCTTACAAAAACAAAACTTAAAGACATAGGGTACACCCACAATACACCTACAATAACCCCACTCAGAATTTTTTTTATTAAAAACAATATATTTTTTGTAAAAAGAACAAAAAATAAAAACACAAAAACAAAAATTAACAAACAAGTAAAAACAAAACATAACAAACAAGTAAAAACAAATACAAGCACGCTCAACAAAAAAAAAACACATCTGGTTATAAAAAAATAGACAATATATTTTAGAACTTTTTTTCCAAAACCACATTCGAACAAAACAGAAACAACTAAAATAATATGATATAAGCTGTGCAATACAAACACACACACACACACACACACAAACACACACACACACACACACACACACCCTATAGCATATACACAATGGACCAAAACTTACTTTGGCAAAGTCACTCCGCGGAAAACTCAAACACCAGGGACGAAAGGAAAATAAATCTACCAAGGGATTAAAATAATCCTATGAGTGAAGTGTACAATCCTTTGTTAAAAATACAGGCCGAGAAGGAAACCACAACTCACCGAAACCTTAAAGTGAGGGTAATACCCATAGCCAGCACAGATAGAGGATAGGGAGTACAATCAGAATGTCTTTTTTGGGTACAAAACCAAAACTCATGATCAACGAAGTAAATAATAGCCCTGAGAAGAACATTTTTAAAAACGTATAAATGGGAAAACAACTAAAAATTTAAACACAACACACATGGATGTACAAGGAAAACATGCACTTCAATTTAAACATATTTTTGGAAAACAAGGGTGTTACTTAGGGGGCGCTCACCAGTTAATATGTACTTTTCAGATAGTGACGTATGTGAGGTGAAGTTGTTTGCATTTGTAACATGCACAATGGAGATAATGTTGGCATATCTCAATGCTACTTTGATGTAATGTGGCTGATATTTCTTTGGATACTGCACTTGTGGAAATTGTAAATGATCTAAGCGCATGTTATAACAAAATGGATGCTCCCATGTGCTTGAAAAATTGGCCAGAATTAATCAAAAGTACACTAACTTTAGCAGTTATTAACCTAGGGAAAACGAATTTTGCTGAAGTAGGCAATAGCAGCTTCTGAAAGTGCAATGAACAAATTACAAAATATCTGAAAAGTAAAAAAGTTATCGTACCATTTTTCTACAATTTACCTCTGAAGTCCAGGGAGTGAAAATGACCATGTGGAGCTAGCAGTTTGTTTACATGAGCACATCTTATGTTAGTCCAAGCTGTATACTCTAGAACCTAAAGTACACCCATCAATCATACATCAAAATAAAGGGAATGAAAAGTTCTTCTCCTAACACCTAAGATATACAAAGTCTTTATTATATTGCCAGTATAACCAGTGAAGAAATCCCAGAAAATTATTTTTCTTTAAAATTCTAACCCTATGCAAAGTACGAAACTGTAGAGCACCACCTTAAAACGCAAACCAACGAACATGTTGGGGAGAGTTGAAGAGTATCAATAAGGGGATCCACCCCATAAAAATAATAGTAATCATTATTGGAGACTGACTTGAATGTTGGTATTAAGATGCTGTATTAAGAAGAGCATAAAATGATATGTTACTAAGAAAAGTACATTCGCTCAGTACCCAATGTTATTAAACCAAAGAACAGAAGCATTAAGATAAGTTGTAAGTCAAAATGTTTTCTTAGCAATTTATTCATTTAAAAGTGGGTTCGATTAATTATTGTATGAGAAGACCATAAAAATGGGTTTTCATCTTGAAAAGATATTGTCTTTGGGGTACGTACAAAAAAACCGATACAACATTGTATCAAAAAAGTTAAAGCGGAATGTAGCAAAGCAGCTGGTATGTGGCGGTCCACAACATCTGTTTTAATTCATTCAAAAACGAATTTAATCAGCCAAAACGTAAATCGCCTACTACGTGAGTGTACATGATTTGTTTACAAAGTAGTTATTATGCAGCCATCGCTACACATTTCTGATATCACGTTCAGTACCCTGCTTTGTTTAAATGTTTTTGTTGTTGTTGTCAACTTTGGCATCTCTACTTTCAAATGGCTCAAGTTACTTTACTTCACCCGCAGCAAAATAACATAAATTCAAAGTGCTGGCGTCTGCGTCCATTGTTTGTTTACAAATAGAAAGTGGTTCCATTATTCACGTGCGTTCAATATAATGTGCGCACGAGTGCAATATCGTAAATATTGCATGATTCTGACAATGTTGCTGTCGATGTTGTAGGGCTTAACTCTATAGGCTATACTATACATGGCGGCCAGTATTAATAGTGGATGAAGAACCCGAGGAACCCCCCCCCCCCTCAAAAAAAAAAACAAAAAAAACAAACACCAACCCAAGAGAAACTAGTGGCAAGCTTTGTCACATACTGACATTGGCCGATTCCGAGACTCAAACCCACGCAGGCAGAAGTGAGATGTCAGTGATCCGTACATTAGAGCGCTTTAGACCACTAGGCCACTGGGGCCCCCTTCTGACAATGTAAAGTTAAGGGAAAAATTAGCATATAATAATTATATTCACTCATTCATATTTATCAAACTAAATTGAAATAATTTTAATTTAAAATTTGTATAATTTTTTTTCTTCAATTCAACATACTACGTGGCGATACATGTAGAAATAGTGATTTGAAGATAGACTTACATTAATGATGTATGCTTGGAAAGAGTCGACTGAACCTTTTCACATCTGGGTTAAAATCTTGTATTTTTACTTAAGCGAAGTGTGTGTGTGTGTGTGTGTGTGTGTGTGTGTGTGTGATTAATCCCATGAGATCGTCTTGTCTACAGGAAACAAACTGTCAAGTAATAATGCAAAACTAGCATTACACAAGATCTAGTGCTTTCGGGAGTCAATGGTTCCATTTATCAAGGCAAATACTAACGACGACCTGAAATATAAAGCACGACAATTTACGCAGAAAACTTGATAAAGACAGAAACAAAGACATGAATAGTATCCTGTAAAATGTTCGATACATCTTGTTCCAGTTTTCAAACTGTAATGAATCACCTAGAAAAACGGAAAGTATTCGAAGTATAGCGTCACACGTGTTGCCATGATTATTACGAGTATGGCTTTGTTTGTATTGCAGATTTGATCATGGGTTTTGTTTTGTCATGTTAACATATCACATGATTGTGAGTGTGTGCATGCGTGTATATAATTATATATTGTTATGTATATTTGATTTAAGGTATATTTGATTGATTTAAGTGCTGTTTGGTTAGTTTTAATTGTTATTTTTTTTTAAATTTCATTACATGCTATTGTAATGTCATATTATTAGAGAATTTGATATATTCCAGAAGTTCGATTCAGTTTTTCAACAAACCTAATATTAGAAATTTGTATCTAAAGTTTACCTAGTTCCTGTCCTTGATTTGCGAGTTAAAGTAAACAACTTTTCAAAACTTTTCTTTAATTTTTTCTTACTGTGTGTTGCAAAGAGTGAATTCAAAGCTGTATTGAAATACGTGTCTTTAGATTTAAATTGATTCTACATCGTTCAAGAAACATGTAGCAATTATTTAGAAATTCTAGTTTTAGCCAGATTTAGTTGTGATATAGTGTGATATAATTTCAGTTGGGCTTTTAAACACTTAAACGCCAAGATACTTTTTTGAGACCAGTTAATTTTTAATTTAACTTAACTTTAGTTTAAGATTAATTTTACTTCAAATTATTTGGATTCTATGAATTTTTGCTTCTACCTTAGATATACACACAAATAATTCTTGGACAAAGATGGTTCTTGTAAATTTACAGAATTCAGACACCGGAATGTAATTTACTGTGGTTCAACAAAGAACTGTTGACACTTCAATACTATAATGACAACAGTATACGTCATCATCTTCCAGTTTGGATTTTAGTCGAGATTCAAACTAAGATTAATTAGAACATTTTATTACTAGAACTTCTGTTTGAATTTTTGGATTTGATTCTTGAAACCGTCTCTTCTTTCTCTCATTTTTACTTTGTTTTTCCAGGGAAATAAATTATTTGTTAAATTTTACAAGCTTAATGTCTTCACTTTTCTCGTTACTGTTTAAAAGAGCATAAACTCGTAACAAAGAAACTGGGCTGCTCGTCCTTGAATAGATACATTTTTGCTAAAATATTCCAGAAAAAAATTTGTATTTTGAAATTTGAAATTTCTCCAAGTTTTTAATTTTATAAATGCCCAAGTAATATTTTACAATTTTGAAAATTTTAGTGAAATTGGGAAGATTACTTTACAAAGCCATCAAAAGTGGAACGTTTCTTTCAAATCTTACCCAGGAACAATTAGACCCTTTGAAGACAAAAACATGAATTCATCTAACTTGCCAGAAAATATGATCTTTCTGAAGCAAAGGCATCCTTAACGAAGCAACAAAATAATATTTGGTCCAGTATTTGATAGAAAAGAATGTTTTGAATAAAGGTTCTTCCGTTTTGATGTTTTATCAGAAAAGTAAAGAAGTTAAAATTTAAATAAAAGATGGATATAGAGTTAAGAAAGTTTGAACTTCAGAAAGATAAAGAAGAAAAATAAATTCAGTAGCAGTTGCAACTGAAAAAAGAGAAAAAGCAAATACATTTACAATCGGAGAAAGGGGAGAAAGAAACACAAAAATAGTTACCAAATTAAAAAAACAGTTTCAGAAAGAGTAAATGCATTTATAATCGAAGAAAGAGGAGAGACATACAGACATACAGACACAGATGCGGATGCAAAGTCAGACGGAAGAGAGGGAATATCAGTGTAGAATGAAAGAAATGGAGCGGGCAAGTGAAAAGCACATTCCTAATTTGGATACCAATCCAAGTTTTGACGTTTAGTTATTGCCCCCTATTAATTTGCTGACTGACCAGACTGACAGAGACAATATAGCAATTTTATTGCAATATAACTAGACACGATATAAACTGATATGTTTTATTTTTTATGTGACGTCTTGGGAAATTTAAACACCATTAGCCAGTGTTGGCTGACAAAGCAGCATGATGATGGATTTTTTACATTGCTTCAGCTGGAAGATCTTTTTTTTTGGGGGGAGGGGGTTAGATATACCCCATTCTGGGTACATCTACAACGTGTTTCTTATAGCCATGCGCGAAAGATTCTCATAAAAAAAGGAATAGAGCTGAAGTGCCCATCACCAGACAAGGACGTCCCAATCAATTCAGTGCGTACAGATTATTCATGATCAGAAACCACGGACATAGACGGGGGTGGGGGCAGTTGCACCTCACCCAAACACCTGGATGTTTTAATCGATTGTTCAAGATCCTTATAGCTGTAAGACTGTAATAAGCAATCCACCAAAATATAAAACAACCCAAATCTAACGGTGGGAGTTGCCTCACCCTGTGACCAAACTGGGTCAACTTTGCTCATCCCTTTTGATTTTGGCTTTAACCTCACACCTATCCATCTTGTGGTGAAAAAAATACGTGTCAGTGGCTGAATTTCTTAGAAAACTAGTTTCAGTGAAAGCACAGTACCCTAATGTTTTCATTTGATGGAAATTATACATACATTCAATATCAAGCGTATTTTGCGAGCGAGAATTTAATCGAAAGTGGTGCAGGCTGCGTTTGGACACGACGAACGTCTGAGAAACATATCAATGTTTTTGGTATTGATATAAAAGACGTTGATCCGACGCCGGAAGTCACGAGGTGGAAGAAATATTAATATACATGTCTGTGACAGGAACACCAAGAGTATGTTTTTACCAATCTGATATACTTTGTGCAAATGTGGTAACAAAATCATGGCCGATTGAAATGGTGGGTTAATACTTTAAGCATAACAAACACTAAAACAAAAACAAGCAAAAACAATAGCCAGAAGAAGAACAAAAATCCGCAGCAAATCATACGGACAAACTTATTGGTTCCTTCCATCACCTCATGGAATAGTTATTATTAAAGCTAATATTATTTTCATAAGAGTGTGGGTTAAATATTAGGATAATTATCTTGGTCTGAGTCAAATGTATTTTGTTTACCTAATACTTTGTTATAATTTAGTAACAAATTGTTCTAGAATGGACAATTCTTTGAAGTCAAAAAATTTCAAAAAAATAATAATTGTGACATAGATCAAGTAGAGGGTTTATATGTTATGCTCAGTGTTTATTTATTCAAGTGTTTGTAATCACTGGAAATACAAAGTGCTCATAAATAATATTCTAGTGCGGAGACATTAACTGGAAATTATAGTAAATTAAAACAAGGACATCATGGATTATATTACTTGGATTTTAATTAGAACTTTGTTCATTAGGACTGGTCATATAACTTTGTTCAGACTATTTATGTTTTATTTCCCATTTTGGTCATTTCCTTTTTAACTTTCACTTTGTATTCAAGAGAAATAAATTATTTTTTTTATTGTTAATTATTCGTTTATTGTTATATTTTGAAAAACCTGCTCCTGTTTACTCTTTCCTATCGCTTAATTTAAGACCCTAGAGTCGTGATAACATATGTGTGTATTAAAAACAGTACATTTACATGTTTCTAATTATATCAGAATGTCCAGTCTTAACAAATTTAAAAAAGCCATATATATATATATATATATATATATATATATATATATATATATATATATATATATAACTACATAAGATAGACAATGAAATAGTAAATTTCATATGGGGTTGTGGGAGGGTGATTAGCTCTACCCAGCCCAGTTTTATTAAAATGTGCTAATATTTTTAATAGATTTAAATCCACTAATTCTGAACCAAAATCGCCATGGGACGGTCTCTACATCTACTGGTTTGGTTTCTCAATAAAGAATAGAGGGGATATTTACAAAAATAATAAGCTAACAAACAAATTAGAAGTTCCGATAAATTATAGAAATATAAAGAATTTATTTGTGAAGTATACAGAGAGGAAGGACTTATGGGAACAAGACAAGAAGAAAACATATTCTTGGAAATTAGAGAAAAAGGAGCAGCATCTTATATTTTGATGGAAGTTTCGACAAAAACAAATTATACAAAGTCACAGAATATATAGCCAGTACTATGATGGCGTGTGACCAGGTTATCACAATTGGGAGTTAACCTGGCCCGGGCAAAATCTCTACCGGGGGCGGGGAGGGGAGGCAAGTGAGGAAAGCTCCGTTTTACCGCCTACTTAGGGGCTTGTGGCGTCAAGCACGGGGTGCAGCCCCGGCCTCAGATCTCACCTCAGGAAATATGAAATTCCGCATAGAGGAGAATAACGCTAAGCACGGGCTGGATCTCTGACCCCATCTTTCACCCCACTGAGGGAATATGCAATTATTTCTTGGAAAGGCCCTCCGGTGCCTCAATACTAGTTTTTATCCTTTTAAAACCAATACTTTAAATAAATATTAGACATTTGGTTTCCCAAATTAGATAACTAACATCTATCTCTTTGTTTTCTTGTCCAATTTTTCTTTTTCTTTTTTTTTTATTCAAAAAGTATATCCCCTCCAGTCATGGCATAAGAATACAGAAAGTCTCCATGTGGGCACAGTACGATGTACATATGCCACAGTGCTATGCGGAAGAGCGCAGGAAAACCCCACATGGTAGACATGGACAAATAGAATAAATACACGGGTACTAACCAAACAATCAGCTCAAAACGACGACAAAGAATTTCCCTTACTAACCCTTAGGGACTAACCATTAAAAACACAACGACACCATGTGGAATTTGGGTAGCTTGAAATGAGAAGGCTAAAACATGCAGATAGAAGAAGCATAATTTAAAAAGAAAACGCAAAACCTTACTCGGGTACAGCCTCTTTTAGTAATTGAGTTATATCGAGAAAACGACACACCATGACTACTCACATGAAACACTAGGATAGTTTCTTTTTCTACAGATCTTGTAATGCACTGTTTTCTCGTCAAAATTCATAAATTCTAAGAAAAACAAAGCAAAAGTTATACAAAACTATTTCCACGATTGTAAAGTCCAAGAAGTTCATACAATAAGACAACTGGGATACAAATTTGAATGAGAGTGCCGTCCCCACACTAAGAATCTATGGCAAACACAATATAGCAAAAATAAATTTTAAAAAAAAGAGCAAGCATACTGTTAGGCACCTCCTTTACTTTTATATTTATAGAATTACTTTAAGAATTGTCCTATTTTGGAAAATTACAATATCTCCTATACCTTTAAATATAATGTATAATGTATATTTCACACTACAGACTATACATGGCGGCCGTTATATTTGGCGGGAAAGATCACCAGAAAAACCACCGAACCACAGGAATCTACTGGATAGCTTTCTCACACACTCATGTTGACCGAGACGAGACTAGAAACAACACAGACAGAAGTAAAATGACACTGCTCTGTTAAGTATAGTACCTCGGAGCAGTCTACCACTCTTTCCCTCCCCGATTTTGTGCTTGTGATGTAATGGCAGTACTGATTTATGCATTGCTCTTTGCTTCCGAATTTTGATGCCTTGATATTTAGGTCTAATTATAGCATCACATAAATGGTTAAATATGGCATCATATGAAAGGTTAAATACGGCATCAAATACAGAATTAAATATTGTATCAAAACATGGTTCAATGAATTATAGGATAATTTGATAATATCATCAAGTGCCATTTTCGTTCGTCTACGATACAGTAATGACTTGCCTCAGCATAGAGGCTTACTGAAGGTAAAGTTCGAAAAGCTCACAGACAGGATAGCATTGCCTGTTTATGAGTCGGATCAGGTACCTGAAAGTAAGATTTGCGAGCTGACCCGTTCATATTTTAATCTTATACGTTGTTTCAACCACATCTGTAGCACCAAACAAGGTCGCTGTCTTTAAAAGAAATCTCAAAGTTTTCATGATTTTAAAACAGCTCTTTACTGGTTGAAATTTCATTATGTTTTGATGGATTGATTTCTGCTGGTTCCAATTTTGTTATCAAAATGAGAATACTTGTCATAGAAAGGTTTCTGCGGTGTACCAAAATCAACCATTTGTAATAATGTAACTACAAGTGTATGAATTTGCTATACGAAACGAATAAAGATCATAAATAAGGGAACTATTTTCCAGTTTGAGTACATCATTATCTAAGTATCGTTTTGGTAACCTTTGAACATACAAATGGAGTTACAATAGTTTTCATGATTGTAAAAGAGATAGCACTCTCTCTCCGGTATAGATTATTTGTCAGATCTTGATATTGTTCATGTTTACAAATGTGCAGGCCGTAATTCTTTCTAACGATTAAAATTTAAATGCAATGGATACCTGAGTAAAGTGGTGTCAAATTCATTTACAAAGAAAAATGTTTGGTTTCTTCTTTTTTGTGTTGTTGTTTTTTATGCCGGAATAATTTGTATGCATAGAAAACCCTGCCTATTGTCAAATATATTTAATAATGGTGTTGCTTACAGTCCTATCTATATAACAGGCTCTGAAAAATTTAGGTAAATAGAGATTAAACGCGGTTTAAATTAGTACAATTATTGATCATACAGCAATCATATAAATTGATTTGGTGCATATTTATTCATTTATGCATAATAAACTTCCTCGTTAATTGTTGCTTAAGCTGCATTGCACTAAAATTGTTGTGAGTATGCAGTTATAAATTTTTAAGATTGCACAAGATAAATCAACAAATTAACATATCTTAACAACAAAGGTGAAGCCATCGCTACTAACTAGTTTACGCTTTCCTTATTAAGTACTGCAGTCGAGAATCTTAAACGTTATGGTACTTTAATCGGTACGAGTTAACAAATATGTGGTTATATTTTCTTTACTGGAGTTCTCGTGGATTTGCTCCAGTACAGAAAAGGATACATTAGTTATGTCCATGGGGTCATTTATTGTTCTGATCGCAATTGGCTTTCCTAGATTCTCGGCTTCGCTACAGTCATGGCGCGTAAAATCTAGGTCTGTTATGTTTTTCGGTGTTGTACGAAGCAATTGCAGTAGGATACGTCAACGGTGGAAATATCTAAATTTAATAAACAATTAGTAGTGAAGAATCGTACAACAATCAATTGATCGCGTCACAAATTACTTTCGTCTCGGATCAAAAATATTTAATTAACACAGTTTAAAAACGTAGTACTAAAATTATTGTCCTGTATATGAATAATCACTTAATGCTAGCCATCACTTTAAGAAAAAGATATCATGACAATTAAGCTTGAAGCTTTTACTTTTTCTATGCGTCCATTTGCTGCATTTGTCACATATTATCGCTTCCTGAGGTGGTTGCACTTCCAAAAGATGTTTAAAACAGATTTCTGCCATACTTTTTACTGCTATGATACAATTGGTGCAAAGAAAACGGTTGTGTTGTCTTCAGAAATTCAGCATGGGACAATTCATTTATTAACTAAACTTTATCAAGTTGTCAGCAGCTTGGATCCTTTTTCTGGTCACAGGTGCTAATGGGCATATGCTGTTCGTGACAAAATTTCTTCTCTTGATCCCTCTTCGGTGATTATGGAACCAAAATGTATTTGAACTTGCAATCTGTTTCCAGTTCCTGTCCTCTGACTTTGATCTTGGTTGAGACTTGTTTCCCACTGTTTGTCATCAGCTTTGTCTTCTCGGTGCTGATCTCCATTTCAAATCTGGAAGATGTTTCATCAAGGTTCTTCACTAATGTGGCAAGTTCGTCTTCACTGCATGCCAGCCCATCAATGTCGTTTGCAAAGCGGAGGTTGGTGATCATATGCTCTCCAATGCTGACTATCCCACAGTGCTTTTCCAGGGCTTCTCTCATGATGCAAGTAGATGTTGAAAAGCGTGGGTGACACGAGACCGCCCTGACGTACTCCAACTGTTGTTTTGGACCAATCTTCCACAGAACCTTGAGCAATTACTGCACTGGTAGCCTTGGCGTACGGCTGCTTGATGGTATTGGTCAACTTTTGACTCACGTTGTACTTCTTCATTGCGGCCCACGATGCCTCATGCCACACTCTGTCAAAAGCCTTTTTGAAATCTAGATGATAGATGTCTTGTTGATGTTTCGAGAACTTTTCACACAGAACCCTGAGATTGAATATTTGTTCTGTTGTGCTTCGTCCATTCCATAATCCTGGCTGTTCTTTCTTCAGCGATTACTTCTTCTTATTGTGGGTTCAGTCTGTTGAAGATAATCTTCAGCATCTCGTTATCAGCATGGCTGATCAAACTGGTTGTTCTTTAATTTTGGTACAGTTGGAGATTGTTTTCTGGAAGGAGTGTTATAATCATTGAATGGGTCTACTGTGCTAACCATTCACATGTATGTCCGATCTTGCTGCAGATTTTTGTTAGTAGTTCTATCTCGGACCCCTCCACCCTTGATAAGTCCAGCTGGGATGTTGTCTACTCTAGCTGCCTTTCCATTCTTCAGTTCTGTTATTGATGACCCCACCGTTATTTGAGAATGTGGAAATCATCATCGTTTGTGGAGTTTGGAACTTCAAGCACATCCGGGTATCCAGTGTATGGACGGTGGTAGAGTTCTTTACATTACTCAGTCCTTCTTACTGCAATGTCATTTGCTTCCGTGATATATTTTCCATTTTCGTCGTGAATGGTACTGACTCTTGGTTGCTTCTGTCTGGTGAAGTCTTTCACAATTTGGAATGCCTTTTTGCTGTTATTCTTTTTCAGACTGCTCTGTTTTTATGTGCGCCTTTGTCCAATCCAATCGTCTTTTGCTTTCTTCAAGTTAGAACGATAATGAGTCTGTAGCGTTTCCAAAGGTTGGGGTGGGGTACATGCAATATATTTATTAAAATATTTATGGAGGTTCCACCTGGGTCGTGAATTTATAAGTTAAATTGAAGACGAAATAGATGTACAGTTCTGAGCCCCCAGTCAGCACTACCGACGGTTATATATATATATATATATATATATATATATATATATATATATATATATATATATATATATATATATATATATATATTGTTACGTGCTTAGGCTCGAATAAGCAGCAACACAGAAAGAGTGAAAACCAACAAGCTTGTATAACTTGAACAATGAATTTATTAAGTACAATTATTTTCATAAAATAAAAAAACTTACAGTTTTAGAGAATCAAATCCAACATTAATCCAATATAGAATTCACAAAAATAATCCACTAATGGAATTGCAAGAGTCCTGATAAATAAATGTTTTAATAGTTCCAGGTTCGAATCTTGACGATGTAATCCAAAATGGCTGATAATGTCACGTGATGCAGTTCTTGTTTAATTATCATCCAAATGAATTATGAGCACATGTTTTCTCCTCCAAATAGATAATAAATCCTCTTTCTTCAATGAATTGACACAAAGTCCAGAACAAAATAATTAAAATTAAACTCAAACACAAAATACGCAACTAATATCTTAAAGCCCAAAATTCTACTGAATTGTTCTATCATAAACAAGTCTATATAATTGTTTTTCTTAAGTAAACAAGTGATCACGTGATTTTCTAGAAATTCATGGAAGGTCACTACCTTAGCAAGTCACGTATTACAGATATTTCCTACACCCCAAGAACTAAAAATAAAAGTTATCCTTGAAATTAACCAATAGTTTTAAAGACCTGTTTATCAATCTGAAGCAAGGTCAGATAAAGAGGTAACCAAGCCAAGGTCAAAAACTTGTTTACAGTTAGAGTGGTCAGCCTGAACTTTCTAGAAAAAAATCTCCCAATTAATGAATATTAAACCCTAAATGACAAATTTTGATTTAATAATTAAAAATAAATAAAATTAAATCCAATAGCCGTAACATATATATATATATATATATATATATATATATATATATATATATATATATATATATATATATATATATATAACACGAAGATGAAATTCAAATAAAACAATTTAATAAAGCCTATAGATTTCAAAGATACACAATCACTCGTCCTCCAGGTGATAACCTATTTCATCTCATGATTTTCAGTGTGAGTTCGATTTTCCACTTGGCCTTTGGTTGTACTCATCTATTTATTCGATCCTCCTACTCCTCCTGGATTTCACCCCTCCCGACTTCTCTCCTTCCTCCTCTTCCTTCCGTTTCTCTATCGAGACTATTGGGACCACTTTCACTGGTCTGTCCCCCGAAGTCTCCTCTCCAGATTCCCGCTTTCCTTCTGTTCCTTCCGTCTCTATCGGAGACACTGGGACCACTATCCTAGTCTGTCCCTCGAAGCTTCCTGTGAAAATCACAAGGCGTTAACATAGGGTTTATCGAATCTCACCTCACACTAAGCATCAATTAACCATCAGATAAGGCTATTGCTTTTTAGGTCACGCATACATACACATCGAAATTCCCACACACTCTTACAGGGAAACAATGCCGTAATAGCACGATATCATACATATATCAATATATCGTGTCACATCGGTATATCTAATATATATATATATATATATATATATATATATATATATATATATATATATATATATATATATATATATATATATATATATATATATATATATGTTTAATCTCATTGTACTTACAATATTACAACAACCAGACGTATGTCTGTACAATACACTCCCACAAGCGTACACAAATATTTAAATAATCATATTACTAATTTCTCACAGTGCAACCATTTCAAACATACCATCCAATTTCTATAATTGCATGGATAATGTGCTATTGTACTATAAAATAACCACATAGCAAATTATAATAATATTAATTCTTACGACGACTAGCAAGCAATGATTCTTTACAAAATATGAACTCATTCTTCAAAATATACAAATATATCAACATCACAAAATAATTATTCCTACTACGATTTTAGTAATAATAAGTATATATACAATCTACAATTAAATGCAGTCGCAGACAGGAAAGATCGAACAAATAGCCCACTGACCTTTTTAGAAGTACACTTAGAGTTCTGTTCCTAAGGTTTTTCCGCCAATTAACGTATGACCGAACGGAGTTCTTGTCTTCTTCTGACAATCCCCCTCTAACGAATTATAGCGAACTAAAGCTCGCTGGCAGGTTTAAAGATATTATACTTTAAAATAAATCAGGGTCCCACCCCTATCTCGATTCTGATTGGGTAGTGCTGGGGCCCTATCCACTCGACTAATTCAATCTGGCGGTCAGTCAGCGTATCGAGAAGATAAGGCACGCCCACTCCTTCTGGCAGCTTCTTTGATGTACAAAACATCCTTCCAGCCCAAGGTGCTAATTACACTTCTGACGGGCTTGGGTCGGCTTCCTTTCCTAGCTACGGCAAACTTACGTAAGGGATGGTGTTAGCCTGCGGTCATGTTTAACAATAAACGGTGGCTTGTCCGACTTACTTGATTACACATGGTTCTAATTTAATTTTGGGTCCGGCAAAACGCCACAGAGTCAATAGACTTGTACTGTATTTTCTGGCCTATACGTCGATACTTTATTTACTTGAAAGTTAGGTGTTGGTCGTACACACCGATACGACTTATAATTTGTCATGGAAAATGGATCGACATACATATTATATATATATATATATATATATATATATATATATATATATATATATATATATATATATATATATATATATCGAAATCAAGTCACATAGAGGTACAAATTCTTGTTAAATTACTGTCAATAAATTGTTGTAAACTAATATGACTGCATTTATATTTATACGTTTTGTCATTATTTAGGTTGCGTTCTGCATGTATTTTGTTATTACTCAAATATGAAATAAAAGAAACAAATTACCGGTGAAATATTCAACGGGTCACATACTCTGCACTTGGTAACTGGGGCATATTTTTCCAGCAATGAACACAGGCAGTGATCGAGTTGTTCTGCTGTATGAGGTAAGCAAGTTGTTAGGTTTTCTTGGATGTCACACATTAGTTTGGTTCTATTTATCATACGGAGGTTTCTCTTAGTAGCAAATAAAGGTGGAGGGTTAGGGACTGATTCGTCGAGATAGCATATAATACAGACGTGATCTGATGCAAGTTTGTGGGATACAAGGGTGAATTACATTATATTATCATCAGGTCAATGAAGAAACCAGTCTAAAATGTGACCAAGTTATAGGACACACGGTACGAATTATATCGAAGAACTATGACCTAGTCTAAAAATGGGTGAACAAATTATAGAGTATATACAGTTTTGGTGATCTATAATTGGTTCATAATATACAGCTTGAGCTCACTCAAGCCATTTTCACTTCCTGGACTTCAGATGTAAATTGTAGAAAAAGATCCGATAACTTTTTTTAATTTTCAGATATTCTGTAAGTTGTTCATTGCACTTTCAGAAGCTACTACTGCCTACTTCAGCAAAATTCGTTTTCCATATTTTAATAATTGCTTAATTTAGTGTACTTTTGGTTAATTTGTCAAGCCTATGGGAGCATCCATTATGTTATACCATGTGCTTAGATCATGTACAATTTCCACAAGTAAAGTACAATGTCAACCACATTATAGCAAAGTAGCATACAGATATTCCAACATTATTTGTATTATGCATGTTACAAATGCAAACAACTTCACATAACATGTCACTCACTGAAAAGTACATAATAATTAGTGAACGTCCCCAAAAGACTATAGGACACACTGTACTAATTATATCGAAGAACTATAACCTAGTCTATAAATGGGTTAACAAATTATAGAGTATAGATGGGTTTCGTGGTCATTAATTGGTTAATTATGAAAAGTAAAATTTTAGTGAAAATATCTTTTGGGAGGTTATCCTATATGCAAATTTGTTAAAATTTAGACAATATTCTGTTGATCCAATTTTAGTATTTTTACAGGCTTCACTTAGGAGTACTCAAAATGAAAGTAGCACCTTATTAATTTGATACAGAATCAATAACATATGTTTCATGCACATGTAGATATTATTAAAATATGACGTGGCTCATATGTTGTTATCGACACAGAAGCTTGCAGTAAGGATAGTTGTGCATGGAGAAATATAGATCTGATTATTAGCACCCAGAAATTTTAAGTTTTTGAATCTGGAATATGATTGAATTTCTATATGTTTACTATAGGCCTTGAATTAGTACCGCGAGTCCAAGAGCGGAGAGCCTTCCCTTCGTCGAAGTTAGATCGTCTTTAAACGCGAGTTTCAGCTTCTTTTTTTTTTGTATAGATTTAACAATGTTAATTTCAAGATTTTTCGACATTTTTAATATAGCAGAAAAAAACTAAAGCAAAGTAAATATTTTGAAAATGTCTACAGTAGTGCTTTTTTAACGGAAAAGATCCATTTTGTTCAAAGTCAATATAACGGTATTTATTTCCTCCCTTTCATTTTATTATCTCCCCTGAAGTAGTAACATAATAATATTTTTAAGAAATAGAAGTAATTTGTTCTAGATAAAAGTTATAATTTATGCCAATATATTTTTTAATATACACTAAATATAGTGTATCAAGAAAATTTGTTTTCTTAAGATCGAATTTTTTGGTGTTCAAATGTTATTATAAACACTTTTGTACATGAAGATATAGTTTTACATAATTGTCAGATAAGACAAATAAATATATATATATATATATATATATATATATATATTATATATATATATATATTATATATATATATATATATATATATATATATATATATATATATATATATATATATATATATATATATATATAAGTTAAGAACATAACTCATTTAAGTATACTTATAGTCACTTTAAAAAGTATTAAGTATGTTTTAATGATAATTAAATTCTTTGCTAAAATTACTTGTATGTAAATTTTACTAAGCTCATTTTATGTCAAAATATTTCCTTTAAATAACAATCCATTAACCAGAAATATGTAGGTGTACTGGGTTACACGTACAGACTTGATCACTTTCTGAAACAAAAAAAAAAAAAAAAAAAAAAGAGTAAAATTTAGGTATTTTGATGTTATATAAAATTAGCATTGCATATAATACTAACTAGAAAAGCACATTTGCTCAGTGCTCAAAGTCATCAGACCAAAGAACGGAAGCTTTTAGAAAAAAAATTGAAACCACATCATCACGGATTTTCATCTGGAAAATATAGTCTTTGGGGTACGTACAAATGAAACGATACAAGATACTTACCTGGACCAGGGAGTACCTTGATCAGCTAGGAGGTTTCACAACTCACCTACGCTCGACAAAAATCATTCTCAAAGAGTTAGGAAAAAAAAAGATGTACCGACGTGTAGAAGTGGACCTTTCTAAGTATGTCAACCCAGATCTGTACCATAGAACGTTGCGAGTGGATGGACGTATGTCTCGGGAGGAGGCGCTCCGGAAGTTGGAAGCTGCGGGTGTGGGGATTACAGACCTGGAAGGATTTTACAGAGAAGGGGGCATGCTATTTTGAGAACGCAGGAAATGCCAAAAATGTTTCCGGAGAAGACATTAGCTACATTGCTAGCCTTATAATTGACCTAAGAGTACATTGGCTGCCCCTTTACGTCAAGGATGACATAATAAAAGAGGTACTACAAGAATATGGTGAAATTCTTGAAATAACAAGGGATAAGACCATTTTAACCAAAGACAAGATGATTGAAAACGGTACAAGGGTCGTTAAATTGCGCACCACGGAATTTGACAGAAGGAGCATCCCTCACATCTTATCCCTTGGAATGTTTGGGATGCACATTACTATGAAAGGCCCGCCCCCCCCCCCCATTTGTCTGAGATGACGCCAGTCAGGCCATCTACGCAAAGATTGCCCGGAAAAAGGGGCTAGCTATGCATCGGTAGCCAGAAGCCAAGGACATGTTCCCCCCCAGACGCGTGCACCAGAACCAGCAAACAAAACAACGGAAGAATCACCATCAACCTCTGCAACGCAAGTATCGACAGGGAGCAACCCAGTTGACAGCCCCACCGTCCCTGCCCCCTCAGATGTTTTACAAGTGGCAGAGGAAGAAGTAGTACCTACCCAAACAGAAATAAAAACGGCAACCCCAGTGGAAAATTCAAGACCCAAAGAATCACCGGACAAGAGTTATTTGACCCAGATTCAGGTACGTGGCAAACGGTCAAATCAAAGAGGTCAAAGAAAAGCCACACAGAAGTGGATTCGGACATGGAAATACAAAATTCCTAATTCTGACCCATGTGAAAAAGAAAACTTGAACACCCCCTGACAATGGATACAATAAAATGGACCGGACAAAAATACGGACAGTACAATGGACAATGAGTAAGCTCAACTGACTAAATATTTCAGGGTTTTTCCTGGTTATAAGATTTGTTTTCAATCTTCAATATAAATTGTCACTGTCTTCAAATTACCATTTTTCTTCATTTCATAGTTCATGCAACATGTATAGAATTTTACCTTTTTTCATCCATTATTTTTTAACCCTTAACTATACACCCTCCCCTACTTTGTTATTATTTTATAAGTCAGTTCTAGTTATGAATAGTATCTACATATACATTGAACTCTACTCATCTCGTGTAGCCCAGACTGACTTGCCACGTACACCAAAATGCGCAGCAGTTATGTCTTACATGTATGGACGATGTTTAACTTATTCTGGACATGCCACTCCAATAACAAACAAATGAGTAAAATTAATATCCTTACATTAAATATAAATGGCCTTCGAGCTAACACAGATCAAAAACTATACGAGATTAGAAACTTGGTATCTTCTTATCATACTGACCTTGTTTTTCTACAAGAAACTCGTGTAGAAAATAGAACCCTTACTTCAAAAATTCAGAATAAATTGAAATGTTGTAATGCAATATGGAGTTTTGGCTCGAGTCGTTCATCTGGTGTCGCTATTATTAATTTTCAAGCAAATTTGCTAAATAAGTGTGTTTTCAGCTTACTTGAGTTCTTTGTGGATATTTGGATTATAATTTATCTGTCTACAAAAGGAATACGTTTTTCTTATACTCACCTTGTTTTTTCAATTTGTTTTTCACTGCACTTTATAGTTTTTTCTTTTTATTTTCTATATTTTGGGTTCATTTGTTTCACAGTGTCAAATGGCACATCAGGAACAAGTTTCACATGATGGTAGGGGATCAAGGTCCAGGTTGAATTTGTATTACAAATGCACGGTGGATAATAATATGCTTGTAGCACACCATCCCCAAGGGTGTCAGATCCTAGTGTCTGGATCGGATGAGACGCCCAAACAACTCGAGATTTTGGCGACATTCAAAGCGATGGGGATAGATATGAAAAAAATTGTATGTTTGCAAAACGCTGGCCCTAAGCGTTTTATGTTGTATCCCCGGGATAAGGAAACCCCTGTTTTGGACGTAGAAGAGTTTAGGGTAAATAACATCACAATGCATGTTCATGCTGCTCCACCAATAGAAAGGGAATTAGGTCCAAGAATGGTGGATGTACATTTCCATGGGCTCCCTTTCTATATTGACACCCAGGAAATTGAGGAAAAACTTAAGGATAGGTTTGGGGTTCAGGCTAAGGGAACTAAATATGCAGATTACTGGGGTTATGCAGGTGTCACTTCAGCAGTTAGGATTGTAAAAGTAGAAGAGGGTCAGGAAAAGAAAATTCCCCCATACTTTTATGTATTGGGATTTAAATTGAGAGCATGGTATCGGAACTGCGAAAGAGACAGGAAATGCTTTAAATGTGGACAAGTTGGGCATGGTGCATGGGAGTGTGGCATGGGAATGGCCGCACAGGGGACATCGATAGCAAATGTACCTTTGCTTGATGTTCCTAATGAAACTAACCCTAACACATGGGCAAAAGTAGCGAAGGCAGCTAAACCTGTTCAACTACAATTTCCTGCGTTTACGCATTCTAACCCGTTTGCAATATTACCACAAGTAGAGGGTGAAGGGTCCTCTCCTAAGGGAAAAGGACCCAGACCAAGGCGAGTGATATCCACAGCCACATCTACTCCAATCAAAATCAGTGCAAAAAAATGTCAACCCAAGCAGAAAAAGAGGAAGGTGGAAATCTTTTCATCCTCGGATGAAGATATTCCTCAACACAATGAGAAATATGAGAAGGAGACTCCTTCTCCTTCTCTTGTGGGTATGACAGTAGAACCAAATAAGGCAAAAGATGGAAATGAGATTGACAATTCACATTTAGAAGTTTCTGAAGAATCTGTGTTGGATGAAAATGTGTCATCCAATGCAAATATGGACACCTTAAATACAACCATTAACACTGATTCTGACTCTGGAAAAGACAATTTGAATGATACATTGTACACATCTTTTCTCACCAGTGATTTCTCAATATCAGTTAGTGAATCGGAAAATACAGTGGAGAATATAGATCCAGGCTCCCCTCAAAGTGGGGAAGATATCACTACTACTCATTAACATTAGCTCAATAAATTATATCCATTTAAAAATTAGCGGCCACCTGGAGAAAAACTTAAAATGGAGGAACAAAACTTCCTTTTAAAGTCTATAAATATTAATGGTCTAAACCAAGACAAAGTTAATAAGTTACTAAAAATAGGAGACTTTGACTTACTTTTTCTTCAAGAGACACATTACGGACTAACTGATGAACTTAAAGAACAACTTGAACGGAAACTGGACTGTATTGTTTTAAAAAATGATCCTGATGGGAGAGATATAAGGGGAGGGGTAGCCGTTATGGTTAAAAATAGAGTAGGGATTAAATGGGAAAGGATAGAGGAGGGTATTTTTTTTAAGGGGAGATTAATCCATTTAAAAATAGAGAAGTGTCATTTTATTAATATATATATGCCAGTGTGTAATATGAGAAATGCTTTTGCAACGCGTTTAAAGGAGTACTTAGACAACTTTATTGGGGAAAATTTGATAATTGGTGGGGACTTTAACTGGATTGAGGACGGAATTGACAGAAAGACGAGGAAATTAGTGAGAAGTGACTTACAGATTAGGGACACAATGAAACTTATTATGGATTCATTGGATTTGGTTGACATATATCGACGTTTAAATTTACTAAGGGTGGAATATACTTTTATAGGAAGGGATACATCAAGTAGATTAGATAAATTTTGGGGTACATGTTTTGGCACAAATAAGTATATTAATTCAGGGATTTTAGATTACCAAGTTTCGGACCACAAATTAATTTTCTTAGAAGTAGGGATTTTTAAAAGGACTAAATGGGGTAGGGGATCATGGAAATTAAATAATCAACTATTAAATACAAAGGAATTTATAGATGAAATTACTAAGGAAATAGCAGATTTTAAAAAAAAGGGGAATATAAATATTTTTGAAGAATGGGATAATTTAAAAGTCAAATTTAAGGAAATAGCTATTAAACATTCAAAATTCAGGATTCGGAAGTTTAAATTAGAAGTAGCCGCCTTGGAAAATCTGATCAACACAACAACAATACAGGGCATTAAAAACACATTATTACAAAGATTAAAGAAATTAAAGAAAGTTTTTAATAAAGGGAGGGGAATAAATGCTGGGCTATTTACCGAATTATATGAAAATGCAGAGGGTCTTCATAAAAGGGAGGAATTAAGAAGGGGGGGAGGGAAAATTTTAGAGACTTTAAATACGGGAATGGAAATACTAGAAGACAAAACTCAAATATTAGAATATATACGGAATTACTACAAGGACCTATATACTTCACAGAGAATAGCAGACGAAGATATAGAAACATACTTACGAGAGACAAATTGTGAAAAAATTACCTCAGAACATAGAGACAAATGTGAGGAATTTATATCACAAGACGAAATAGTTGAGACAATAGGAAATTTAGGTAAAAATAAATCACCAGGAAGAGATGGACTTTCTGCAGAATTCTATAAAAAATTCTGTAAGGAATTGTCGCCGATTTTAGAATGGTTATATAACAACATAGCACTTAGGAATAGCAAAATGTCAAACACAATGAGGGAGGGTATGATAACAATAATATATAAGGGGAAAGGAAATAGGGAAGAACTTAAAAATTGGAGACCCATCTCACTCCTTAATGTAGATTATAAAATTATTAGTAAAATTTTAACGGAAAGGGTCAAAAAG
Source organism: Unio delphinus (assembly GCA_029339505.1). Taxonomy (NCBI): domain Eukaryota; kingdom Metazoa; phylum Mollusca; class Bivalvia; order Unionida; family Unionidae; genus Unio; species Unio delphinus. The sequence continues at coordinate 1,120,661 of JAQISU010000109.1, forward strand.
TGTCTTGACCCAATTATTAATATAAATCAAACTAGTGGCCCAAAAGGGAGAAACATACAGAATAACCTTTTAAATATTAGGACTATTATTGATTATGTCAATACAATTGGTACTACTAGTGCTATGGTACTAATTGATCAAGAGAAAGCCTTTGATCGACTTGAACATAACTATATAATTAAGACACTAGAAAAATTTGGTTTTGGAGAAAATTTCCAAAATTGGACCAAAATCCTGTATAACGATATTAACTCGATTTTACAGGTTAATGGAGCAAAAACGGCAAAATTTGAAATTCAAAGATCAGTGAGGCAAGGCTGCCCACTATCGATGTTATTATATGTAATAGCAATAGAAATCCTAAGTACCAAAGTTAGGAATAACCCAAACATTGTAGGAATCAAAGTTCCAAACATTAGAAACGAAGTTAAGATGTTACAACATGCTGATGATTGCACGAACTTTATACAAGATAAAAAATCCTATGATGAACTTATAAAGGAATTTGAAAGATTTGGGAAAGTCTCAGGCTCTAAGATAAATCCTGAAAAGACTGAAATTTTACTAATAGGAAACTGGAGGGGTAAGATACATGATCTACCTGCTCCTCTTATTAAAGATAATATAAAAACTTTAGGAATATATTTTGGAAAGGACGAACTGATAGTGACTTTGAAAGATATAAAAGAAAAAATTTTAAAAAATGTGGCAACCTGGGCACCTTTGCCAATATGCTTATTGGAACGAGCGCAAGTAGCAAAAAACTATATGTATGTGCACTTTAATTATAAATTGAAAACAGTAGACTTTAAAGATACTACACTAAAAATTATAGATAATGATATTATTAAATACTTATGGGGTAATAAAGTCCATTACACAAACAAAAATACTTTATATAAGGGAAGGATGAGAGGGGGTTTAGGTCTCCCTCATTCAATCCTTATTAAATACACCAACATTTTGAACCGTTTTAAGGAAATTAAAGAAGAGCCTAAAATAGCTTGGCAAGGGCTTTATATATATTATTTTGGTTTCTCTATGAAGCAGAGAAATGACATTTATAGGAACAATATATTAACTAAAACTATAGAAGTGCCAAGGAAATTAAGGTATATAAAAGATTTATTATTCAAATATAGGGATGCTAAAGAATTTTGGGACATTGATACAAAAAGCACATACAAATGGTTAACACAAGAAACAATAAATAAGGAAAAAAATAGGATTGAACATAAATACATAAATATTCAGTGGGTTAGGGCATGGGGGAACTGGAACAATATTAAACCTATTAGGAAAAAAAGTACCCTGTTCATATACATGCATGATGCATGGTTGACAGGAGAAATAGCAGTGAGACGGCAAATGATCGAAGTATCGCCCAAATGTCCACTGTGTAAAGGGTTTTTATTTACAAAAAAACATGTTATACTTGAATGTTCTAAGACGGCAGCTGATAGAAATCAAATTATCACAAATATTAGGTTTTCTCAGACATATGAAGAGAAACAATTATTATATTTAGATGGTATCTTAACCAATGATATTTTAATAAATATTATAGATTTTATTATAAATACTATGATAGCATGTGGACCGATAGTACCTAGGAGGGATGTTAGATAGGGAGGGAACAGGGAACTCCGGTGAGAAAAGTACGAGCAATGAGAGCATGGGGCTATATCACATGGCGCTACGCGAAGTGGACAGGCCCGTGAAAGAGTTTGGAACAAAGCTCACTGAGAGATATATACATTACAACATTTCACGGCTTAGATAGATTATAGAGTTAAGTTTTCATGTGTTTTTCTTACGGGAAGCATGCTATCATAGGAAATCACTGGTTAGAATATGTTTTTACTCTGTGGAGATCGTGAATCTACACAGAAAGTCCGTTTTTAAGGAATATAAACAATTTTGGAATGGAATAAGGGTTTAATTATAAAATAAATAAAGATTACAAAATAGATCGAGATAGGTGAAATGCAAATAATAATAAAAAATTGCATGAATCCTATTTCGATCCAAGTGATCTAGTAAATAAATAAGGAAACTACGAATATGGAACATCATAGAGCAAACAGTAAAACAATAGGGTCTTGTTTCTTTTAAGACACCAATATTTGTACTAAATTCTAAATTCTTGAAAATATATGAATTTACTGAAATAAATACCGATTTAAGGGTATTTATATGATTAGAAAAACTGGGAAAATTTGACAAAAATGGCTATCCTAACAAATACACAATATTCAAATGAATATATAGCATCATACATATAGCACAACACAAATAGCATACACAGGATTTAGGAAACCCCTAGCCAGGGTTACCCTTGTGAAATAAGACAGACCCCCATGATGAGCCTTATGGTTCGGGTGGAAATGTCATAGATAACACTAGGGACGAAAATATCCTCCTATTATCATATAATCCCGATGGGACAAATTTAAGGTTAGGTCAGTTTTAAATGAAATTATAAAAAAAAAACACAAAACTACATATCGGGGGGAACACAGACATACATGAAAACTTTTTTACCAGTTTTTTTTTTGATGGGAGGAGGGGGCATCTGTCTGGTGCCCCCAAGAAAAAAAAAAAAATATTATTAATTTTAATCCTAATATAACTTTAATTAAATATGAAACTGATCATGATGGTAGAATAATCTGCGCTGACTTCCAGTGCAATAATATAATATATCGTGCCTTAAATATATATTGCCCTATTTCTGATTCGGAAAAAAGCGAATTTTTTAATTCGTTATTCACATTTTTAACTGGTCAACATAATCTCATTTTTGCAGGAGACTTCAACTGTGTGCTTAACTCTAACCTTGATCGAGTAGGTAACCTAACTAATCAGGGTGATAAGTCCATCCAAGCATTAAGATCTCTTATATCCAACTTTAAATTAATTGATACTTTTCGTAAATTGAACCCCTCAGCAAAAAGGTACACATGGTATAGAAACACACTAGACCCCTCATTACCACTTTTAGCAAGCAGGCTAGACCGAATATATGTTTCTAAAAACATAGCAGATTTCATCCTGAATTCGAAAATTGTAAACTTCACTCAAAAAGATCATGATGCAGTAATTTTAAGTATAACTTCCAACTCATCAATATCCTATGGTACTGGATACTGGAAATGCAACAACTCGCTTTTAAACCACACCACATTAAAAACACTTATTACGGATTTAATTCAGAGAGAACTAAAACATCATAACCTCACGTTAGAATATTGGGATGAGCTAAAACTCAAATTTAAAGAAGAGATTGTTCGATATTCGAAAGAACTCTCAAAAATGAAAAACCTTGCAATTAAATCTTTGAAAAGAAAATACCAATATCTAAGACAAAAATATGATTTAACTAATAAAGAAGAACTTTTCTTGCAACTACAAGAACTCCGGATGGCCATCAAAGAATTGCAAAATGAAAAATATATAGGATCAGTAATTAGAAGTAAAGCACAAATTTTAGACAATAATGAAAATCCGAGCCAATTCTTTTCTCAATTAGAAAATAAAAAGGGTTCCCAGAAAACCATTACTGAAATTGAATATAATAACGTGACTTATAATTCTAGTGCTGATATTTTAAAATGCTTTGAAAAGTTTTATTCAAATTTATTTACCTCCGAATCTATTGATGAATTATTTAAAGAATTTTTAACTGGATTGCCTCAGTTAAACGCTGAGGACAATCAATTCCTTACTAGACCTATTACTAAAACAGAAATTTTTAAATCTTTAAATATGATGAAACCCAATAAATCACCAGAACCTGACGGTCTCACAAAAGAATTTTACGTCACGTTCTTTGAATATTTAGGCGACACACTAGTCCGCTTATACAATTTGATCTTTGACTCGAACACTATGTCCGACTCACAAAAAATATCCTATATTACTTTATTATGTAAGGATCCTCAAATTTCAAACAATATGAAAAATTGGAGACCTATCTCCCTATTAAATTTAGACTACAAAATTTTATCTAAAATTATCACTAATAGACTTGGACATGTCATATCCAAAATAATACACATAGATCAAACATGTGGAGTTAAGGGTCGATATATTTTTGACAATGGTCACCTTATACGAAACATTTGTGACTTTATAGAACAAAAAGAATTATCATGTGCATTTATATCGTTAGATCAAGAAAAGGCATTTGATAGGGTAAATTACAAATTTATGTTAAAAACATTGGAGTCTTTTGGGTTTCACCCCGATTTTATTAAATGGATTTCAATTTTCTATACTGATATTAGTTCATCAGTTATAGTTAATAATTTTATTTCGGACCCCTTTTAAATTTCAAGAGGAGTTCGTCAACGTTGCAGTCTTTCCCCCCTTTTATATGTAATAGTGTACGAGCCTTTTGCAATTAAAATTCGAAACGACCCAGTAATTATAGGTATTCAAGTGCCAGGTGCAACAGAGGCCTGTAAGATCTCCCTTTATGCGGATGATAGTACAGGTTTCTGTTGCACGGATAAATCGATCGAACGGTATTTATTTTGGTCTCGTATGTACGATCGTACTTTTGGTGCTAAGATAAATTACAGCAAATCAAACGGTATGTTCATGGGAAAATGGCGTAACCGCAGTGATCACCCCTTTTGCATTTCTTGGATTGACGGAAAAAAAATTGTAGGTTTTCATTTTGGCAACAATTTAAGTAACGATGATCACTGGAATAAAAATGTTACTAAACTTACGAATACACTATTACTATGGAAACGTAGAAATTTACCTCTTATTTCTAAGTCCCACGTTATTAATCTTTTAGCTTGCAGCAAAATTTGGTATACTGCAACCGTGACGGATCTACCTAAACACTATGAAATTTTAATAAATAGAAATATCTTCACCTTTTTGTGGAATTCAAAAATTCGAACCCCTTGCTAGAGCTTTGTGATGGGGGGTTGAATATTACCCATTTTAAATGCAAAATTCAAGCAATGCGCATACAACACATACAAAAACTGCTCGATGATGAATATTAAGCCAAATGGAAAGATTTTGCAAGGTATTGGATAGGTTTACAATCACGATTTTTCAACCCTAATTTAGGTCTTAACAGATTTACCCATACACTATATGTACCTGAATTTTATCAAAACTGCATAACCATCTTCAAAACTTTTCATGAAAATAATCCCGACCTCGAGTTTGGTCAAGTCCCTACAAAAATCTTTTACCAACGACAATTACGAAGATATCTTCTCCAACCCAAAATAACCAAACTATATGATTTAAATTTCGGCAACATATGGAAAAACCTACATAATAAATTTTTAGACCCCATCACTCGAGATGTGTGTTTTAAAACCATACATGACATTTTATACTTTCCTTAAATTCGGTCTTATCCCGAATGGGGCCCCGTTCTCGGAACCTGAATTCGAGGACTTGTGCCTTTTATTATGTGCTGAATATAAATATGCTATATGGATTAAACGTATACAAGCATATTTTTATAAAGAAGTGGTAACCAGTAACACCTTGTTATCCTTCTTCCTCTCCCGTTTAAAATGTAGAATCAGAACTGACTTTTCCAGGCTTAATATAGTTCACTTTATAGATAAATGGTGTTTAGCTGGATTATTCTGTTGTCTCTTCAATTTTGAATTAGTAATTGATATAAGTTTAGAATAATGTTACATTACCTTTCGTTTTGATAAATCCAGTTATATATAATCCTTGAATCTCTCCGTAGTACATAGTAAACAGCTCTCTTGCCGTCATATTTTAATCCACGTCTACCGGTCTACACGTTTAGAATACCTCAAGCTGCACGTGCTAACTTTCTCTTCTTTATTGCTCGAGCTTTTACTGCACTTTTACCGTCTAATAGTCCTGTGTCAATATAATTTTGAATATACTTTGTAGTTCCATGAATACAATGCCTTTAATATTACAATTAATTAATAATTTAAATAATTTTCTATTCGTATACATTTATTATATGTTTTGCAAACTAAATATGTATAACATTTTTGTGTGTTTTTAAATGTCTGTATGGGTACGATTGTGCATATATATTTTTGGTGAAAATGCGTGTATGAGCGACGGGTATGGGTGCTGATGGGAGAATTAACAATCACTTGTATATTTTAATATTTAAATATTGAATAAAGATTTTATGAAAAATAAAAAAAAAAGTATCTGCGTGTACTGGGTTACACGTACAGTCCGATTCAAACCTCCTAAAGGGGATACTAACGGGTGAAAACCCGTTCAAAAACAAAGAAAGAAATTATATTTTATTTAAAAAATTAAAACTATGCAACATTAGTGTTGTACATTATATAGAATTGAATTACAATACTAAATACCATCTTAATGGGGAAAGTACATAAATGATGACGCTACGCGAAGTGAGAAGTCCTATAGAAGGGTTTGGAAAATCACCTCATTAGGGTGTTTTATATTTATTTTATACTTATTTTTATTCAGTAAATTTTGAAAATTAAAACTAATTTAAACTATATCCAAACTTTTTCTTTCATGTGACATGATACCCATTAAAGGGTAATTTGTAAAAAAACAAAAACTTTTGGAACATTTCTTAGATTAATTAACATAAATAAAGGACGGCCCTAATTGAGTCAGGAGCTGTATAACCAAATAAATTCGTACATACCCTTACTGAAGGCAGGCGGACCTAGACTATTAAATATTATTAGAAAGTAAATTGGTGTACATTAAATCTATAATTAAATGCACTTCAATTTACACAAAATTCAAAATTTAACTAAATTTTTTTTAAATAAAAGATTTTACGTGATAACCCATTTAGAGAGTTATCAAAAAGTAAGACAACTGGTGAAAAAATTTGAATGGACAAGGCTATCCTTACAAAAACACAAAGAATAGACTTATATATAGCAACATACAAATATCACCAACACAAATAGCAAACACAATGATATTAGTGGACCACTAGCCATGGTCAAATGATAAAATAAAGTGGAATACTAAATTAGGGTAGGTCAATTCCCATCTAGTAATGTCCTACTTAAATAACACTAGGCAAAGAAAAAAAAAACCCATGGGAAAAATTAAATGGGAATTAAATGGAAACATAAAAATCTTTCAACAACATATGAGGGGGGAACACACATAAACATAAAAACTTTTTTATTTTTTTTACGGGGGGTGGGGGTGGGTGGCACATTCTGGTAAGAAAGAAAACCCGTTATCTTGTATTCGCATTATCGTTTCATAATTTAGTTAAATATCTTGTTTACGTTTGCAATTTGGAATATGTAATTGTTGTTAAGTTCATTTATTTAATTTAGAATTGCGTTATCTATGGATTTTCGTGGTATTATCTTGGATTTGTATTATCATTTTAAATTCTTTTGTTTGTTAACCTGTTCAATTTTGTATATTGCATTCATTGTTTTGTGCTTTTTTGCAGCTTATAATACGTACATATTCAACCAATAAACTTTTATGGAAAAAAACACGTATCTGCGTGTACTGGGTTAGACGTACAGACTGATCAAACCCCTGAAAGGGGTTATCAACGGGTGAAAACCCTAACCAAAAACTTAAAAATAGCCAATGAAAAGTATAAACTAAAATATTAAATGAAACAAAATAACTAGTATAACTATGAATAATACCAGAAATAACAACCTCTATTTTTAAGAAATGTATGAATGTTCTCAAACTAGCATTCATAAACACTAGATGATTAGACATAAACAAAGAAAAAGAACTTATAAAAATAACAACCATATGAAATAATAACAACCATATGAAATAATAACAACCATATGAAATAATAACAACCATATGAAATAATAGCACCATAGAAAACATAACATCCATCAAAAAACAATTAACTTGTTAGAACATAAACTAGACGCAATAATGTTAATACGAAAATACCTACACAACATCTGTTCAGGAGTAGGATTAATAATGAAAAATAAACACATCCAAAGTAACTGGAAAAACTACACCACACCAACACAATTTAAAGGAAAAATAATACACCTGCTAGAAGACAACAAAGACTACCCTTTCTAAACAAGCTTTCCGACTACATTTCAAACTACAGCCAAGAAAATATCATTTTATTGGGCCACTTCAACTTATGTCTGAATGAAATAGATCGATTCACGCCAAATTACGACAGAAAATCGACCTCAGCGCTAAATGACATGACAGAAAACAACACACTTACCGACGCATTTCAACACTTACACCTTCAAGAAATAATATACGCTTTTGAAGCAAACAATTACGCCTGACGAAAAGATCACATATAGATTAACAACAACAATACAAATAATATTCTTAAATGCGAGATCTTAAACGAAACAATCGCCGATCATAAAACTGTCACAATAGAGTACACAACACACGCTACAATTAAATGGGGAAAGAGTCATTTGAGACTTAATAATTCAATAATAGACCTCCCCGAACTACAATATGAGGTAATAAAGTTTGTCGAAAATACAAATAATCTAAATATAATACAATTTTGGGATACAATAAAATAACACTTTAAAAGCATTGGTCAAAAATATTCAAGACTACAAAGCCAATGTAATAAACTAATTAAAACAGAGTTCACACGTATATTAAATAACAATGACATCAGTGAGAAACAAAACAACGTAACTAGAAAAGTCCTCGAAAAACTACAACTATATAAACTACCTGGGGAAAAACAGAAAACTGGACTATTCCAGGATATATATAACATTGGGGAAAAAACTACATAAGAGAAGAAATAAGATGAGGTTGTCACAAGATAGACCGAGTCGGAACTGGATTAGTGAAGACACGGAACACAACTGCGTTAATAACATGTTTATTTTATAAACGCAATTTTAAAAATGAACTCTGACACCAATATTTTACAATATATAAGAAAAATCTATTTATATAAATGTTCCTAACATGGAACTATGACAAAAAAGAAGTATATGAATGAATTTACAAATATGAATATATATAAAAGGCTCGTATAACGAGATAGATGAAAATATGAAAAGAATGCGTCGTTAATATGACGAGACTAGAATGAAGATATTACATAATTAATACGTGGTCCATATAACGAGACATATGCAATTGTGAACCCTAAATTCTGAGGCTCACGTTCATGGAACGAGATTTGTGTAGAATGAAATTATGCAGGTGTCGTTCATATAACGAGACTGCAAAGAAGATATTAAATATCCAACAAAATTATGCAGGTGTCGTTCATATAACGAGACTGCAAAGAAGTTATTAAATAAATAATACAATTATGCAGGTGTCGTTCATATAACGAGACTGCAAAGAAGTGTTTAAATAATATGTCGTCCATATGACGAGATATATGCAATGGTGAACCCTAAATTCTGAAGTTCTCGTTCATGGAACGAGATTTGTGTAGAATGAAATTATGCAGGTGTCATTCATATAACGAGACCGCAAAGAAGATATTAAATAAATAACAAATTATGCAGGTGTCGTTCATATAACGAGACTGCAAAGAAGTTATTAAATAAATAATACAATTATGCAGGTGTCGTTCATATAACGAGACTGCAAAGAAGTGTTTAAATAATATGTCGTCCATATAACGAGATATATGCAATGGTGAAACCTAAATTCTGAAGCTCTCGTTCATGGAACGAGATTTGTGTAGAATGAAATTATGCAGGTGTCGTTCATATAACGAGACCGCAAAGAAGATATTAAATAAATAATAAAATAATGCAGGTGTCGTTCATATAACGAGACTGCAAAGAAGTTATTAAATAAATAATACAATTATGCAGGTGTCGTTCATATAACGAGACTGCAAAGAAGTTATTAAATAAATAATACAATTATGCAGGTGTCGTTCATATAACGAGACTGCAAAGAAGTGTTTAAATAATATGTCGTCCATATGACGAGATATATGCAATGGTGAAACCTAAATTCTGAAGTTCTCGTTCATGGAACGAGATTTGTGTAGAATGAAATTATGCAGGTGTCATTCATATAACGAGACTGCAAAGAAGATATTAAATAAATAATAAAATTATGCAGGTGTCGTTCATATAACGAGACCGCAAAGAAGTTATTAAATGAATAATACAATTATGCAGGTGTCGTTCATATAACGAGACTGCAAAGAAGTGTTTAAATAATATGTCGTCCATATGACGAGATATATGCAATGGTGAACCCTAAATTCTGAAGTTCTCGTTCATGGAACGAGATTTGTGTAGAATGAAATTATGCAGGTGTCGTTCATGTAACGAGACTGCAAAGAAGTGTTTAAATAAATATTACGTCGTCCATATGACGAGGTATATGCAGCATACGTAAGCACCATACACAGGCACCACACACGGGCATTACACGGTCAGCATAGACAAGCCCACACACGTAGTCACCACAACATGGCACCACACAGGGGCAGCATAGAGAAGCCCAACGGTCACTCCATGACCCTACGGTCACTCCAACATGGCACCGCACACTGGCACCACCGGACCCCACTCAGCTCCGGACCACAGTCACCCACGGTCACCCCACGGACACCACAACATGGCACCGCACCCGGGCACCAACAGGCCCCACTCAGCTCCGGACCACAGTCACCTACGGTCACCCCACGGACACCACAACATGGCACCGCACCCGGGCACCAACAGGCCCCACTCAGCTCTTTTAGCTGATAGATTGCTCCTTTAAGGATGGAAGTTTTTCCGACAAGACTGGATCGTGATGTGATTTCTGTCTTATAATTTCGTCCTTATATACCCCTAGCTGTGACATATGCGCAGCTAGGTACTTTAAACTGCAGGCAATTTCGCACGTGCAGCATGAGCTGAGTGTTCGCTCATTATGTCGAAATAACTAAAAATACCCCAAAAATAATAAACTACTCTCGGTAAGGCTGTACGCAGTAACGAAATAGAGACTAGATTTTTGACCACATATACATATTGAACATAGTCGTATACAATTCAGTGACAGAGGTAATGAAAGATCAATGACAAAACTCGGAGCAAACAACATTGTGATTGAAAGGAAAAATGATATTTTATTAAATGTAAAACCTACTATCAATCTCTATACAAAGCAAAAATATACCAAATGAGAATGTAAACAATTTCCTAAATAATATCAAGCTTCCCGCTATACAAGAAGAAAAAGAAACGTGTGAATAGATAATATCAAAAGAGGAAATCGAAATATCTATTGACATGATGACTAAAAACAGGGCACCAGGCCTAGATGGCTTAACATCCGAGTTTTATCAGAAATTTAAAAAAATAATTAGCCCAATTTTACAGAGACTCTATAATGAAATTTTCATAAATGAGGAAATGACGAAAACAATGAAGACAGGGCTCATAACCTTAATCATTAAAAATAAAGGGGACATGTTAGACTTTAAAAAATGGCGCCCAATCTCCCTTCTAAACCTCGACAATAAGATACTCACCACCGTACTAGTTAACACATTGAAAAAACACGCTGAACGATCTAGTCATGAACATCGTGCGGTGAAGAAGGGAGACAATTAACTGATAATATTCTATATATTAAATCAATTCTTGAATATATGTACACAAATGATAAAAGCGACCAAGAGAAGGCATTTGATAAAATAGAATTAAACTTTATCCTTACAACGCTTAAGAAAAACGGCTTCAGAAACAATTTTATAAGCCGGGTACAGACACTGTACAATAAAAATTCAATCTACAATACAAATTAATGGGGCCCAAACAGACACTTTCGACATCACAAGATCAGTCAGACAAGATTGCATCCTCTCAATGTTACTGTATGTAATTGGGATCGAAACGTTTAACAGAGCCATCCAAGACGACAATGATGTAGAAGGAATTAACATTCCAAATTATAGAAATCAAATAAAAACGTTTCTACACGCCGATGACTTGTCAAATTTTATAACTACTTTTGATTCGTATAAACACCTAATTAAACAATTTAAAATTTTTAGCGAAGCCTTCGGCTCAGATAATAACCATGAAAAAAACAGAGATTTTATTAATTGGAGACTGCAAAAAAAGCGTAACACACAACTGGAAAAAATACAAATAACTCAGACATATATTTTTAATTCGACATGGCATGTGTTAAATATAATGAATTTTGAACTTTATTGCATAAAAAAGAAGCAGCAATTTACACGTTCGAATGGAACAAAATTTGTAAAATCTCGCGTTTCACGCTCCAAAAGGACAAAGATAAGGTAGGGATGAAAAACCCCAATTTGAAACTAAAACAAACATCAGTTTACTTGATAGGATGAATACATTACAATATCCGCCAACACACCTATGGCAAGGAATATATATATATATATATATATATATATATATATATATATATATATATATTGGTTCAGTTTTCGACTACCGCATAATATAGATATATATAATAATAACTTTACCAATTAATACAGCCGCACAAATCTGCTTACAGACAGTACCCAGCGCTAAAAGAATATAGAGCACAGAGCAAGATATGGGAAACAAAAAATAATAATGAAATTTTTGAAATTATTAAACAATATAAATTACCACCCAACAAGGTGGAACTAAATAAACTGTTTTTAAACTTTAATGATATATGGAAACAATGGATAAAAATCAAAAACCCGAAAGATATAACACAAATTTACGAATACCTTCACGATGCATGGTGGACTGGAGAATTGGCATACAAAACGAGCGTCATGCGAACCTTTCCCAAATGTCAACTATGCAAAAGTTTATTGACAATAAAACTCACTTAATTCTACTGTGTGAATCACTAAGAGACAAGAGAAATGATTAAAAAAACAAATAATAAATGCAACGGACCGTTTTGATAAAAAATCACTACTATATACCGAACAAATAAATGATAAGCTACTATACCAAGAAACCATAAAATTCATACTTCATGTAATTGAAAAAAGAAGGCAATCCATATGGATACCTGATAGATATAAATTGTACCGAACACGGCGCAGAATCTGTATTATCTTTGAATATTAGGTAAATATAATGATAACGTCATCAACCGTTATTTCTACTATCCGAACTTTGACTACATATTTCTGTACTGGAAATTTAAATAAAATTATAAAATGATAATAAAAAGCAGGATAAACATTTTATCTTGTGAAATTACTTTCATGATGTTATTCAGCATATTTACTGCAGGATAGAAACTGGTAGAAAGGGCTGCTTCCGTCAGATCGATATTGCTAGAAAGGCATTGTGACCGTAATGGTGAAAATAAAGGTTAATTCGCCGATTGGATTCAGGACATGGTCATTTAAGAGTTATGCGTTGGTATGTCACTATCTTTTGAATGTGTATGTGTAGTGTGTCAGTCTTCTTGCGATTCTGAAACGATAAAAGACTCGTGAGAAAAAGTCGAATCGAGCGAAGGGTTGTCTTCACGCTTGCACTCCCTGTGTTTATTTATATTACTGATAGAGGTAGTTCGTGTTGTCAGAGATTTCTCCGTACTTTATTCATAAAACGTCAACCTGCTGTGATCATGCAAACAGACAAACACCCAGACACTAGAGTGGGAACAATACTCTGTTATACATCAAAACATGACCGACGTCAAAGGCAACGACACAGAAATGACACCGTCTGACACGCGCTACTATGTGTGAAATGAACAATGTAAATAAGAAGTCGTTTGACGTCACCGACAAAAGAAGCGAACAACGGAAACACGACCTAAATGTGAAACAAAAACCTGACGGAGCCATTCGTCCTTCTACTTAGGAGAGGGAAATGAATGACAATTTTTATTAAAAGTAAGTTTTACCCCATAAATGTACAGAAATGGCATCTGACGGAGAGATAACTCATTAGTATTAGCAGCAATGTATTCCTACACCAAATTAAAGTTGCAATGGAGGCTTTTTTTCAAAACTTGTCAGCCAAAATTTCTTTAAATTCTGTCCTAGCACATAATAGTGATTGTCGAATATGGACTGGAAATGTAACTTCCAATGGATTATATGGCCTATTATCATATAGTGACCCTGAGACAAACACATGGAAGAAAAAGCATGTCCACAGACTGGCATTAATGGTCAAGTTGAGAAGTCTGGCTATTCCAAAGGAGCTTGATGCATCCCATTTATGCCATAATAGTTTGTGTGTGAATGCGGATCATCTAAATCTAGAACCGCATTCCATCAATAATAATAGGCAGTGCTGCAGAGGTTATGGGTATTGCAATGGCCATGGTGACTTTCCAGACTGCATGATGAAGTTGAAATTATAACAATGAATAATACAGGTATCATGATATATCCTATACACCCACCCACATCCATGTTGAATTATGCCTGGCATTGAAGGATGGATGGATGAATGGATGGATGGATGGATGGATGGATGGATGGTTGTATTGAGTAAGGAGGAGAAAAGAGAGTGTAGTCTTTATTTCAGTATGTCATTCATGTTGGTATAAAAGTGCTGTTTTAGATTCCTTCCTTCCTTCATGCATTCATTCATTCATTAATTCATTCATTCATTCATTCATTCATTCATTCATTCATTCATCTAGTAAGTCATGCTATATTATTTATATTTTATGTTGGAATTTCTTTTACAAATTTATTTATTTATTTTGCTTTTTAATTTCTTTATTTGTGTCTTCATATTCAGAAAAACTCTTTCGACCCCTCCATAGGTCTCATCAGGTGGTAGTAAGTAACACAACTGCACATATCATGCGTTGTGCTACCTACGGATTTCCCCACTACAGTTTTCCCTTCTGTACCATATGTTCTTTTTGTGTCTATTAACAACATTCATGTTGCACATGGAATTAAAACAATCTTTTATCTCTGCAGTGTCCCTTGGCTAAACCTGTGCATAGGAGTGATCATCCTTGGTGTCTAGAAGTCCTTTGCAGTAGTCAGACTTTCTATTGCCTTGCTGAGTCCTGTACCTCAGATGAGCCTGGATCATGTTTCCTCGTCTTGCTAGGAGACGTCGCCTAGTTTGTGAACGCTTTTGATACAACTGATGGTAAGTGCAGCGTTTATCCATTGTATCCAGTGATTGCAAAGTCCTTGATGACAGTTGACCTTTCAAGTGTGTCACCTTTGCTTTCAGTGATGATCTCAAGCTATTATTGAGTCTGTGCATTGTTGAATGCACTCTTGCCTCAAAGTTTCTGGAATAGTTCACATTTTAGGGTAAGGAAACACTGATTGATCTGTTCATAGCCTCACGTTTCTGTGTGTTTGTATTCAGTCGCAGTCTTTGTACAGCATCACAGGAGAGTTTCATTCTGAGAACTTCTAACAGGATTGTCTTATCATTTTCTGTCATGTTAAGATGAATCGCTTTATGAGGACCTAGGTATGCTGATCGCATCCACCAGTTGTTAGTACTTCCTCCCCCACAAACCTTGGAATAACGCCGGAATTTTGAGCAGTCCCCTGAATAACAGCGCAGAGTGGCATCCAGTACTTGTGGAAGTTGACCTTTAATTTTTATAACATCACCTCTGTTATCCTTCATCAGTTGCTTGAAGATCAAACTGCACCGAGCTTTGATGTCTTGACTGATAATTTTCTGTTTGAGCCTTTTTCCTTCTCTTGTTGTTCTTCCTGGAAACATTTCGGCACTAAATACTGCAGAGTTGCACCGTTTGAACTGTGACCAACACAGATGGATGGCGTCTGACAGTCTTTCTACTTTCCACATTGGATGCAGAATGTTGTAAGCAGCTTAGGAGCCGGCAGCACCATGTGCATCTCCATCTGTAGTTACGTGTTTAATGAGAATCTCTTGCAGCACAAATTTGTTTCCAATTTCTCTTGCCATCTCATACTCTGAATGTGGTGCAACTGGTGACATATTTGATGTGCAGTCAACATGGCCTACTGTACATTTCACATCAAAACCTTTCCCCTTCAGCCATGCTCCAGCCCAGCAGAGCTTGTTTTCTACTGTACAATCCACAATGTGCTGTAACAGTTTCACAGGCGATTCCAACAGCTTGTGATGAACTTTGGACAAGGTTACGTTTCATGTCCAAAGCTAACGGCATTATATCTGGCATCAAAAGCAACATTTATTTGTTCAGGATGCTGAACACCACGCATGACATTAACCTGTCTGACTAGTTTAAGTTTGTTTGTCATATCAATTTCATTGAGCTCAACGGCTGCTTTGCCTACAATGTTGGATGCTCTTTGCATAGATGATGTGCTAGGTGGTGGAATGTCAGTGGCTGGAAGCAAGTATCTAGCTCTGGTGTTGCCCATAGGGCTATCTAGTAGTCCAGCTTGAAACATCAGATTAACAGCAGCAGGATTTGACCCAGGTTTATTTGTTCTTATCTCCTCATATAACTTGTACTCTGGTGACTTAAAACTGCAGTTTTTACACATCATAGTCTGCTTCCAAGCAAGTCCCCATTTTCTTTCATTAACAGTTTGGAACTCTGGCCTGTCACACATGTTGAATTGATGCCCATGACGATCAATGATATCATTCCAAATTTCAACATTTTTTTTCATGCATATGATTTGTGTTCCATCTTGCTCATTTAATTCTATCTTTTTCAGGTCCAGTTTTGATTTGAATGATGGTTGTAGAGTTTTTGCAGACCCCGGTTTGGCATTAGAGTCTGGAACCTGAGCAGATGAAATAGACCCATTTGTCGGCTTTGAGGGGCCCCGAGTGGCCGAGTGGTCTAAAGCGCTGTCCGTTACGGACCACTGCCACCTCACCTCTGTCTGCGTAGGTTCGAGTCTAAGATTCGGCTAATGTTGTTAAGTGAGAAAGCTTGCCAGTAGCTTCTCGTGGGTCGGTGGTTCTTTTTGGGGTTTTTCCGGTTTCTTCCTCCACCACTAATACTGGCCGCCATGTATAGCCTATATATTTTGCTGAAAAATGTCGTTAAACCATTAAAAAAAAAAAAAATTGTAGGCTTAATTTTTTAAATTAAAATATTTTGTTTTTTTAATTTCCAATTTTTCCAGTGATTATACACCTGGTGTCAAAATTTCAGCTGTCTATCATTAATAATAAAATTTTAATAGCATATTAAAGTCTCATCAATACTGCCTGCACAGGCCATACACCACAATTAATTTTACTATATGTTCTCTACATATATTTCTCAGCACTGGCCTTTCCACAGTGAGACAATCAATACAAATCATATGTTAATCTAAAATACCTCCAAAGATGACTTCACGGTGAAATTCTTGTCAAGGGTTGACCGGCATTTTGTTGAGTGACTGCACTGTAAACAAAGCAGCATGTACACAGAACACTGATTTCACTTCCGGATCATCACTAAGGCCTAATTGCACAGTGTGCACTGTCGCCAAAATACATACAGACAACCACTCTCTTCTATCACCACCAAAATGAGAGAGGAAAAAATGTTCTAAAAAAAGACTGGAACTACATTCGTGGGTACTGAACTGGAAGTATTAATTATGATAACATTCCATATAGTTGACTTGCTGTGTTAGGAACTATATTTATCTTAGCTGTAAAAAGCAGCTATGCAATATTTTAAATGAATATATATTTAATAGTTTAATATTTTAGTCATATCGACTCAAGTTTTTAATCTCACATTTGATGAATTTAGTGTATCCAGTTCCACTACATGTACCTTTTATAGAGATAACTAAGATATGTAAACAAAAACTGAACAACATTGTACTATTCATGGAGAGCATGGTTGTAGTTCATTAATATATTTTAAAATGTGTGTGTGTGTGTGTGTGTGTGTGTGTGTGTGTTAGTCTACAGTGTTGCAGTTTATAGTGATGTAGCCTGTAGTACGATGTTCCACACAGTCACATTATCCTGACACTAGGCCTACTAGTCCTAACACTAACCTCTCAACTATTTGTATAAGTCTTTGTTATGTTCCAGCCATGGTAAAGCTAAACTGTAAAACATAATCGCTTATAATACGCCATGCAATTATATACACATAAGGGTTCATAAGAATAAATGGGATTCGCGTTTGACAAGATTACTATTCAAAGGCGAGGCATGCTAATACATTTTTATCTCTGTTTAAGCAAACATTTGATGTCAATGCGATGATAAACTGGAGTTGAGGAATTTACAACTCTGGCATAGATTATTTGTCAGATCTTGATATTGTTCATGTTTACAAATGTGCAGGCCGTACATTCATTCTAACGATTAAAATTTAAATGCAGTGGATACCTGAGTCAAATAGTGTCAACTTCAGTTGGAAAGAAATATGTTTGGTTTCTTTTTGGTTGTTGTTTTTTTATGCCAGAATAATTATTATGCATAGAAAACCCTGCCTATTGTCAAATATATTTAATAATGGTGTTGCATATAGTCCTATCTATATAACAGGCTCAGCAAAATTTAGGTAAATAGAGATTAAAAGTGAAATTCAGCATGAAATTCAGCATGGGACGATTCATTTATTAACTAAACTTTTATCAAGTTGTCAGCAGCTTGGATCCTTTTTCTGGTCATATGTGCTAATGAGCATATACTGTTCGTGACAAAATTTCTGCTCTTGATCCCTCTTCGGTGTATTTGAACTTGCCCACTGTTTCCAGTTACTGTCCTCTGACTTTGATCTTGGCTGAGACTTGTTTCCCACTGTTTGTCATCAGCTTTGTCTTCTCGGCGCTGATCTCCATTTCAAATCTGGAAGATGTTTCATCCAGGTTCTTCACTAAGGTGACAAGCTCGTCTTCACTGCATGCCAGCCCATCAATGTCGTTTGCAAAGCGGAGGTTGGTGATCATATGCTCTCCAATGCTGCCTATCCCACAGTGGTTTTCCAGGGCTTCGCTCATGATGCGAGTAGATGTTGAAAAGCGTGGGTGACACGAGACCGCCCTGACGTACTCCAACTGTTGTTTTGGACCAGTCTTCCACATAACCTTGAGCAATCATTGCACTGGTAGTCTTGGCGTACGGCTGCTTGATGGTATTGGTCAACTTTTGACTCATGTTGTACTTCTTCATTGTGGCGCACGATGCCTCATGCCACACTCTGTCAAAAGCCTTTTTGAAATCTAGATGATAGATGTCTTGTTGATGTTTCGAGTACTTTTCAAACAGAACCCTGAGATTGAATATTTCTTCTGTTCTGCTTCGTCCATTCCATAATCCTGCCTGTTCTTGCTTCAGTGATTACTTCTTCTTATTGTGGGTTCAGTCTGTCGAAGATAATCTAAAGCATCTGGTTACTAGCATGGCTGATCAAACTGATCGTTCTTTAATTTTGGCACAGTTGGAGATTGTTTTTTCGGAGGAGTGTTATAATCATTGAATGGGTCCACTGTGCTGGCCATTCACCTGTATGATCTTGTTGCAGATCTTGTTGCAGATCTTGTTGCAGATTTTTGTTAGTAGCTCTATCTCTGAACCCCTCCCCCTTGATAAGTCCAGCTGGGATGTTGTCTACTCTAGCTGCCTTTCCATTCTTCAGTGCTCTTACTGATGATCCCACCATTCTTTGAGAATGGGGAAATCATCATCGTTTGTTGAGTTTGGAACTTCAAGCACATCTACATAGAGCGCATCATGAGCGAAGCCATGGAAAACCACTGTGCTTGTCCGGTGATGGGCACTTCAGTTACATTCCTTTGTGGTGTGAAGCTTTCGCGCATGGCTATAGTAAACACATTGTAAAGGTGCCTAGAATGGGGTATCTTTCCAAATTATGGATCTTCAAGCTGTAATTACTCCATGATCATGCTGATTTTTGGCAATGTACGTCTTTGTCAGCCAACATTTGATTTGACTGCAGCATTTGACACAATAGATCATGATATATTACTTCACTGTCTCCAGCATGTATTTGGCATTCAGAATATAGCCTTACAGTGGTTCAAGTCCTACTTGGTCAACAGGACACAAATTATATCTGCAAATTGAATAGATTCCAGCCCAGTTGATCTATGTTGTGGTGTTCCACAGGGGCCTATTCATAGATCATCACCCAGAATCTCAGCAATTCATAACAAGCTGCAGATGAATGTTAATAAAACGGAGGCTATTCTGATCACAATACAAAGACTTTCGCGTTCACATCCTTTACCTCAGACAATAAATATCAGCAACACCAACATTAAATTCTCATAGTCAGTACGAAACCTAGGTGTTACTCTAGACGTACTCTCACATTGAACCAACATGTCATGAACATATGCAAGGTTGCATATCTTGAACTGAAACGCATCAGTTCAACTCGTAAATATATTTCAGTTGATGCCACTAAAACACTTGTGTGTTCATTATTACTTTCAATGCTGGACTATTGTAACTCAATTCTGTCTGGTTCATCACACTATTTACTCTAGAAACTTCACAAAATTCAAAACACAGCTGTTCGGATCTTCTTTAGAGTACCTCGATCAGATCACACCTCACAACTGCTTTATACCCTACACTGGCTGTCAATTCGATACAGAATGAAGCACAAAATTTGTTCTCTGTGCTATGTTTCACTGACAGACTCCAGACCAACATACCTATCCGGCCTCCCCCATGTCTACACATCAGCAAGATACTTACGCTCTTCTTCAGACAATCGTATACTCCTTGTTCCCACTATGAAAACGAAGTCATATGGGCAACGTTGTTTTGCATACTAGGTAATGTGGAACGAATTGCCCATCTAAATTAGACACTAAGACACAGTAGTGCATTTGCGAATGCAGGAACAAACTTAGAGACCAAATAAAGTTTTGTATCTTATATGTTTTCAGCATGTTTTATGTTTTCCAATTTCATTGGTTTTGTCATTTGTTTTTCTGAAGTGTAGTCATATCATTATAGATGGTGTAAAGCGCTTAGAGCTTCTAAAGATTAGGCGCTATACAAAGTCCTCAATATTATTATTATTATTTGAAAGTAGAGATGCCAACGTTGACCATGTGGATGAATTCATAGACTCACAGCAATAAAAATCTTTCAAAAGAAGCAGGCGACTGAACGTTATATCAGAAATGTGCAGCGTTGGCTGAATGCTAACTACTTTGTAACCAAATGTGCACTCACGTAGTGTAGGCGATTTACGTTTAGTTTGATTAAATTCGTTTTGGAATGAACTAAAATAAATGTTTCGTGGACCACCACATTCCGCGTTAACTTTTCTGATACAATGTTGTATCGTTTAATTTGTACGTACCCCAAAGACTATATTTTCCAGATGAAAATCCGTGATTATGGCATTTCAATTTTTTTTTAAAGCTTCTGATAAATTTGGGCACTGAGCAAATGTGCTTTTCTAAATATTATTACATGTTATGCTATAATTATCATTTAACATCTCCATACCAACAATGATTACTATTACTTTTTTCAGGAAATGGTCAGCCTGTAAGTGTAACCCAGGTCTACTGGAGAGAAGGTAGTTGAATGTGGTGTACATTTGTTCCTTGACATTAGATTGTTTGTTATTTCGAAAAGCTCTATGCAGCTTGAACTCTCCATGATCTTGGTATTGTAGTGGGATAATTTGGCTAATTGGACTATATTTGTGACGTTCTTCTTAGCTCCTTCATATATTTGTTTATGAATAGTGAGTCTGGTGGAAAGCCAAAGCCTCTCTACTTTACGGCGATGTATTTTAGCAATGCAAGCTGATCCCAAACACTGCTATAACAAGGAGAACACTGTTTTTATTGATACTCTGCAGTTGGTGACAGGGGCATATTTTTCCGGCAATGAACGCAGGCAGTTATCGAGTTGTTCTGCTGTATGAGGTAAGCAAGTTGTTAGGTTTTCTTGGCTGTCACACATTAGCTTGGTTCTATTTATCAAACGGGGGTTTCTCTTAGTAGCAAATAAAGGTGGAGAGTTAGCGACTGATTCGTCGAGATAGCATATAATACAGACGTGATCTGATGCAAGTTTGTGGGATACAAGGGTGAATTGCATTATATTATCATCAGGTCAATGAAGAAACCAGTCTAAAATGTGACCAAGTTATAGGACACACGGTACGAATTATATCGAAGAACTATGACCTAGTCTAAAAATGGGTGAACAAATTATAGAGTATATACCGGTTTGGTGATCCATAATTGGTTCATAATATACAGCTTGGGCTCACTGAAGTCATTTTCACTTCCTGGACCTCAAATGTAAATTGTAGAAAAAAGATCCGTAAACTCTTTTTACTTTTCAGATATTTTATAATTTTTTCATTGCATTTTTCAGAAGCTGCTACTGCCTACTTCATCAAAATTCGTTTTCCATATTTTAATAATCGCTCACGTTAGTGTACTTTTGGTAAATTTGTCAAGCCTATGGGAGCATCCATTTTGTTATACCATGTGCTTAGATCATGTACAACTTCCACAAGTAAAGTGCAATGTCAACCACATTATAGCAAAGTAGCATAGAGATATTCCAACATTATCTTTATTGTGCATGTTACAAATGAAAGCAACTTCACATAACATACGTCACTAACTGAAAAGTACATAATAACTGGTGAACGTCCTCAAAAGACTACAGGACACATGGTACTAATTATATCGAAGAACTATGACCAAGTCTAATAATGAGTGAACAAATTATAATAGAGTATAAACGGGTTTCGTGGTCCATAATTGGTTAATAATGAAAAGTAAAATTTTAGTAAAAATATCTTTTGAGAGCTTATCCTATATGTAATGTTTTTAAAATTTAGACAATATTCTATTGATCCAATATGAGTATTTTTACAGGCTTCACTTAGGAGTACTCAAAAGGAAAGTAGCACCTTATTAATTTGATACAGAATCAATAACATATGTTTCATGCACATGTAGATATTATTAAAATATGACGTGGCTCATATGTTGTTATCGACACAGAAGTTTGCAGTAAGGATAGTTGTGCATGGAGAAATATAGGTCTGATCATTAGCACCCAGAAATGTTAAGTTATTGAATCTGGAATATGATTGAGTTTCCCTATGTTCACTATAGGCTTTGAATTAGTACCGCGAGTCCCAGAGCGGAGAGCCTTATCTACGTCGAGGTTAGATCGTCTTTAAACGCGTGTTTCAGCTTCTTCTTTTATTATAGATTTAACAATGTTAATTTCAAGATTTTTCGACATTTTTAATATAGCAGAAAAAACTAAAGCAAAGTAAATATTTTGAAAATGTCTGCAGTAATGCATTCTTAACGGAAAAGACCCATTTTGTTCAAGTCAATATAACGGTACTTATTTCCTCCCTTTCATTTTATTGTCTCCCCTGAACTAATAACACATACTAATATTTTTAGAAAAAAAAGTAATTTGTTCTAGATACAAGTTATAACTTATAACAATATTTTTTTTTTATTATAAACACTAAATGTAGTGGATCAAGAAAATTTGTTTTCTTAGGATCGAAATTTTTTGTGTTCAAATATTGTAAACACTTCTGTACATGAAGATATTGTTTTACATAATTGTCAGATAAGACAGACAAATATATATATATATATATATATATATATATATATATATATATATATATATATATATATATATATGATAGAACATAACTAATTTTAGTATACTTATAGTCACTTTAAATATTGTTAAGTATATGTTGTCGATAATTAAATTCTTTGCTAAACATACTTGTATGTAAATTTTACTAACCTCATCTTATGTCCTTTTATTACCTCTAAATGAAACTAACCACAGCATCAGTAACCTGCTCGTCTGTTGTAAAAACAAAAAAGAATGTGTACTGGGTTACACATACAGACATTATTTAAAAAAAATTAGTTAATGATAGATATCAAAAGTGTTATGGAGATGTTATATGTATTTAAAAAAAATTAGGAAAGGATAGATATCAAAAGTGTTATGGAGATGTTATATGAAAATTTGCATAACGTATAAGGCTGTTTAGAAAAGCACATTTGCTCAGTGCCCAAACTTATAAAACCAAAAAACGGAAGCTTTTAAAAAAAAAATTGAAAGCCCATAATCACGGATTTTCATCTGGAAAATATAGTCTTTGAGGTACGTACAAATAAAACGATATCACAAAAGTTAACGCGGAATGTGGCAGTCCATGAAACTTCTATTTTAGTTCATTCCAGAACGACTTTTATATTTGGGTGTCATTAGTGCTCGATTGGTGAGACACTGGGCGGATCTATAACACTTGAGAGCGGCTGAGAGTATAGAATGAATAGAACAAGTCCAATAACAAACTCCTGTGGAACACAACATATTCGATCAACTGGGCTGAAGTTTATTCCATAAGTAGGACTGGAACCACTGTATGGCTGTATTGTGAATGTCAAATATATGCTGGAGACGGGAAAGTAATATATCATGGTCTATTGTGTCAAATGCTGCAGACAAATCAAGGAGGGTGAAGACTATAATCTTTCCACTTCCAAAGCAGAGAGAATGTCATTAACTACTTTCAGAAGTGTAGTTTCAGTAATGTGGCTAAGCAATATACAGAATGTACATTGCTAAGAAGACTGTTTGAATTCAAAAAGTTACAAGTTCGGTTAAAACAACTGTTTCTAAGATTGTTTGTATGAACCGAAGATTAGAAACTGGGCGGTAGTTCTTTAAATCGTTTTAGTCTAGTGTTGGTTTCTTCAGCCAAGGCTTTACGATGGCAGTTTTGAAAATTGATTGGAATTCCCCGGATGAGAGAGAGAGAGAGAGAGAGAGAGAGAGAGAGAGAGAGAGAGAGAGAGAGAGAGAGAGATTAATAACATCAGTTAGTAAAGGCAATATTGGATCTAAAAGCACGCAAGCATCAGTGATGTTGGAATTAGATCAAGTTCACATGACTTTGGTGCACTCTTCATTACGAGTTGATAGCTGTTGCTAAAATTCTGTATCGTAACTGTATGGTGACAACGAGTCAATTGAAAGTGTGCTGTCAAGTGTTTCTCTAATGGTTTGTACTTTGTCACCTGAGATATTTGCAATTAGGTCCGGAAGGTCTACTGGAGAGAAGGTAGTTGGATGTGGTGTACATTTCTTCCTTGACATTAGTTTGTTTGTTATTTAGAAAAGCTCTATGCAACTTGAATTCTCCATGATCTTGGTATTGTAGCGGGATAATTTGGCTAAATGAACTATATTTGTGACGTTATTCTTAGCGCCTTCATATATTTGTTTATGAATAGTGAGTCTGGTGGAAAGCCAAAGCCTCTCTACTTTACGGCGATGTATTTTTATCAATGCGAAGCTGGTCCCTAACACTGCTATACCAAGGAGAACACTGTTTTTATCGATACTGTGCACTTGGTGACTGGGGCATATTTTTCCAGCAATAAAGACAGGCAGTTATCGAGTTGTTCTGCTGTATGAGGTAAGCAAGTTGTTAGGTTTTCTTGGCTGTTACACATTAGTTTGGTTCTATTTATTATACGGAGGTTTCTCTTAGTAGCAAATAAAGGTGGAGGGTTAGGGACTGATTCGCCGAGATGGCATATAATACAGACGTGATCTGATGCAAGTTTGTGGGATACAAGGGTGAATTGCATTATATTATCATCAGGTCAATGAAGAAACCAGTCTAAAATGTGACCAAGTTATAGGACACACGGTACGAATTATATCGAAGAACTATGACCTAGTCTAAAAATGTGTGAACAAATTATAGAGTATATACCGGTTTGGTGATCCATAATTGGTTCATAATATACAGCTTGGGCTCACTGAAGTCATTTTCACTTCCTGGACCTCAAATGTAAATTGTAGAAAAAAGATCCGTAAACTCTTTTTACTTTTCAGATATTTTATAATTTTTTCATTGCATTTTTCAGAAGCTGCTACTGCCTACTTCATCAAAATTCGTTTTCCATATTTTAATAATCGCTCACGTTAGTGTACTTTTGGTAAATTTGTAGCAGCAGAGAGGGTGAGCCGGACAACATTTTTAGACAAGTATTCACTGAAATCACGCTTAAAATCAATGAAACCAATGACATCAGGCCCAAAAGTCAATGACATCAGGTCCCAAATGTGTGTGTGAATCATGGATTAGGTCCAAAAAAAAATTATGAAAAAATCAATGAAATTAATGAAATCAAAAACTTTTCAACTATTACATTTTTTGGGAAAAAGGGACTACAACGTCGTTGTCACTACCCTCTCTGCTGCTAGAACTTTCAGTTGGGGTTAACCGAATATTTGATCCAGTCCGATACGATATCGTGTTCCAGACTTGGGGGGACGAAAATCCTCTTAGGATTTCACAAATAGACTAATTTGTAAAACCTCCTCTTGTAAATCAATCAGATTATTAGACTGGTCAGTGAGTTTGAAATTAATTCTGGTTAATGAATTATTATGACATCGCATATTGACTGGATTCACCGGGGATTCAATTATTAAAAACCCTGGAGGAGCTATTGGTGCAAATGAATACAAAATATATCCCTGTTGAGCTTGATTTGATCGTTCTAAATTTATTTGATAGCTTCCTTCTATCACATCACATACTAAATTGAGCGCAATCACCGTTGAAATATTCACATTGAACGGAGCGATATGCCTGCCACCACCATCTGGGTCATTATTATGGGTCAGGATTTTTATTTCCGGTGATGTTGTTTTTTTCCACGCATCATGAATTATTTTAAAACCAATATCGATGGCATCACTGAGAGATTTTTGTAGTTCTAAGATATTATATCCTGGTAGTTTGACTGTTGGTATATCCTTGACGGGGATGCCCTTGCCTCCTGCAAAAATTGTTCTTGTTGTAGGATTACTGTCATCTAATATCTCTTGAATAATTTGTGAATTAAATTTTTTCATATCGTCGATAATTTTGTTACATGTTTCTACGACACTGATAAATTCATCTCGGGTAAGAGAGCCGGATTTAAGGGGTATTAACAACAGTGAAAAATCATTATTCATTGCTGTGAAATTTTCAGCGATTTTAAGTTCGTTAACAAAAAGATATTTCCCTCCCTTATCTATAGTGCCAAGAGCAAAAAAGATTCTAGCAATACTGTAATCTCTATAACTCTTTACTGGATTATCAGATTTTATCCTGTCTGTGATATAATCGGTTTTTTGAGGTTCTGGTAAATCAACGGTTTCCCCCCTTGGTGGTAATTCAGGCCATCCTAGTACTGTTCTTATTGAGCTTTGATAGATATCTACGACGTATTCTTCTGAGTTTATTTCAATGGCAGATGATAGTGTTGGTTCATGAACTGTTATAGCGATTTTTGACTCTACTCCAGTAATCGATTTTATTCTACGCGCGAATTCATTATTGATTTGTTCAATTTGGTATGATCCGGTTGGTATGGAAACAACATTCCAGTCTGGGGTGCCGTCTGGTTTATTCTTATTTGCAAATACCAGTGAATTATTGGGTTGTTGACCACCAAATGATTTTGACCTAATATTTGGCCAACTGTGGTATACTCGTAATTTTGCTAGCGCTATCTCCTTCACTGGGACCGGAGAGGGGAAATTCACACTGAATTCTGGATTCGTTGAGGTTATTGAGATCATGCTTGTTTGTACTGGTTTTGTGTTCTCCACTATTTGTTGAAGTAATTCCATCTGTGATGTCATTGTTATTATATTCATGATGTATTTCTAATTTTGACATCGCAGAATCATATATATCTACCATCGCTGAAAACTCACTCTCTGATATAATTGTATCATCGAGCGATGACGATATCAATGAGGATAATTGCGAGTATGCAGTGGACACAACATGAAATTGAATTATGTAGTCTTGTAGTTTCCGTTGGCTGCATGATGATATTTTTTTTGTGATTATTGAAATTATTCCAGCGATTGTTGTTGCCGCAGAAATGCAAATTGGAACAGCTATCGGGGCCATCATTGTCACTGAAGACAGTATAATACCGGCTCCGGTGATTACACCACTCACAGCGTACACAGTAACATCAATTGCGGTAATTCTCCTGCGATATTTTTTAATTTTCAATTCATACTCCTCAGACAAGGTTTTGAGTCTAGTTTGATACTCTCTGACCTGATCATAGCGATATTGCGATGATGAAATCATTTTTATTTTAAATACGCTAGCGTTTTCAATTACGATTTACTTAAATCCGCTACGAATTCCACATACCACGTTGTTGAGACCCTAACCAAATTTTTATCAGTAGATGTGATTGTAAACTTTTCAGTTGTACCCTTGTCGATGATCGTTGAAATCGTATTATTGACCCCGGATGAACTGGACGATGATATATTAAATTGAGACAATGGTGTTACTAGTGTTAATCGATAAATACCCTTAACGGTTGCAGTGATATCTAATTTGTTGTTTGTAGGTGTCCACTCAAATGATCCGTGTTGGATCGTGTATACTACGTTGTTGGTTTTCTCATGAGGAATTTTTGTTTTTTCAATGGCTGTTATCATCCTCGTTGCATCCCCCTTGATGCCTTCGATGAAAGTTTTCGTCTCATCGATGGATTTTTTAATATCAGGGAGTTTTATTTCAATTTTATCGAATGTAGTTCCAATAAATTTATCAATGATATTTCTACGAAATGCGGTAAACTGTTTTATGTGTTCTTCGGTTTTAGATTGAAGTGTTGCTAGTTCTAACGCAGAATCGTTGAGAGTTTTAAATCGATCTGTAATCGTCGAAAAAAGTACACCCGGTTTGAGTTTACCCTGATCGGAAAATAACGCGATAGTATCCTCGATTGCGTTTTGTTGTTTAACTAAAATATCATCCAGAGAGATATTACTGGTTTTCAATTTACCCTGATCGGAAAATAACGCAACTGTGTTCTCGATTGCGTTTTGTTGTTTAACTAAAATATCATCCAGAGAGATATTACTGGTTTTCAATTTACCCTGATCGGAAAATAACGCAACTGTGTTCTCGATTGCGTTTTGTTGTTTAACTAAAATATCATCCAGAGAAATATTACTGGATTTCAATTTACCCTGTTTGTCTTGAAATACAACTATTTCATTCGGGTCAACACTTGTTAAGTTCAACGTCTCAGCGATTTCATCTTTAATTTTTTTGTTATATCCTTGATAGAATCAGGGGTTGCAGTGTCATCGGGTTTGGGTTTCAGAGGTCTTCCCCAAATATCAATCATGTTATTGTAAAACTCTTTCTCTCTCTAAAAAGCGATTACTAGTGTAGTCATTAACGACAATATGAGGTGGTTTTCCCCTTGGGTTACCCAAGGAGTTAGAAATAGCGTCAAGGACATTTAATACTTCACTGCCACATATTGGTGGGTCATTGATTTGTTGTGTTGGTAGCGTAGAATACCAAGTCTTCATTGGAAGGGTTTTTATATACCGCATAAACTCTTTTGGTGGGGCTAATCCATATGAATCAAAATAGACAATCCCACGTGGATCAATAGCGTATGCAACCCAGTGAGTTCCAGGTCCGGTGCTGTTATCGAGATTAATAATACCTGTTTCAGTTTTGTTTGGTTGATGTGGTAATTGATCTTTCATAAAAACTCCTCTGAAATTTTTAATCACTAGTTTTTTAGCCGCATCCATTAAATCAAAATTGGACATGGGAACCATCGAAGATTTCTGTATTAATAAACCGTTCCTGGTAGTCTCAGGCCTGATCCGTGAACGGATCTCCCGCTGTACCATGAATACGGGGTTCCTGGTAGTCTTAGACCCTTTCCGCTGTACCACGAATACGGGGTTCCTGGTAGTCTTAGACCCAATCCTTGAACGGATCGTCTCTTTTTTTTTATATCCTTGTCCAGCTGCCTTCTTTAGTGCCATTCCTGCGGCAGTACCAACGGCTCCTAACGCCGCTGCTTTAGCCACCGCTGGGGCTGCTGCTGCAATCAATGCTGGTATTGCAGCTAACAATGGAAATATACCGCCTG
Source organism: Unio delphinus (assembly GCA_029339505.1). NCBI lineage: Eukaryota > Metazoa > Mollusca > Bivalvia > Unionida > Unionidae > Unio > Unio delphinus. Next base: position 1,150,527 of record JAQISU010000109.1, read on the forward strand.
TTTTCATCATATTTTTAATAGCAGCCGCAGAGAGAGTAATCTGAGCACCTTTTTTATCCTTGAAAGCATCATTGAAATGTTTCACTTGACGAGTTGTCAGCGATAATTTATTTGCACCACCAGTCATTTGATTAGGTTTCAACGTGATTGTGGTTCCACATTTTTTAGCCGATTCTGATTGCAATTTTTTGATTTGACCAGGAGTTAACGTAACACTAATAACACTATATGACATTATATATAATTGATTGATTCTAATTCAATGAAAAATCGAGAAAAATCGTTCAAAGATTTTCTACTGGGGCATCTACCACTCTCATTCTTCCACCAACACCTTCGAGTAGCATTGATTTATCACTGAAAATGACAGCAACCGCTCTATAATCAGCAATAGCACCAACACCAACAGGACGGGTAACATTAGCTCTAAAGTGTATATCAACAACTGACTGTCTCATCAAATCGAGATGTTCCAGTGAGAAGTAATAGATCGGATACAGATTCTTAAAATCAAATTGTGATATTTGCAAACCAGTATCCACATTTTGATCGCGTGCCATAAATGACAACAGACGATGATAAACTCGTGCAATATGATTTTCTGTGTAATTAAGTTGTATATCCTCAGATGGTTCCTGCTGGCCGTTTATTCTCAGTGAGACGTCTTTCACACCTAATTGATCAAATATCATATGACTTCGTTGTTGATTGCCAACTCGTGTGTTATCCTGTAACGCAACGAATATATGACGTGGCGCAGAAACGCCTTGTTTTGATGCTAGGTTCCAAGTGAATAACCCGTTGATATTTGATTGTTTCACATCTGTACTCACGGTTAGCCAACTCAATAACGACTTTCCTCCTTGGTCCATAAATGATAGTAATCGTCCTTCTGCGGTGATTGCTGGAGTCAACACTGGCATCCACAATGATATTTTTGTTAAATTGACTTTACCAGCATCATCATTTACATGATCTGCAGCCGGGTTTGCTGGAATCCTCCAAATTGCGTCATTATCATCACCCTTTCGTACAAGCGATACTGTATGCTTCGCTCCGTAGATAACTTTTCTGACGTTTCTACAGAATCCAAATATGTGATGCAGTGGAATCGCGCATGAAAATGATTTACGATCTCCTTGCAACATTGCGTTTCGTGTTGCAGCTCCTAGATTGAAATTAGGATCGTTGTTTATAATCATATCCTCGACATCAGCATTAGCAGCACCAGCATTATTCTTTGGTCGTCTTACAACAAATGGATTTCCTCCAGCGGTATTCTTACCATCTTTTGCAAACATCATAGAAGGTCCTGCTGATCTTGTGTAATCATCGGAATATCTCGCTAGCCCGATTATTGTTGTAGCCACATCAACATCACGATCTATGGACTCAATTTCTTTTCCATCAATGAGATATCTAGCACTCTCAAATAGCGCCATGATACCATTATTGACAAAACCGACTTGAGTACCATCTGGATACTCTGTATCATTTGTTCGTATAATTTCTCCTTCTACTTCAATAAATGCTTCACAGGGCAAAAAGTATTTACTGGTATCATGGACTTGAAGATCAATTCTTGCTCGACTATTTGAGTCTATGGCATGATAGGCGTAATATTGATAATCGCGTACAGAATCATTCTTGGGGACTGGGGCGTCTATATCAAATGCTGGATCAGATGATTTTTTGAACATTTTATTCTATTTATCAGAGTCTAAATAGTGAAATCGTAAACGATTTTTCCATTTTCATTTTTAAGGCCACTTCCTGCTATCATGTTTGCAATATTGCTTTGGTCCCCTTGATTTACCATCGACGCTAATTTTTCATCTACTGCGTTATTTATTATTTTACTAACACTTGCAGGCATTTCTTCTGTAGACGGTAACGGTTTCTTTTTTCGCCCCACTAATGATGTTATTTTATCCTTCGCAGTTGAAAACGCTTTCCCGGCAAGATTTCCAACAGTACTAATACCCTTATCACGAATAACATCAATGGCTTTCATTGATAACTGTTTAGCTAACGGCATCACTTTTGGGGCCATTCTTGAAAAGAATCCTAAAATGGTATTGCCGAGGCCATCTCCGTAGTATGCTCTATAAACTGGAAACCGTGAATTAACTACATAGACGAGGGTTGGTTTATCATGATTGTAATGGATGATCATTATTATAAAAACAATAGTGTTTTCAATTGTTATTTAATCGCTATGATACCCATTTGCTAACTCGTCAATGAAATCTCGATAGGTTTTGATATCCATGATACCGCCGGCAAATAACCGTCTACAGATATCAGCTGCTTCATTAATTATTTCTGGAGAGCTATTTCCAGCTCGTTTTCCTCCGATGAGAACATCTAATCGTGATATATCATTGATAACACTATCAGGACAAGTGTTTCCAATCCTTGGATTTCCTAATCCACTTCCGCTATAACCAGTTGCTTCATCTAGTTTGTCTGTATCCGTGGTTTGTAAATAATCAAGAGTATCATCATCATCATCATCAGGTGGTAGTTGTTGTTTTTTTTGTCTCCGTGTTGGTGTTTGACGTCGTTCTTCTAAATCATCATCATCATCAGGTGGTAGTTGTTGTTTTTTTTTGTCTTCTTGTTTGTCTACGTGTTGGTGTTTGACGTTTTAGTTCTTGCCGTTCTTCTATTTCTCGTTGTCGCTCTTCTATTTGTTCTCTTTTATAATTACTAATTCCCCTTTGAAATTCCTTGTATCCTATCTCATCCTTATTCAAACGACCAATCCCTTTATTTAGTTTATACAAATAATCGAACCAATCATTACTTGATATTCTATCATTCTTATACTCGTCCTTTAAAAAATCTTTTTTTGAATTATAACTTTGAGCAGCAAAATTACCAAAGGCTTGATAATCCTTTGATTTCAATAATTCAAATTTTTTTATTACTATTTTAGCATGATCAGTAAATTTATTCAACAGAGAAACAGTCGTTTTTTTCGGATCAGTTTGTTCAGTTTGTTCAGTTTTCGCTGCTAGTTTTTCAAGTACAGAAATAAGACCCTCTTCCTTTCTCTTACCGTCAGGATCATCTCCCAGTATAGCACGCTCTACCCCCTTCGTTGCTGTGGTTACTGGTTTAAACAATTCTTCAGACCCCAGAGCAAAATCAGTTTGTAAACTCTGTCGTTGTTGCAGTTTATTTCTTACAGAGTCACGAATTGGTATAAATTTCTTAATTGCATCTAGTCGTTCACGAGCCAATCGGGTTGTTAATGCTTCATTGACCATTATTTGAAATCAGAAACCATTTTTCAATTGTAAAACACTTTTTCAATCCCGACCTAACACCATCGTGCAACTCCTTTTTTGACATCAGTGACATGTCGGATGATTTTTAACACGGTCATGGAAGTGTTATTTCATCGTGAGACACCTTCTATCACTGATGGAGAAAGTGTGGAAATTGTATATAAAATAATTAATACCACAGTTTCTCCACTTTTTTGACATCAATCTGACACATCGTCCATCGATTTTTGACATCCCCCTTGAGGGTCGGCTAAAAAAATGATATGGTCGGAATGATAAATGGTAAGTCACAATCAAAAAATGATAAATGGTCGGGCAATCAAAAAATGATTAATGGTCGGGCAATCAAAATTGTTCATTTTCTTGAATTAATGCTCGTAGGTTTCTAATTTTAGAGTTGACTTCTTTTTTCAATTCGTATTCGTTACCTAATTCTTTTCGTATTCCCTCTACGATAGTATACAACGGAACGAACACACTGATGTCACTGGAAAATGAAAGAGAGTCTTTAATAGAATTCTGAATTTTTTTGATGAGTGCATATTTCTTGGGTAGCATATATTTGTTAGTGCTAACCCCGTATTCTATATCCTGAAAATCAGACACAATTTGATCAGGATTTAATCCATCTGATAGTTTGATATCCTGATTTTTCAATTTTGCTATTTCAACTATGATGCTATTCATGTTTTCAGAATTCATTATTCTATAAGAATGACATATCTCTAATTGGAAATTATGACGCATTAGACATAACTAAATTGAACTTTTTGCCCTGTCTTTTTTGAAATAGCCGATCGATAAATCCTCCCTGCAACTTTTTGAACAGAAGTCGGACAAATATCGAAGTGCCTACCGGCTTCATTCATAGATGAAAATATTTTTTCTTCATTAGTTATTGTATTCAAAGATGTCACAGGTCTCTTCCCAACCGTTTTGCAAGTGCCAGCTCTTCCTCGTTTGGAATTCTCACTCAGTGTGATAGCCTGCAGATTTGATACAGAATTATTCTTTGGATTAGAATCCTTGTGATAAATAACAAAACCATCTTTGATCAAACCATAATGACATTCATACACGAAACGATGATTGAGATAAGTTTTCTTTCCAGCGCCAAACATCAAGTACCCGTGATTATTCACAACACCAACTGATTTCTTTAGTCTACGGTTTCTGACAGTACCATCACTGGATGCTTCATAATTTGTAATCACTGGATGCTGTCTGAATTCTTGGTTCATATATACTATTCTATTGTTTGTCTAATTCAGTGTTTGGTTCAATAATTACATCACTGGAAAATCTTTCGATGTAGTCTTGCGGGGTTCTTATGATTTTATCCTTGATGTTGTCAGGGTCAAGGGCTTTTTCAGGGTCATAATTTCTGATGGATTGTCCATTTTTTATTCTTTTATCATAATAACGCTTCAATTCCCTATATCGCTTACCACCACAGTCAATACACAATTGTGATCTTCCTTTGACCCCAACCCCACATCGAATACAGGGTAACGGACCAAGACTTCCACGTCGAAAACTTTGCATATGATACCTACAGTATTCATTTTTTCTGCATGATTTGTTACACGGGGTTACATTTCCCATCATGAGCCATTTGCAGTGATTTATTATACATAAAACTTTCATTTAAATGTTTGTTTTTTATATAGCATGAAGGAGTTCAAGAGATTGACTTCGAAAAATGCTAAATTCAATGCTGATAGAGAGTTCAAGAGATTATTGAAAATCAATCCTAGATTTAATCTCGATAGACCAAAAAAACGTCAAAAACGTCCAAGAGACGGAAACATGAAGGAGTTTAAGAGATTATTAAAAATCAATCCTAGATTTAATCTCGATAGACCCAAAAAACGTAACAAACGTCCAAGAGACGGAAACAAACGTAACAAACGTCCAAGAGACGGAAACATGAAAGAGTTTAAGAGATTATTAAAAATCAATCCTAAATTTAATATCGATAAACCCAAAAAACGTAACAAACGTCCAATAGACGGAAACATGAAAGAGTTTAAGAGATTATTGAAAATCAATCCTAGATTTAATCGCGATAGACCCAAAAAACGTAACAAACGTCCAAGAGACGGAAACATGAGATCATCATGGAAGGATGCTCAATTCAATCTTGATATAGTTTCTAATACACCCAAGAATAAAATTCTTGATAAACCCATCAGAGACTGTTTTAATGAATTCAAGCGTGATGGAGCATCTTATTGCTGGTCAACATTTCGAATTGATGGTGTTGTTGACGCTACCATGAATGATGAAAAGGCAGCAGTGATCATTTCACGTGTTGGGGAAAAAAGTCATTTTTTCCGAATCAAATTCATTATCCGTGAGAATGGCAAATGGATTATTAAGGATAAATTTGAACCCATTCTCAAGGGCAAAAAAACTGTCACCGTGAATCAGGATTCAAAACCGGGAATTTTGACTGGAATTGATAAACCCTACTACGAAAGGTCTTATCCTGTAACAGCAGTTGTTTACGGGATCTATCCGCTCAATGAAAAACCTGATATTTCAAAACTAGCACCCATGAAATATTCGACAGGGCTCAATTGTGTAGCAGAACGAATAATAGAACACTTCACAAATGCGTCCCGGGGGAATAAACTCACTGATCTAAGACGAAAAAAAATAACCGAGTGGGAGTTCACGGTAAAAGAGCATGGAGCAACAATTCAGGATATAACTAAATTAGAAACATCATTAAGATTTCCAATATCGGTAAGGACAATCACCGGTGAAGTATTAAAAGAACCGAAATATCAATCAAAAAAAGGAAACCCCATTGAAATTATTGATCATAACGCGCACGCGTGGTCATCTGCAGTAACAATATTCCCACGGGATAGAACCGTAAAATATCTATCCCAAACCGAAGAGTTTTTTTCAGAGCAGAAATTATTTGATGCTATTTACCATTTGAGTAAAAACGATCCTGTTTCAGCGTGGCTATTTCATAGTAATTCAGACGAGGAATGCAGATTTGATCAGTTTGTAAGGCCCAACGGAGAATTATACCGTACTGAAGAACTGCAGAATCAAATGAAACAACTAGCTAGTGAGTTTTCTGAGGACGGAGAAGAAGACGATCAATTATTAGCAAACTGTTTTACAGTACCATCCATTGCAGCACATTTTGCTAGAAAGAAAAACGCGTGGAAACCAACACGAAGTGAGTTTTTATCAGATGTCAAATTATCCTGTCTTGAATACAGCCACGGCGGATTATGGAACACAAAATACACCGCTGATACCGTTATTTCCGTTGATATGATTGCGTGTTATCCAGGAAGTTTTCTTGGGTATGGAGAATGTGAAAAATATTTCAAACGATTTGGACACCCTACTCACGAAATGACCCGTGTTGCTATTAATGGACCACTTCCTGATTTTGATTTAACCGGATTCGCTTGTGTGGTATCATTTGAAATGGCTGAAGGACTTCATCCGTGTAGTTATCTTTGGATTGGTAAACACATGTCTGAAAAACACTGGATGCCAATAGTGTTGTTACGGTATATGCTTGATTGTAAGATGTTAAAATCATTAATTGTCAGTGAAGCAATTATATCCTATCGGGCACAGAAATCAGTCTGATTCCCACAACCTGATCTAGAAAAAATAATTAGCGAAGAGCGAAAACTGTTTCCTGATTTTAATGAACAACAAATCATGGATTGGTCCAGACAGTTATTTGAAATCAGAAACAATGAAGCAAAAAATCTTGGACGAAGAATAATCGGTAAATTTACCCAAGGTGGCAAAGATGATAATACGAAATATTCTTCACGATTGATTATAGACAACGCTGAATACGATTTTGTAATGGCGGATTTAACGAATAAGGGCCTATATGTCAATCGTAAGGACGCATTTATGTCCGATGGAACCAAATTGGGTACAATTGTTACCTACAATGATGGATACCATCCGCAGTACACACATTTGAGAGCTTCTATGCTCGGTTATGCTTCTATCAATCTGTTTTCAATGATCAATAGATTTCCTACCACCGCAGTTAGAGTTGCTACTGACTCATTTTACATAAATAGCAAAATGGCTGATTTTAAGGCTACTGGCAACGAGAAATGGGGATCATGGAGAATTAAGAAAGAAATGATTCATGATTATATTCCATCAGCAGATGTTACCATTGAAAATAATTACTTAGAAAGCAATCAGTGTTCAGAATTTTCTAGTGCACCACCGATTTCTGATCCAATATGCCTGTATAAAACAGTTTATTTAAACGGCTGTGGTGGGTCAGGAAAAACAACCCGGGCAATTGAGTTATTTCGTGTTTCCAATCCAAACATGATTGTGCTAACACCAACTCATAGACTTGCAAGAGAAATGATACAGAGAGGGGTAAATGCCTGCACTTATCACAGCTTTTTCCGATGGAAGGGAGATAAATGGACTCCTGAGCGCATGGGAGAGAAATTTATTCCTGAAATCATGATTTGGGATGAAATAGACACAGTGTCCGAAGATGTCTTAAAAATATTTCTTGAGTGGTTGTTATTGAAGAATACAAAAGTCGTCATGTGCGGTGATCACGAGCAACCACCACCATTTGTCGGTGCATCCCCCCATGAATGGCTAAAGGGTTTTGTAGACTATTATGAAGAAATTGATACCGATCATAGATCACTTGATGAAAAATTAAAAGAATTGAAGAAACTAATTAGATTACAACCGGATAGAATCCAGTGTGAAATAACCCGTGAAATAATTTCGGAAACTCCCATGAATGAGTTTTGGGAAATGTGGAGACCAAACGATTTAATCATTGCAAGTAGAAAAATAGTCAGGGACACACTTCAGATGAAGTTATTTGAATTGCATAAACAAAAATTTGCAACACTTCCAGTGCCTCTTTGTTATAGGCCATCGGATACGCGAAAACAGAACATCGAAGTTGATATTCCAGGACAAAGTGAAAAACAGAATTTAGTATTAAATGATATTGTGCTGGTTGATATCAATGTTGTTGAAGATGCATTGCGTGCTAATAAATCCCCGTGGACGCTAGGTTATGCAGCGACGATACATTCTTCACAGGGATTGACTATATCGGATACAACTCTTTGGATGGTAGATAATCGCATAGAATGGTCGAATTTAGTCTATCTCGCAGTGTCTAGAGTACGAAAAATAAATCAACTTCGAAGAATTGTCCTGACAGAGTCAGGCGATGATGAAATCATTGGCGATGATGAAATCATTGGTGACGATAATGATATTATTGATAAAAAAAACTCTCCGGTTACAAACAACAGGACAAAAAAAAACAACGAGAATTTGATATTGATGCTGAATTAATAATCACTTTGAAGAAACAACAGAATAATCACTGCGCGAGTTGCAATTGTATAATGCGTTGGCAGTATTCGGATAAGGATCCTCGCCAATTCACCGTAGACAGAAAAAATAACAATCTCGGTCATGTCAGAAATAATGTGATGTTGACTTGTCTTGAGTGCAATAGACGCAAGGGTTCTAGTTAAGACCATGCGGTGGTAATTGAGTATCGTCAGGAATTACTTGTAGTTGTTGTCTAGTAAACCCACGCTGAGGGGCAGTTGAATCCAGTTTATAGATTGGAGGTCTACCCGTAGATCGTGTTATACTAGATATCTTATGCGTAGTGACACTCCAAATAGGATCAGTAGCCCTTTTTGTACCACCCTCAAGCTCTCCTGGTTCATATAAATACCTCACAATGACATTACTACCAAGAATTGGTTCTTTGAAATCTTTTTGTGGTTTTTCAGGTATCGACTTCTTTTTAATCGCGTTGATAGGTTTCATGTTGATGGTTCTAGTAATCTCGTTATTCAGTGCGGTAACTACACCTGGTAATCTCTTAACCCATTCACGGGATCTTTTTTCTTGGATGAATTCTTTTGCATATTGATATCCAAATAACCGCTCAGCAAGAATCCGATTAAATCGTTCTACAATGGCCTGATCACGATGCAGTGCAGTATGCCCTCGTCTGATAGCGACATTGTGATATTTCATTGTAGATAACACTGCACCCTGAAATTCCTTGCCCGGGTCAACTTGTAACAGATTTGGCCAGTGCAGAGGACTCCTTCGATAAATCCTTTCAAATGCAGAAGCGACTTCAGTGGCTGATTTTGTTTTTAACGGTTCTGCTTCTTTGTATCGACTTGCAATATCAACTACAGTTAACGCATATTTGTAACCACGATCATGTGGCAGAAATAATATATCAGCCTGATGAACTTCATTGGGTCCGGTTACATCAAAATGCGAGAATTGAATTTGTTTAGGCGGTGGTAGATAAATTTGCCATAGTGCCTGTTTGGATAACCAATGAGCCGCAGTGGTTTTTCTCACTTTTGCGGCGCTAGCGAGTTTACTGATTGCAGCGTTACCCTTCCAGTATCCTCTTGGGGAATAGTAAATAGATTCCATGCTGCTATTAATTACCAGCACCTAACATCAATTTACTTTTCATTGCCGATTTTATCAAAAAGGAGGCCAATTTTTCTTTGAAGGATTTATCAGTGATAGAATTCAACGCATGAATTAATTTCACATCTGCTAGATGCCTGTGTTGCAAATTGCTGCTTTTATAAGCAACATCATGAAGGTGACAGGCCTTATCAATAGCGTTTATTGGTTCCTCACCGGGTCGGGGCTGATTTTGATCATTGAGTCTGATATCAAGTCTTGTTCCCGGTCCACAATAACTATACCCTGGAAGGTGTTTTTCTCCGGGGTATTTCCCCCATGGGGTTCCAGGGAGTTTTGCTAATTTGGCAGCGATATCACCTCCTCGTTTGTTTTTAAAGGTTCCTTGGGTTCCTTGGGTTTAGAAACAAATCTAAATTTCTTTGTACTACACTGTACGCATTTACCAGAAAGCGCTGATCGGTTATTTTTAGTTGTAATCGTCGTCAAGTCATCTGTGCCAGTATGCGCCTTACACTTCACGCAATATAGATCCATAATTTATGTATAGAGATATGAATATAATTGATTTTTCAGCGACTAAAACAAGAGAACCAGTGAAGCATCATGCAGCGCTACCAAACTCTATCCGCGCAATTATAATCGGACCATCTGGATCCGGTAAAACGCAATTGTTGCTCAATTTAATAATGAGATGGATGAAGTGGGATAAGTTGTATTTAATTGCCCCTAGCGTAGACGACCAACGATGCTATGAAGTGCTAAAAGATTTTAATGAAAACGCTTCAGAGATTGCCGGCGAGGATGTTATTGAATTTATAACCGATATTGACGAGGCGCCATCAGTAGAAGACCTCGATGGAAGTATCAACAATTTAGTTGTATACGATGATGTCATGTTAGATAAACAAAAAAATCCTGCTAGAATATTTTCCCGAGGCAGGCATAAAAACACGGACGTGATCTATGTCACTCAACGATACACTCAGATTCCAAAAGTGATTAGAGATAACTGTAATATGCTTGCTGTATTCAACGGCGTTGATACACATACGCTACGAAATATTTGGCAGACATGGTGTTCTGATATGGACTTCAATCAATTTAGAAATTTCTTTAGTCATGCTCAGTCTGCCCCCCACGGATTTGTAACAATAAATTTACATGACCCTCGAACACGATATCGTATCGGACTGGATCAAATATTCGGTTAACCCCAACTGAAAGTTCTAGCAGCAGAGAGGGTAGTGACAACGACGTTGTAGTCCCTTTTTCCCAAAAAATGTAATAGTTGAAAAGTTTTTGATTTCATTAATTTCATTGATTTTTTCATAATTTTTTTTTGGACCTAATCCATGATTCACACACACATTTGGGACCTGATGTCATTGACTTTTGGGCCTGATGTCATTGGTTTCATTGATTTTAAGCGTGATTTCAGTGAATACTTGTCTAAAAATGTTGTCCGGCTCACCCTCTCTGCTGCTTTTGTCAAGCCTATGGGAGCATCCATTTTGTTATACCATGTGCTTAGATCATGTACAACTTCCACAAGTAAAGTACAATGTCAACCACATTATAGCAAAGTAGCATAGAGATATTCCAACATTATCTTTATTGTGCATGTTACAAATGAAAGCAACTTCACATAACATACGTCACTCACTGAAAAGTACATAATAACTGGTGAACGTCCTCAAAAGACTACAGGACACATGGTACTAATTATATCGAAGAACTATGACCAAGTCTAATAATGAGTGAACAAATTATAATAGAGTATAAACGGGTTTCGTGGTCCATAATTGGTTAATAATGAAAAGTAAAATTTTAGTAAAAATATCTTTTGAGAGCTTATCCTATATGTAATGTTTTTAAAATTTAGACAATATTCTATTGATCCAATATGAGTATTTTTACAGGCTTCACTTAGGAGTACTCAAAATGAAAGTAGCACCTTATTAATTTGATACAGAATCAATAACATATGTTTCATGCACATGTAGATATTATTAAAATATGACGTGGCTCATATGTTGTTATCGACACAGAAGCTTGCAGTAAGGATAGTTGTGCATGGAGAAATATAGGTCTGATCATTAGCACCCAGAAATGTTAAGTTATTGAATCTGGAATATGATTGAGTTTCCATATGTTCACTATAGGCTTTGAATTAGTACCGCGAGTCCCAGAGCGGAGAGCCTTATCTACGTCGACGTTAGATCGTCTTTAAACGCGAGTTTCAGCTTCTTTTTTTATTATAGATTTAACAATGTTAATTTCAAGATTTTTCGACATTTTTAATATAGCAGAAAAAACTAAAGCAAAGTAAATATTTTGAAAATGTCTGCAGTAATGCATTCTTAACGGAAAAGACCCATTTTGTTCAAGTCAATATAACGGTACTTATTTCCTCCCTTTCATTTTATTGTCTCCCCTGAACTAATAACGCATACTAATATTTTTAAGAAAAAAAAAAAGTAATTTGTTCTAGATACAAGTTATAACTTATAACAATATTTATTTTTTTTATTATATACACTAAATGTAGTGGATCAAGAAAATTTGTTTTCTTAGGATCGAAATTTTTTGTGTTCAAATATTATAAACACTTCTGTACATGAAGATATTGTTTTACATAATTGTCAGATAAGACAGACAAATATATATATATATATATATATATATATATATATATATATATATATATATATATATATATATAAGATAGAACATAACTAATTTTAGTATACTTATAGTCACTTTAAATATTGTTAAGTATATGTTGTCGATAATTAAATTCTTTGCTAAAAATACTTGTATGTAAATTTTACTAACCTCATTTTATGTCCAAATTTTATTACTCTTAAACGAAACTAACCACAACATCAGTCACAACCCTAAGGGGAGGAAGTGCATCCTTCCCCTCCCCGAAGGAACTAAATGGACACCTTTATAATTTTGAACTAGTAATAGATATAAGCTTAGACTAACGTTATATTACTTTTCTCTTTGATAAATCCAGTTACACATAATCCTTGAATCTCCGTATATCGCTATTTTTAATCCACGTCTGCCGGTCTTCACGGTGCCTCAGGCTGCAAGTGCTACCTTTCTCTCTCTTGTTTTTTTTTCTTTTTTTTTTTTTTTTTTTGCTCGGCTTCAATATTATAATTAAACAATAATTTCAATAATTTTTCAAATTGTATCCATTTATTGTATGTTTTTGCAAACAAAATGTGTATATCATTTTTGTATTCTAATACTATGTACTTTTGTGCGAATGTGAAGTGGTGTGCATATATATTCTTGCATTATAATTAATAGATAATTTCAATATTTTCCTACTCATATATCTTTATTATATGTTTCTACTATTATGTGTAAATATAAGTGTTTTTAAATGTCTGTATGTAGTGAGTGTGGTGAAAATGTGTGTATGAGTGACGGGTGCTGGTGGGGGTTTTGACTATCATTTGTATAATTTAATATGTAAATATTGAATAAAGATTTTATGAAAAATAAAAAAAAAAGGAACTAAATGGACACCGATATGGTGTCTATAAAAGCTGCACATATGTCTCTAGTAGACGGCTGCAGCTATAAAACAACCAGGTCAGTCAACATCAGTCACCTGCTCGTCTGTTGTAAAAGCAAAAAGCAATGTGTACTGGGTTACACGTACAGACATTATTTAAAAAAAATTAGGAAATGATAGATATCAAAAGTGTTATGGAGATGTTATATGAAAATTTGCATAACGTATAAGGCTGTTTAGAAAAGCACATTTGCTAAGTGCCCAAACTTATAAAACCAAAAAACGGAAGCTTTTAAAAAAAAAAAATTGAAAGCCCATAATCACGGATTTTCATCTGGAAAATATAGTCTTTGAGGTACGTACAAATAAAACGATATCACAAAAGGTAACGCGGAATGTGGCAGTCCATGAAACTTCTATTTTAGTTCATTCCAAAACGACTTTTATATTTGGGTGTCATTAGTGCTCGATTGGTGAGACACTGGGCGGATCTATAACACTTGAGAGCGGCTGAGAGTATAGAATGAATAGAACAAGTCCAATAACAAACTCTTGTGGAACACAACATATTCGATCAACTGGGCTGAAGTTTATTCCATAAGTAGGACTGGAACCACTGTATGGCTGTATTGTGAATGTCAAATATATGCTGGAGACGGGAAAGTAATATATCATGGTCTATTGTGTCAAATGCTGCAGACAAATCAAGGAGGGTGAAGACTATAATCTTTCCACTTCCAAAGCAGAGAGAATGTCATTAACTACTTTCAGAAGTGTAGTTTCAGTACTGTGGCTAAGCAATATACAGAATGTACATTGCTAAGAAGACTGTTTGAATTCAAAAAGTTACAAGTTCGGTTAAAACAACTGTTTCTAAGATTGTTTGTATGAACCGAAGATTAGAAACTGGGCGGTAGTTCTTTAAATCGTTTTAGTCTAGTGTTGGTTTCTTCAGCCAAGGCTTTACGATGGCAGTTTTGAAAATTGATTGGAATTCCCCGGATGAGAGAGAGAGAGAGAGAGAGAGAGAGAGAGAGAGAGAGAGAGAGAGAGAGAGAGAGAGATTAATAACATCAGTTAGTAAAGGCAATATTGGATCTAAAAGCACGCAAGCATCAGTGATGTTGGAATTAGATCAAGTTCACATGACTTTGGTGCACTCTTCATTACGAGTTGATAGCTGTTGCTAAAATTCTGTATCGTAACTGTATGGTGACAACGAGTCAATTGAAAGTGTGCTGTCAAGTGTATCTCTAATGGTTTGTACTTTGTCACCTGAGATATTTGCAATTAGGTCCGGAAGGTCTACTGGAGAGAAGGTAGTTGGATGTGGTGTACATTTCTTCCTTGACATTAGTTTGTTTGTTATTTAGAAAAGCTCTATGCAACTTGAATTCTCCATGATCTTGGTATTGTAGCGGGATAATTTGGCTAAATGAACTATATTTGTGACGTTATTCTTAGCGCCTTCATATATTTGTTTATGAATAGTGAGTCTGGTGGAAAGCCAAAGCCTCTCTACTTTACGGCGATGTATTTTTATCAATGCGAAGCTGGTCCCTAACACTGCTATACCAAGGAGAACACTGTTTTTATCGATACTGTGCACTTGGTGACTGGGGCATATTTTTCCAGCAATGAAGGCAGGCAGTTATCGAGTTGTTCTGCTGTATGAGGTAAGCAAGTTGTTAGGTTTTCTTGGCTGTTACACATTAGTTTGGTTCTATTTATTATACGGAGGTTTCTCTTAGTAGCAAATAAAGGTGGAGGGTTAGGGACTGATTCGCCGAGATGGCATATAATACAGACGTGATCTGATGCAAGTTTGTGGGATACAAAGGTGAATTGCATTATATTATCATCAGGTCAATGAAGAAACCAGTCTAAAATGTGACCAAGTTATAGGACACACGGTACGAATTATATCGAAGAACTATGACCTAGTCTAAAAATGGGTGAACAAATTATAGAGTATATACGGGTTTGGTGATCCATAATTGGTTCATAATATACAGCTTGGGCTCACTTAAGTCATTTTCACTTCCTGGACTTCAGATGTAAATTGTAGAAAAAAGATCCGAGAACTTTATTTACTTTTCAGATATTTTGTAATTTGGATTTAGACTTGATAAGGCCCTAAGCTATTTGAGATATGGGGCCCTTTATAAGTCCAGATATTATATGTCAGTGCCAAATATGATTTTCGGATACCTAGAGGGTTAAACTGAAATACAATTAAGAAGTATATAGATAGTGAAATAATAAATCTTTAACTTAAAAATTTTTTTATTCATAACAAACTTAAAAATGCAAACTCTGGTAAAAGGAAACAAAAGTTCTTTTAAAAGGCACAATTTACAAGGGCTTATTATCTAATCTCTTGAAACATGTTATAAGGATTAAGGAATTATATTAAACTAAAATATTTTCTTTCTTGCCTTTGCCAGAGCAAAGTCACTGATGACATCTTCAAATGATAAACTGCGTAGTTTGACACTTTCTTTGCACATGAGACTGAGGGAACATAATTTATCTTGAGTCATTGTTGTTCTAAATTCATTTTTTGTTCTCTTCAGCTGAGAAAAAGATCTTTCTCCAGATCACTTTGCAACCATCATACTAAGAAACAATCTGAAAATTGCTTCTACATTAGGGAATGCTGATTGGACACGATCGTTAAATATTACCCTATACAGATCCTGATGTGTCAGACTATCATGTTCCACTGAACCATAGGCTTGACTATGTGTAACACATTGATGAAAATGCTTGACTTCTCCTACAAGATTCATGTCCACATCTTCAGGATATGTTTGGCATAAAGCACTAACCCCTTCACGAATCTCTTCTTCTGTAGCTTCTAATTTTGTTAAGAATGAAAACTTTTTTGCAGCATCATTGTATACTGAGGCCCTCTGTGCCAGACATGACTCTAATGCATCCATCACAGGAATAAATGTTTTGATTCTGAACTTGTCTTTTGGCTCAAGGTACTCTAAAGCATCATCTTCATCATCATTGATATGCCTTCTTCTATATCTGTTTTTCTTGTAATCAACATCAGGCAATTTTTCCTTTGCTATTTCTTCAAAATGATCGAACATATCCCTGGAAACTTTAACAAAATCCGAAAGTGAAGCATACAATTTCCTACATACATCTAGACTAATTTGGGTGGTCTTGCAGTGATTGACTAGTCTTGTGAAATTCATCCAGCAAGTAACTCCACAAATATAACATTACCATAAATTCAAACTCCTCCATTTTATTCAAAATGTTTATGGCTTGATTTCTTGTTTCGCCTTTCTCTGTAGTATCAATATGTAGCTGATGCAATGCAGAAATTATTCCATCATAACTATCAAGTATTGCACTTGTGGCCATTGAATGTGCTTCCCATCTAGTCTTTGACAAAGACTTTGGAACTTTTGAATCATCTTTGAAGAATGACAACAGTACTGCCCATCTATGTGTAGATGATGAAAAGAAATTATGTATTTCTTGAACAATTCCAACAAAGTTTACTGCATCTAAACAACAGTCGACTGATGCTCTACCAACAAGATTCAGGGAATGACCAGCACATGGAATATACATAGCATACTTGTTAATCTTCAATATTATTTCTTGCATACCCTTGTATTTGCCAGACATATTGGCAGCATTATCATATGACTGGCCTCGACACTTACTAAAATCTATTTTGCACTCATTTGTAAGGTAGTTGTGCACCATCTTAGCCATACTTTCCCCTGTGTGGCTACCCATCTCTAGGAAAGCTAGAAAACGTTCAATAGGGAGCCCATCATCTGGTGTAACATACCTCACAATAACAATGAGCTGATGAATATGGGACCGGTCTGGAGTGGAATCTACAGAAAAACTGAAGTACCCTGCAGTTCTTAAATCATCCAAGATTGAGTCTCTTACTTTATGTGCCATAATTTGAATAAATTCATCACATATTGTTTTAGAAAGATAAGATGTGACACCTGATCCTTTATTCCCAATTTTTTTATATGGCTTGCTTAAGTATATATGACAATTCCTAAGCTATAGCTTGTGTAGCTTATACTTAAATCCTGCACTGTATATACCTATACACTTCATAGCATCCCAACTTTCTAAACAACAACGGAAAACTTAGCAACAGCCAGAAATGTGTTATGTTAAACATGCTCTATTATAATTTTGTTAAGGATCTCCGTTGTGCTTCAGCTGAGTATACCTGTGGGGTACTCAAAATCGGAAATGATGAAAGAAAACAGTTTCTTTCTAATAAATTTTAACTATTTATTGTTAATTTCATATAACATCCATATATTAAATGTGATAATACCTCATTGCTATGCGGCGTTTTATGTTGTTATTTTTCTTTGCTCACGCGTATGAACTGTGTACTTCGGACGCAACGGTCACACCACAGCCCTCGTTAGCTTATTTGTATTCATGCATCACATGTAAACATTGCAAGGTGCACACTTTTAAAGAGATATTTTTACTTTAAAGGATAATATTGGGTGAGTAAAAAAATCTATGTTGGGGTTTGGACCGAGACAATGAAATCCCAGCCGCGGGGTTACATTATATGTCTCCCCACTCAGACAAGCCTCGTGGGGAGACAAATAATATAACCCCTAGGCTGGGATTTCATTGTCTCGGTCCAAACCCCAACATAGATTCTATATGCACCATCTATAATGATATGACTACACTAAAGAAAAACAAATGACAAAACCAATGAAATTGGAAAACATAAAAACATGCTGAAAATATAAGATACAAAACATTATTTGGTCTCTAAGTTTGTTCCTGCATTCGAAAAAGGTGAGTTTTAAGAGTACTCTTAAAAGGGACTACTGTGACTTAGTGTCAAATTTCAATGGGCAATTCGTTCCACATTACCTGGTATGCAAAAGAACATTGTCCATATGACTTCGTTTTCATAGTAGGAACAATATAGTATACGATTGTCTGAAGAAGAGCGTAAGTATCTTGCTGATGTATACACATGGGTGAGGCCGGAAAGATATGTTGGACTGGAGTCTGTCAGTGAAACATAGCACAGAGAACAAATTTTGTGTTTGATTCTGTATTGAATTGATAGACAGTGTAGGGTACAAAGAGTCGTGAGGTGTGATCTGATCGAGATACTCTAAAGAAGATCCGAACAGCTGTGTTTTGAATTTTTTGAAGTTTCAAGAGTAAATATTGTGACTAACCAGACAGAATTGAGTTACAATAGTCCAGTCTTGAAAGTACTAATGAACACACAAGTGTTTAAATGGCATCAACTGAAAGATATATACGAATTGAACTGATGCGTCTCAGTTCAAGATATGCAGCTTTGCATATGTTCATGACATATTGGTTCAATGTGAGAGTACGTCTAGAGTAACACCTAGGTTTCGTACTGACTATGAGAATTTAATGTTGGTGTTGCTGATATTTATTGTCTGAGGTAAAGGATGTGAATGAGAAAGTCTTTGTGTTGTGATCAGAATAGCCTCCGTTTTATTAGCATTCATCTGCAGCTTGTTACATGTCATCCCTGATTTCACATCAGAAATGCACCTTTCTATTTCTCGGATGATAGCATCAACTTCAGTTGGATGGCTAGACTTGTATATTTGGGTGTCATCAGCGTACAACTGGTGAGACTCTGGGTGATGATCTATAACACTTAAGAGCGGCTGAGTGTATAGAATGAATTGAATAGGTCCAAGAATAGGCCCCTGTGGAACACCACAACATAGATCAACTGGGCTGGAATCTATTCCATTTGCAGATACAATTTGTGTCCTGTTGACTAAGTAGGACTTGAACCACTATAAGGCTATATTTTGAATGCCAAATACATGTTGCAGACGGTCAATTAATATATCATGGTCTATTGTGTCAAATGGTGCAGACAAATCAAATGTTGACTGACAAAAATGTACATTGCCAAATTTTTTACAGCTTGAAGATCAATAATTTGGGGAGATACCCCATTCTAGGCACGTTTACAATGTGTTTCTTATAGCCATGCGCGAAAGCTTCACACCACAAAGGAATATAACTGAAGTGCCCATCACCGCACAAGGACTTGCCAACCAAAGCAGTTCAGTGTGTACAGATTATTCATGATCAGAAGCCACGTGCATCCACGGAGGGGGGGGGGATGGGCGGGAGTTGCACCTCACTTTACGCTTGGATGTTGTAATCGATTCTACAACATCCTTTTAGTTGTAAGCCTGTAATAAGATTTCAGCAACCCACCAAAATATAAAACAACCCAAATCTGACGGTGTGAGGTGTCTCACCCTGTGACCAAACTGAGTCCACTTTACTCATCCCTTTTGATTTTGGCTTTAACCTCATAACTACCCATCTCGTGGAAACAATACGTGTCAGTGACTGAATTCCTGAGAAAACTAGTTTCAGTGAAAGGACAGTACCCTAATGATTTCATTTGATGTAAATTGTACATACATTGTACAGTACCTTAATGATTTCATTTGATGGAAATTGTACATACGTCCAATGTACAGCGTATAATGCGAGTGAGAATTTAATCGAAAGTAGTGCAGGCTATGTTCGGACACGACGAACTTCTGAGAACATATCAATGTTTTTGGTATTGATATAAAAGACGTTGATCCGACGCCGGAAGTCAGGAGGTGAAATAAATATTGAAATACATATCTGAAACAGGAACAGCAAAAGAATGCTTTCACCAATCTAATATACTTTGCGGAAATGTGGCAACATAATCATGGCTGATAGAAATGTTGTGTAAATACTTTAACCATAACAAACACTAAAACAAAAACAAGCAAAAACAATAGCCAGAAGAAGAACAAAAATTGCCAGGATATCCACAGCAAATCATACGGACAAGTTTATTGTTTGCTTCCATCACCTGATGAGGCCCATGGAATAGTTATTATTGGTGATATATAATAATAATAATAATAATAATAATAATAATAATAATAATAATAATAATGATAATAATAATGGTGGGCTCCATTATTAAATGTTGTGCATTAGTGCATGTTTGACATGACCTTGTTAATAAGCATGTTCATGTGGTTCTTGACTGAGGGTAAAGTTCTAAAAGCTCACTGCAGACAGGATTGCATTGCCTATTTAAGAATCGGATCAGGTATATGAAAGTAAGATTTGTGAGCTGATCCGTGCACAACTAGGTAATAATCAAGTTTCGATTTTCTTACAAGCTAATCAGTGCGCAGTAGAGTCGATGTAAACTTTCGATTTTACCTGCGAGCTAACTCATGCACTGTCAGGTAATAATCAAGTTTCAGTCTTTTTAAAAACCTTTATGAACATAACCAGTTTATGACTTTCCGGTCTGCTCTCCAATCTGTGTTTGCCACACCTTGTATTAAATATAATGTCTTCTGAATTTTTTCTTTGTGATATGTAATATGGGGATGGAAAGTTTAGAACAAACTCAAAGACCTGCAGATTTATTCTCCTCCACAACAGCGATAAGAGAACCGTTTAGATAGAAGTTAGTGCATACAGACAGATTCAAATTGAAACTTGTTCAAGCCTTTGTCATGTTACTATAGTCTCTTAAAGTATATTAGAAGTTGACGTTTAGAGCTGTGGATACATTTCGACATCTAGCAGATCAGCCATCTTAAAGTGCATATAATTTTTGGCTAAATTTGAGTTGGTCGCTCAGATAGCTAAAATGTGTCCTCAATAATAATAATAATAATAATAATAATAATAATAATAATAATAAATTACAATAATAATAATTAACAATAAGGGTAATTATATATTTCCTAATACGTTTGCATTAGTCTACACAATGTTTTTTTTTTAATAATTGTGAATAAAAATCCGTCCAATGTCGTTCCCTTAATCTAGTGTAGGAAGGCTCTCCCCATGCTCTCTCAGACTACAAGGCACCAACAACGGCGTGCTCGTATCCAGCTCTTCCATTAATCTAGTACTAGGAACGTTTCTTTCTAATATTTAATCAAAATGACATAAAGATATAAAGAAGTCTATCTCCTCCTTGATGTCTATAAAAGATTATATTTGTTTCATAATTACTACAATATTGGTTTCAAATGGTAGACTTACCTCTAATACCAAGATAAGATCTATCATAAACCATCTTCCCATTCAAAGATATCAAGATCGGAGAGGAAAGAGCCATAATTTAATGGGAATCACTTTACGATTTGAAGCATTATGAACTTTGCCTTTTATCGCCCGACGTTAAAAAGAGAGAATGTCTGAATTCAGCTCCATAGTATATCCAAAATTATTTCATGCAAAGGTGTAAACAAACACATTATAGACGGACTTACTAGATTACCGTTCTAATGGATTGAGCGTTTTCTTAGCATTTTCTTGATCTACCAATCAAACTAATAAATCGCAATATAATTCTAAGTAAAAGACGCGTGACAGGAATCATTTTGTTCATGCAAACATCAGTATCACGTTCTTGATTATTATTATCATGTGTTAAGCAGCCATCTCTACTTAAACGTGTTTTATTTTAAAAGTATCCTTCACACTTAACAGCGCTTGACTGTAAAGATACACCTCTTTTCACATTATGAAATGTAATATGCTTTCTGAATGATAGGACATGATTATAATGATATAATGATATTAGGCAGGCTAGAGAAACGTGGTCTTGCATAAATTAGAGTAAAATTAATTTATGGAAAGCCTTTGGAAATTTGGGATAAACTTATGACTTTTAGAGGGAATCGCGCCAGGGTTTGACAACCTCTCGGTTAAATAAAGACCTCTGGCTTGTAACAATACCGAAGTTTGTATTTTTGAGATCATTTCAAGTAGAGTCATTGAATAGTGACGTATAATGCGACAACATGACGCACGACATCATGGATACCTGCCGCATTTGATCACATGCATGTTCTCAGACCGTTGATAATAATGTGCACGAGTTAAACAGAATATTTGTATGACTACTGAAATTAACTTTTTAAGGTGTGATGTAAAAAATGCGATGGCTTGTTTAGTTTATCATGCAAGAAGCCAATTATTCTTCAGTCAATTCCGATATAACCCATGGGCAAAGATTGCGAAATATAATGGCGCGACTACTATTTGAAACTTGTACGGTATCGATTAGATGACCATGTTCAGTTATTAGCATGCAATCAGTAAAACCTTATAGCGGGAGGAGCTTTATACATGGTCAAAATATTATAACTTTCCCTTGTTTTAAAAAATAATTAGAATTACGAAACAAATATAAAAGCTGCACTTTGGCTGAGGTACTTGAACGAGAATTTAAATAGTTTGTAGTTTTCTGACTGCAATACCCTGATGGACAATCCAGTTTTTATTATTGTTTTCATTCGAATAGTGTATTATACCCCGTCAAAGGATAGCCATTGTTATATTTCTTCTTAAATCTTAAAGTTTAGACATGACTTGGCCTATCGACCATGTACGGTACATTTCTTCATCATAGTGATATTTCACGAAATTACTGTTAAATATTGTATAGTCTTGGCAGTGACATAAAAATTATAGAACAACGGTTGATTGTAGAAATATATCAAACTTAACGGTTCATCACTTTAAAAAAAAAATGTATATAGCTTACGAAAATAGATTTTTTGCTTTGTTGGTTGGTTTTTAATGGCACTTTCAACATTTGTTAGATACATCAGGGCAACACAACCTTTATCGTCCAAGAACACTCGACGGTCGCAGACACTAATTTTTTTAAAAATAATTACTGTTTACGAACCCAATTTATGTGATGTTTTACTTTGCTCTGAGGGCCAGACAGAACAAGGGCCAAAGGTTATACACCTCTGAGATACATGATGCAACGGAAAAGGGAGCCGTGTGTATTTCTCAGTAACAAACAAAGTCACCCAAACCGCGCTATCATAAGCTGGTATCGAACCCGTAACCCTTAGTTTACAAATCTGATATTGCTGCACCCTAAAAAAACACCCTAAAAAAATAAATGATATATCAAATGTTTATTTGCTATTACTCTTTGTACAACATGGATTGTGTCGCTAACGACGTTGTTGTTTTTGTAGGGTTTAACGCCATTTTTCAGGACACGATAAGCTAAATATGGCGGCCAGTATTAACGGTGGTAGAAGAACCCGGGAAAAGCGCCAGAAGGAAACACGACCCACGAGAAGCTACTGGCAAACTTTCTCACATACCCACATTGGCCGAATCCGAGACTCGAACCCACGCAAGACAGAGGTGAGATGGCAGTGATCCGTAACGGAGAGCACTTGAGACCACTCGGCCACTGGGGGCGACTGGCGATATATAAAACAATATTTTATTTATATGCCTAACAATTCACCAAAACATGAACAATATTAAACGTCATTTCTCGGAATGAAAAGTAAACCTTGAAACTTCCTTTTACCCAGAGAACCTTCTCCAGCAGCCTATGATTTTTATTTTAACTAAAAGAAAATGTGTTGTCTATTAAAAAAAATAAAAATAACCTCATTAAGTAAGATATCCTGCTAATTGAAATCACGAGTACCTAATTAAGAGGATACTACTCGAAAAATCTTCAGATGACTAATTTCAAAGATCGTTTCCACAGACATTAACGATGATATATGTGTGCGTAAACATGCAACGCCATCTTATAATCCTTATAATTAACCTTTCACAAACCTTTATAAATTATCAAAATTGCTTCAACAAAGCATACATCACATCAAAGAACTCTGCAAATCTGGAGAGAGTTAGTTCACGGCAGAATACGAAGTCGTACATATACACAAATCAAAATTTACATTTCTGTTCATTGCCCTTGTACCTTTTACAACCTATTGCCGCTAGAACAGCTTTGGCTAAATTTGTGAGAAACAAAAAAGCGCATTCATGGTTAAGCACGATCCGTGTTTGGAACGGTGTCCAAAATTCTAATTATCTTGGTTAAGAGCGGTATACAAAAATTTAAATGTGACATAATACAGCAATATCCATGATTAGGAACGGTGTCCAAAACTTTAATTAAATTGGTTAAGAACGGTATACAAAAATTTAAATGTGACATAATACAGCAATATTCATGGTTGGAACGGTGTTTAAAACTCAGATTGTGACATAACGCAGCCATGGTTTGGAACTGTATCAAGAACTAAAGTTGTGACGTAAAACATAGCTTATATTTTTTTTAATGCAGCAGAAGAATAAACGTATATGAGCTCTTATTCTTGTTCTTCAACCTTTAATTAACACAAATCATTTTCCATTAAATTAAGAGGTATGCAATAATACAGGAGTTATTTTATGCAACCGTCTTAAGCAGTTTTCAGTGAAGCTGATTTTCGTGTTTGTTTGTTTTTTTTATCAAACCAAATATCTCGTAATGGACAACTGGAAGTTAAAATTCTTCTCCTTTCTGCTCATTTATGTATCAGCAGTTAACAAGACAATTACATAATTCGCTGCTAAATGTATGATCAGCTTAATTCCTTATAACAGTATGTACCATCTTACATCTTATTTTATCTGTCATCCTGTTTGAATCATTTTGGTTTTGCAAATTGTAATTAGGTTAAAAAATAAATATATGAAGAGCAGAAATAAATAATTGTATGACTGCAACGTGGAACAAATTGCCCGTTGAAATTAGACACAAGGACACAGTGATCCCTTTCAGGTGTGCTCTTTAAAAAGAAAAAAACTTTTTCGACTGCAAGAAAAACAAACTCAAAGAACTAATAACCTTTCCTACCGTAAATATTTTTAGCATTCTTTTAATGTTTTGTAATGTATTTTTTTTTGTAGTCAGATCATATTGATGCTGTAAAGCGCTTAGATCTTCTAAATATCAGGCCCTACACAAAGTCATTAGTAGTAGTAGTAGTAGCAGTAGTAGTAGTTGTAGTAGTAGTAGTAGTAATAATAATATTAGTAGTAGTAATATTATTATTATTATTATTATTATTATTATTATTATTATTATTATTCCTGTATTCGTAACGACTATTCATATTATTTCACCGTGTAGATCAACACACATGCAACCATAAACTGCTTTAAGATATAGTCCAAATGAGGCCGGTCATTGAAACTTAATTAAATTATTTTGTTTACTTGTATAATTCAAAAACTACATTTAACAATTACAGGCATAACGTTAAAAAAAAGAGAAGATTTAAAGTAATGCAGGTTCTGTACTTAAACCTCAGTGTGAAACAAAAATGCAAAGCTGAATATAAGTTCAAACATATTTTATTTGCTAAGTTATGTAGAACGAGTCGGGCTGTTAATTGTCACAATGTTAGACAAGTTCTCTGTGCTACGTTTCACTGACCGACTCCAGTCCAATATACCTCTCAGGCCTCACCCATGTGTATACACCAGCAAGATAATAACGCTCCTCTTCTGACAATCCTATACTCATTATTCACACTATGACAACGAATTTATATGGACAACGTTTTTTTTTTTTGCATACCAGGGCCCAGCAACGTGGAATGAATTGCCAATTGAAGAAAGAAACAAAGACACAGTGATCCCTTTAAAGAAAGCTCTTAAAACGCACATTTTCGACTGCAAGAACAAACTTTAAAATGTAATAATGTTTCCTACCTTAAATGTTTTCAGCATTTTTTTATGGTTTCTAATTTCATGGTGTTTGTTTTGTTTTTTATTTTTTGTAGTCATATCATTATAGATGTTGTAAAGAACTTAGAGCTTCTAAAGATGATTCTTAACAAGGCTTATTATTGGAAGCATAGTTTAAAGGATGTTGGTGAATAATGTTAACAAGGCTTATTATTGGAAGCATACGCAAGAGGATGTTTGTCAATATCTCTCTACACTAGGCTTATAAGAACATTTACAAGTGTGTAAACGCTTTTTACCATACTGTTTCTAGACTTAAAAGTCCTTAACAATTTTTTTCTTAGTTTCTATAGTCGTTTGTCTTCTTAAAAAAAATCATTTTCAACAAACTTACAAAACACCAAATTTTCAGACCATTGCGAAGCTTTCGTATGTAATCTCGCAGTCAAATGACCACTGCATCCGATCGGGATCGGTGTTTTAATATGTCGGTAAAACTATTTTTCAAAAGAGTTTCTCATATGTGGTCTTGCTGGCAAAACCATTTAAATTACTTGAACCTTTCCAGTTTAACACATGCCTTCGATGTCGGCAATCATTGGGAAGCAGTAATACATGCATACCGAAATCCATTATGTTTCAGGTTAGAAGTCATTTACTCAAGAATATGCAATTTACACTCTGTAATATGTTCGGTCACGAAATTTTGTGTCAAAAAGCAATTTTGATACGCTTTTACTAAGGATGCATTAGCTTGTCTAACACAGCATAATGAAGAAAAATAATACACGCCCTGTAGACCACTACCCGCACTAATCTTTGTCCTTGCGTTTATGTTATTTTGAAGATGACTTTCTGGGGGAAAATCGATGAGAATACTTTCCTTGCTATTTAAATCAATTTGAGGAAGAACAAATAACGAAACACC
The DNA here is from genome assembly GCA_029339505.1 of Unio delphinus. Classification (NCBI taxonomy): domain Eukaryota; kingdom Metazoa; phylum Mollusca; class Bivalvia; order Unionida; family Unionidae; genus Unio; species Unio delphinus. The sequence goes on from JAQISU010000109.1 coordinate 1,177,345, forward strand.
ATTAAGAATGGGACTACCATTGTTTTTATTGTTATAATTTTTATTCTTATGTCGTCAACAACAATATAAGGTAGAGTCTTGATTTCATATCCATCAAGCTACTTAAGTAATCATGGATTGATAAATAGATGCAAACTGTAATTATGTAAAACTATGCAGCCAATTAAAGTGTTGTTTCAATGTAAAATTTACTTGTATTTAGATGAATTATATATATATATATATATATATATATATATATATATATATATATATATATATATATATATATCATGATCCTGGAAATTTTATTGCAGGCACTGAGTAAAGTTGCCAGAAAGTAACATGTAACAAGCATAACTTATGATAGACAATGATGGCAAATGTGTTCATTCGTGATTTATTAAATGTGTTGAAATCTGTTCCAGTAACATAATAGGCTTCAGATAAAATATCAACAAATAGTACTTCTTGTATTGGAATGCAATTTGGTTTTATCGTCAAGTTAACTACGGCATTTCACAAATACTATTAGCAAGATGAAAATATATTACTCTAAGAATGACTGTAGCAAACAAAACATTAAACGTTTTGTATAGCTACGTGACTACAAACATTGGAAGACAAATCTGATATACATTTCTGTAAGAATAAACATCTTTGGGTGATATGGTTGGCCCCAGCTGAGTGCGGGATATCTTATTGGCATTCAACAGTTATAAGTGTACCTGAGAGTGAAATCATGTTTTAAATTTTCTATTGCCTTTTTTTAAATAAACTCATTTTCGGACTGATCTGGAGATCATGCTTTAATTTCAAATCAACAGCACCGCACGAAAACAATTTCCCACAGTATGTTATTATGTTAACCTACCTTCAAGTCTCGACTGTAAATCTACAATATATAATATGATTACAGAAAAGAGTGGGATCCTACAACGCTGAACATAACTGGGAATGGGTGACAACAAAGTATGGGCCAGAGACTGAATGACGTTACTTGCGAAAAAGGTCAATTGCTTGCGGCAACAAAATATGATTACCTTAAATGCGAAAAAGGCATACTTCTTTTCAGAGGGCAGAGATGGTTGGCAGAAGAAGGAAGACAAAAAAAATCATAGTGTCATGTCAGTGTTGTATCTGTCCACCACCAGAACCTTCGCCATTAACAACTACACTTGCTTTAATAATGTTTGATATCAACACAATAGTATTTTTTATTGTAAAATAGTATTTAATATTGTAAAATAGTATTTAATATTAAAGACCTATTGCACCTATTCTGGACATTTATTTAAACTATTAGGTGAAAGGCCAGTGTTGCTTTTTCTCGGTCTCTTACATTGTTACAACGTTGTTTCTAATATGTCTAATTCTGTTAAAGGCAGACTTAATTGTGCTTTTCGTGATAACCTATCCATCTGTTCGTGCAATTTATTTTTAGTTGTATCTGTCTCTTTCTTGATATATTTATTTATCTTCCCTATGTCGTTTTCATATCTTTCAGGGTCTGATTTCGACGTTTTTGCAATTGCGTAACCTCTTATCTTTATTTCTTCCCGCAGAGTAAATAATCTGCTCTCTGCATTTGAAAGCTGTTAGCTTAAACATCATGTATGGCAGCATATATGAAAATCTCATCCATTGTGTCTCAAATGTCTCATTTGAACATATAGTTTGTATCTCTATTTCCAAGTATAAGTCTATTTGTCTCTATAAATAGGTATATTTACGTGAGTCAAATCCTCACTATTACCCTAGATATTGTTTATTGCCATAAAGTATTCCGCTTTTGGAGTATAGTTAGATATCTTTGTATAATTTTAGTAGTACAACCGCGATTTTGATATCTGAAAGTAATGACTATTTGGAAGGATAAAGGTAGCTGCTTGATAAATAACATGCAAGACAACAGAACAATTATTATGTCAATATCATACATAGTTAAAGATTTCTTCCGTGCTTAAATAAACCGGTAATTTGCATATAACTTTCACTAATCATGACATTAAAATGACTAGGATCATTATTTTTTGTACCAGATGATTAAAATCAAATAAATTGCTATTTACGAACGAGGTAATAATTCAAAAATCGAGATACACGCAAAAATATTTGAAATCTGTTAATTGTGTGTCTTCACCATAAGGCTTCACCCAATTACCGCCAATACAGATACATCAGGCCTCAAGTATTGCAAAATATCTTTTATTCTAAGCTTATTAACGGGTCATTTCAATTGCGTCCATGCTGCATACCCTACAAAGACTTGACAAAAGCAAACAAATAATTTATTCAAAGTACATTTAGATTTAAGAAGTGTACTTCACTTCAGTTTGTGAATTAACTTTAATAGATTCAACGTTAGAATAGAAAAAAGACATATTCATCAGTTTAAAGTTCTTAGCAAAACTGAAAACCACTTTAAGTTAAAATTGGAAGAGATTAGCATGCTGGTCGCATTATGAAAAACCTTATGTTACAATCCCTTCCGTTTTGTGACCTTTGACCTTTGACATTTTAACTGTTGCCTTCTATTTCACATTTAAGCCAAAAAATACATGTTGCCTATAACCTGTATACGAAAGTATTTAACCCCAGAATAATCATGACCGTTTAAAAATGAATAGAAATGAAGTCTTTACTGTGTAGTACAGACAACTTATACATTATTATTATTATTATTATTATTATTATTATTATTATTATTATTATTAAAGTTTGCGTTATGTATAACTTTTACAAAAGACATCATTTATATTGCTTAATTAAAGTCAAAAACGTTCCGTTTGACCATAACACAGTAAGTAATCTACCTTGCACAAATGAAAGACGCTAATACAAAATATAATTAAAGACACTTTATATTTATTTGTTCTAGCTTACAAAGTGTTCGTTTTGTACAACGTTTATGGGCATACACACACAATCAAGAATCATATGGCATGATGGGAGATTTTATATTTTCACCTTAGAAAATATAAGGATATATTTTTCACACGTGAAAATGTATGAAAGAAACAAATATATGACAATTATTTCGCCAATGTGTCTCTATATTTCACACCTAAATATGTAAAAACAACAGTACTACAACAGCTAAAGTTGTTGGCAAGGGAATTCTCCATGTTTAATTTTTTTATATATTCAGTTCTGTTTCCTGTCTCTAAATGAAATAATTCTTAACAAACTGAGGAAACTACTGTAAACTAAACATCATATGTCATCTGTTACATGTCAAACTAGAATAACGAGATAATGTAATAATGATAACTTTGGTAGATGTATACTTTCATATATATTTGTATCTTTTTATTTACTTTTTATGTACGCAACGTACTGCACTAGGAATATCTCCTTAAACATAAAAAAAATTATTTTTTGTTTAAAAAAAAACATCTTACCAATCATCTCATCACGGCTTAAACAGCCACTGAAATCTGGAACGTTTATGTCATACATCACGGCGTTAAATGTCCCTACAATCTCAAACATATGTGTCATACATCACGGCTTTAAATGTCCCTGCAATCTCGAACACTTACGTCATATATCACGGCTTTAAATGTCCCTAAAATCTCGAACATATATGTCATACATCACGGCTTTAAATATCCCTGCAATCTCGAACACTTATGTCATATATCACGGCTTTAAATGTTACTGAAATCTTGAACTTATATGTCATACATCACGGCTTTAAATGTCACTACAATCTTCAACATATATGTCATACATCACGGCTTTAAATGTCCCTGCAATCTCGAAAACTTATGTCAAACATCACGGCTTTAAATGTCACTACAATCTCGAACATATATGTCATACTTCACGGCTTTAAATGTCACTATAATCTCGAACATATATGTCATACATCACGGCTTTAAATGTCCCTGCAATCTCGAACACTTATGGCATATATGACGGCCTTAAATTACAATACAATCTAAAACTTACATGTCATACATCACGTCTTTTTAAGTGTTTAGAATTTTGAACTTATATGTCATATATCACTGCTTTAAATGTCCCTACAATCTCGAACTTGTATGTCACACATCAATCGATAAAAGGCGCATTTAAGTGAAAACATCTGCAAACGTTTTTTAGAAGCCTATAACGTCATTATACTTTTAAAGATGGTTTTCATTAGCATTTTACACAAGCACACCGTTTTCGTAAAAGAAGTCACACACATGTATACATTAAAAGAGAGTAAACATCTTTGTTTTCTCCTGATATACATTGATTAATAATCAAACGTACTGACCATCACAGGCTGGTTTGAGTTCTTATTTCAAAATGATTTTCCCAGACTGGTTAAGACAAAACAAGCAAAATGTGGCCCCAGATCAAAGAAAAATCGTTTTTTGTTTCGGAACCAGGATAATCATGAATACGTTTAAGAAAACATAACTATTACAATCTTAAAAAAAGCGACGGCACTTCTTCATTTACCTGTCACGGATTCCAGCAATGACTTGATCAATAAACTAGAACGTCGAAGTAGAAAAGTTAAACAAAAAGGCTTTCATCGATCCAAGTCTTAAGGGTTACATTGGTTTTGACCGGCATTTTCAGTACTTTAATTTGCTATATCATGAAGAGAAAGAAAAAAAAAAAGAGTTTAGAGTCTTACTCAAGAACACAACGAGGCCGCAGACCCTGGGTGGCGTAGGCGGGTACATAATCCGTAGCGCTACCCTTTGATTAGCAATCTTACGTTGCTACCAACGGGGTAAGAATATATTTATTTCGACAATCGCCGTTTGTTAGAATTATTAGACAAAATATCATATTAACTAGCTCCTTCAAATTCTCGATAAACCTTTTCTTATATCATAGGACGATTACCGTTCTGGCCGTTCTCTTCGAATCTTGAGTCATCAATGGGTGATACCCTGCAGAGCTTGTCTATAACCTCGACAGCTCTAGACAGATTCCAAACAAAATGGACAAGTCGATGTCATTACTAACACCATTCATGCATGTGACGAAGTTATTTCCTGCTGGCAAACTTTCTAAACTAGAACATTTTAAACTGTTTTAAACTGGTTGTAGTTGTTGTGAGGACGAATTGAAGTTTAAAGAGCAAAGTTTGAAACTGGTCATTCGCACAAAAGAGATGTGTAGCACATGTAATATACGAATTATAATTGGTAAACGGGGTGTTAAGCTTCAATTTCTGGTTAATTTAGGTTGCACTGGTTAATAGTCGTCAGCACGAGAAACATTTTCTTTCGAAAGCTGGTAACTTCAGACTGAAAAATGTTTGTTTCGAAACATTTTGGAGGAAGTGGCTGGGTTGGAGTAGAAGCCTTCTGCGTTTTAAAGCACAAATTTACGTTAAAGGTTACGACCCCCTGAGTAGAATAAAGTACAGTCTTCGTGGTAGCAGACCTGGGATAATCCGATGAACACAATCAAACTCGTAAACTTTTCATGTCAACACATGATCCTCAGTCATCTCACATTCTAAAGGACACGCGTCAGCACGTTCCTTTCTGAAGAGGGCCTCGATCTTTACAACAGTGCTTGTTGATCAATGAGTTCGGTAATTAAATTGAATAAATGTTATATTTCTGTTCTTATCTAGTATTGACAAATGTCATTTAACTCATCGAGTTCATCAGTTCAGTTTCAACGTTATTTACAATTTTGCTTTAAGAAATTTCTATAAACATTTCAGTAATGATAAATATGCTCTTTCTGTTTAATAACTGCAATTACTTTACTTTCGTAATGATGAAGATTGTGCCTTATAACTTATTAATTATCGTCCCAGTTCTATAAATCCTTCAAATAGAACAAAAAATACCATTTTACCTTATTAATTTCAATGTATGTCCCTATTTTCCAATTTTAAAATGCGTTTATATATATATATATATATATATATATATATATATATATATATATATATATATATATATATATATATTCAGCTCCGAAAAGTACGAATTAAAGATTCTCTAACCAATATAATAGTATTAGTTATATTGTATATTATTTATTCTGTCTTTTAGTATCTAGCATTCTTCTATAGAATCTAGAGATAGCACTTTCCATTCTGGTGTATATTTATCTCTCTCTCTCTCTCTCTCTCTCTCTCTCTCTCTCTTTATACCACATTTAATTCCTTTCATGTCCTGTTATTTTGACATATTTGTGATGTAAGACTAATTTGCAATAGTCAGATTATTGTATTAGATTTCTGCATCGTATTTGACTCTTACAAAAATGCTTATAAAGGTTTTCTATAAATTGTAGAATATATTTCATCCACAAATTCCAGGTTTGTTATCATCGCATCGAGCTCAAGTATGGACATTAGTGGACTCTTAATTCTGATCACCACCTACACATTTGAAAACAATTTGCATGAAATGATTTAAATGTGGATTAAATGAAGCATCCTCCCTAATGTATAATGCCATCCGAAGGCTGTGTCAGTACCACTTAAGCAATCTTTCACGGGAATGTATGGCCATTCAATCTTGCGGATACCAATCCTACTTTAACATATACGCTGGATGAATTGTTTTTGTATTACCAGACAATAGCGACCAATCTATATACTAGCGTTAAGAAATATTGATTGAATTTTTTGGCGAAGTTGGTCAATTTTTCTTGCCTGCTGCTTGTTAATAAATGTGATACTGCAAGAGAAAACTTGAGAAAACCATTTTTTCTTTTTTGATTAGGGGTTTCAATAATAGCGACGACAGTTTATCCAAAACACAGAACGTTTTACTAGACACTTCTCAAAATTAGAAAGGGTTCAGAAATTTGTGACATGGGGAAATTAGTGTCATATATAATCAAAAACAGTTGGGAAACGGCGGGTGGGGCAAAACACCCACCTTATCTAATCTATAAGTTCATATTTATTTGTTTCATTTTGGAATATAAACTTTCATGGTGAATTCGTCTAACCCTTTTACTCCAGCAATTCTTCCAGTTGACCCCTCTTTGGAAACAATTGTATCTTTCATTTTCTTGGTCACTGTCTGGAGATTCTAGGGTCAGTCCTGATTTCTGCAAAATAAGTCAAGCGAGGGTTCCTTTAAATAGACTGAAATTACAGAATTCACTGATGTATTATTACATTTTAATCTAGGCTAAAATGTAAGAGTAGCTCTCGCCTGCCATTTACAGAATTCCCCATCATTTCCTCCATTGTATCCTTACTTTTAGCAATCTTCGCATTCTTCTCTGCAATGGACTGATATCAGCGAGAATTGTTTTCATGACTACTAAAATTTTAGATGTCATCAGCTAGAATGTTACAAAACCCAAATTTAAGACCGTGCAAATATTGCAACAGCAACAACAATGGACCAGTACGTTATTTGATATTATCGTCATTCTTAATGTTGTCACCTTTGTTTAAATGTATGTACTAATCAAGGCAACCCTTGTAGAGATAAGTGAAAACAAGTTAAACCGTTACACAGTGTGAAATTCACTTAATTTTAAGACATCAAGATATAAAACTATCACTTGTAATTGAATGATAATGATGACCTCCTATCATCATTGATATTTGCATAGCTATTTTGTCTTTCATAACGAGACGGTAATTAAAAATTATATTATTGTTGTCATCAGCTTTTCAATCTATGCATATTGGCTTGTCTTTCTATTTAAAGTGTTTTGTCAGCACGTTATACTGAAGGAAGAAACAATTGGTATGACTGTCTTGAAAACCTATTTGCTTGGTGATTAGTATCCTAATACTTACTGAAAACCTATTTGTTTGGTAATTAGTATTGTAATAATTACTGAAAACGTCTTTGTTGGGTAATTAGTATTGTGATAATTACTGAAAACCTATTTGTTTGGTAATTATTATTGTAATACTTACTAAAAACCTGTTTGTTTGGTAATTGGTATTGTAATACTTACTGAAAACGTAATTCGTTGATAATTAGTATTGTAAGAATTACTTGAAACTTATTTGTTTGGTAATTAGTTTTGTAATAAATACTGAAAAGTATTTGTTTGGTAATTAGCATTGTAATAATTACTCAAAACCTATTTGTTTGGTAATCAGTATTGTAATAATTAGTGAAAACGTATTTGTTTGGTAATTAGTATTGTGATAATTACTGAAAACCTATGTGTTTGGTAATTAGTATTGTAATAATTCCTGAAAACTTATTTGTTTGGTAATTAGTATTGTAATAATTACTGAAAACGTCTTTGTTGGGTAATAAGTATTGTGATAATTACTGAAAACCTATTTGTTTGGTAATTAGTATTGTAATACTTATTTAAAACGTATTTGTTTGGTAATTAGTATTGTAATATTACTGAAAACGTGTTTGTTTGGTAATTAGTATTGTAATAATTACTGAAAACCTATTTGTTTGGTAATTAGTATTGTAATACTTACTAAAAACATGTTTGTTTGGTAATTGGTATTGTAATACTTACTGAAAACGTAATTCTTTGATAATTAGTATTGAAAGAATTACTTGAAACTTATTTGTTTGGTAATTAGCATTGTAATAATTACTCAAAACCTATTTGTTTGGTAATTAGTATTGTAATAATTAGTGAAAACGTATTTGTTTGGTGATTAGTATTATAATACTTACTGTTAACGAATTTGTTTGGTAATTAGCATTGTAAAAATTAATCAAAGCGTATTTGCCCGTAATTATTATTTCAAATTCAGTATTTTAACCTTGATCTGGGTCATGAAGAAAACTGCTGCTTGGTACCTCAAACTTTCTTGCTAATGGATTGGATATCCTTAGAAGATTGTTATTTCCAGGCGCTTTGAATGTCTCGTAAGAGCTAATCTAAGTGACCAGGTCTTCTTCTCACAGAAATATAATGATTTTCATATGTGATAGCCATACTTCTCTGTTCTATCAAAATAATGATCCATCACTCTAGATGGACATTTCAAGACACCAATTTGCAACTATCTAAACCACACAAATAATTATTCAAATACGGTACAAGGGAAGAGCTAAAAACTAGTAATAAATATATGAAAGTATACAATCTGATTCCTAATGGAGACAGACAATTGTTGACATATTTATTCAAGCAGTTATATTCAACGTCGATAGCTCTAAATACAAAACTTCACTCTTAATGTCATTAGGACAAAATGAAACATGGTTCTTTTATTGGGACAAAACGAAACAATGATTAAAGTCATTGGGACAAAGCAAGACATGTTTAATTTTTATTGGGACAAAATAAAACGAGGTTAAAAGTAACTGGGACAAAACAAACGTGTTTTAAAGTCAGTGGAGCAAAACGAAAATGTTTTATTCGATATTGGGACAAAAGAAACAAGGATTTAAGTCTTTGGGACAAAAGAAACAGGGATTCTAGTAATTGGGACAAAACAAAACATCCTGTATTGTTATTTGGACAAAACGAATTTTAAAAGCATTGTTACTATCAGATGATTAAGAAAGTATAATAAATATAGATGTGACCAAGATTTAAAATTCCGTAAATTGTACTCCTTTTGGAAATATTTAATTCATTTATTGTCCCAAATGATAAGTTCTTGATCTGTTTTCAATTAAGGATCCCGTTAAAATATATTTGATCTGACAGATCGTATTGCAATAGTAGACTCTGGCTTTACGGTAGAAGGTGATCAGCCATTACTGGCGTGGAACAGAATTTATCTTACGAAAATATATCTTTATAAATCAGTTTCCAAAATGCAGTAGCAATGTTTCTTGACACACATCCCACTGAGCAAGATATTGAAAGAAATGAAAAATTGCTTTTAAATAGACTTCCTAGATACGGACGGCATTCCAAATGCTACATCTGCAACACATGCACGAAAAATGCACTTGTTTTCTTTGGGTACTTTTTTCATTCGACAGTCTAGGGATGGTTCGATCTGTTAAATAGATGCAAGTATTAGCTTTTGTTACTGTTCATTATGGTGTTAATAATTAAAGAAGTTTTAAGCTTTAAAAAGCAATGTAAATAGCAAGGTGAAGGATAAAAATGTCATGTAATGCGTTTAAGACAGGACTATTGTTGTAATTGCTGAGCAGATGTGTGGCGTTGCTTTAGTAAGACAGCTTATTGCTGTCATGATAAGACAGTGACTTGTTTTAGTAACAAACACTACTCATAGATGTCATGAGGAGGAAGTGACCTCTCACATGCTTTACTGATTATTTGTAAATGTTTCAGGTTTAGAAGAGTTTCCTTTCTTATTCGTCTACTGTAAAGAATATGTATTTCCGAATAAAGTAAATCTAGCATGCATAATGTATGGATATAAAGTTATGGCAACAATTTCATTAAAGCATTTAATTGATTTCAGGCGAAATTAAACCACTTTGAATAATTTTAAAATGCCGTGTAGATACACATCACATGCATTGATATGTGTACCAGCATAAAAGCTCCAAAATTTACATGGTACTATTTCGTTTTGCACGAATCTCCTCGTGACATCTCTTAAGCTGCGGTACCAAAAAGTCGTTACACCGGCACAATACAGTAATTTACGATTGCACCGGCGTTTCTTCTTCGACCAATCATGTGTGCTTTCTCATGTGGTCTGGTTTAGGTTTGGCGTGTCACGGCACAGCAATGCATGTAGGCTATTTAGTGATGTTTTAATTGAAATAAAGTGTCTCGTTAAAGGACACACCATTGCAGTGAAGTAAGGCTGGTCTGATTGAATCCGTACCATTTTAGTATGGAGCTCGACATGCTAATACATTGCGCAGCCTAAGCTTCCAATCATCATAAGTCTTCTCTAATAATGTATGCGAGGTAAGGCATGTTGAGCCGATTCCATATCCCAGAATCCCCTGGGACAGAGAGGGTGCTTTCGGTTACATTAACCTCAAGATGATCTTCCGAAATTAATATATTCTGCGCCATGACGTGGATTAATAAAAACAAAGTGACTTGATTAGCTGCAATGAGCTGTTAGAGATATAAGTTTCTAACTATAAATGTTTCAGTCTTCTTGTATCCATGCCACGTATAGATGATAAAGATATATTTTTACCTATATATTTAGAAAAATTATTATTTATTATGTTTACTATTTGTACTGCTATACAAACCCATTTGCGATATATCCAAACTTATCTCTAATGAGTACAGCACAACTTACAGTGTAAGCAATATTTTTCTTCATAATCCACCACTAGAATTATTTCCAGTTTACCGTCCTGTTATAATATACAGTAAGATGAAAGGTTTAAACTCTACGATTACATTCTGATCATCTATCAAATAAAAAACAATGTATTTGACACTTTTCATGAGAGAACAAATTAGTTTATACTATGGCAGTGTATTTTCTACACAAGTAAGTTTGATACGAAAGAAAAGAGACCATTCAAAATGCGAAACAGAAGTAAGGGACACTACTCAAATATCCAAGCGTTTACTATGTTTAGTATGCAGTGCAAAATAAGATAGGATACAATAGTCTTTATCCGCCATATCCACCTATACAAAATGAGTAAAGCTAGGTAAGGAGAAATCAGTATCCAAACCATGCATCAGATAAATAGTAGTTTTCACTGATGTTGTGTCCGCTTTACCTATGTAATTTCTAACTTAATTTTTTTTGTAAAAATATTGTCTCCTAACAATCGCTTTTTATAAATGATCGTGCCCAATAACTATCAGAAGAAAACTAAAACACCTCAAAGCCTTAGAGACAAAATGTCGCGCATTACAAGACTAATGCTTTCTTTGAATAATTTATTAATTTTGCTGGATATTGTCTGACAATTATCTAGACATTTACAATTTTACACTTCTCTTTCATGACACTGACATTTACAAATAGAGAAAACCTTCACATAGCACTCCGTTATCTCACAATTTAGCAATGTTCTGCGCCTAAATTTGAATTTTACCAGGCGTAATACGTTTCGTCACGAAGATTTGTGCCACAAATTCTTTATGTGTTCATTGGATGGTACGCAATGTTTTGGATCCTTGTATCGGTCATATAAAATGATCTGCAATAAAAGTAGTACATAATCAATCCCAGATTTTGAAAAACCAAACCCATAATAAGATATTAAACAGTAAAATATACATGGGCTAAAGTAAAATTGTAAGTTTGTTACACTCCATGCCATTTTAATACACATAACTTGCATTCCATGACATTTGCAAATGTTTAAATTACCATCCATGCCATTTGAATACGTAAATTACCCTCCATGCCATTTGAATACATATAAATTACACTCCATGCCCTTTGAATATGTATACATTACCATCCATGCCATTCGAATGCACATAACTTACACCCCGGGATTTGAATACGTATAAAGTACCCTCCATGCCATCTGAATACGTATAAATTACCCTCCATGCCATTTGAATACGTATAAATTACCATCCATGCCCTTTGAATACGTATGACTTACCATCCATACCATTTTTTTAAATATGAAGTTACAAAGAGTTTTCCAAATAAGACTTTTGTTCAGTTCATAAGAAACTTCAGATGCTTGTATTTTTATTTAATATTTTTCCCTCTAGTGTTAAAAACAATTTCATCAGCACTACAAGAATATGCACTCAAAACTGGAGATTTAACAAAAAATTAAAGCTAAAAGGAAGTATCTCATTATTTTTTTATGGAATAATTTTGCTCTGCCACAAAATATAGTAAAGTTCTATTCCTCCATTTCCCAGAGTATATATATATATATATATATATATATATATATATATATATATATATATATATATATATATATACACATTAAAACCATCTACTGCAAGAAGTGAAGAAGGGTGACTTTTTTTCATCCATGGAACAATATTCATATAATTGACTACACACCATTCAAATTTAGATAGGATTGGTTAGAAAACCAAAACATGAATTGATATTAAAAAAAATATTTGTATAATGCTTTAGATTAGGTTCAGTACCGATCTATTTTTTCATATTTAATTTATTGCGTTCAAGCATTTTGTTTGAAAAACAAATCTTATTGGAATGACGGCATTCTCTCTTCACATTGATGAATTGTTCTCTGTTTCAAACCAAGCGATAATAAACTTGGAGATAATTTCTTATCACTGGAAAATGTCGAAATCATATATCCCTTGCCCTTTTCTCACACTCAAAATTCTATTCTTCATAAAATTTCCGTTTTGAGTCAACGTAGTGTGATAAAGATAATGTATGATCCTTAGCCAAGTTCTCCATCATTAGGGTCCTAATAAAACGTCTTATCGATTATCTCGCCTGCCAGAAGTCACATCCAATGGAGGTGTTTGGCCGTTTAATCTTAACGACAGACCGTTAATAGTTAATCCAATACAAAGCATGCGATACAAGATGAATGGTGAAATTTCCAGATAATCGCTCCCAATTGCAAACAGCGGTTAAAGAAATAGATTTAATTATATTGTATCGTAAAAGCAGACTTGCATTCAACTCATACTAAATTGGATACTGCACGCGAAGGTAACGAGAGCTTTCGGTCCCGAAAGCTGGCCCGGATAAAATTGATAAAGATTTTCAGACACAATATTTACAAATTGATGCAACAGACAACAACAACAAGGAATTTCAATCGTATTTTACATTCTGAGATGCTTTTTTTCTCCAATATTAAAAAGCTAAACTAAATAAAAACTGATACCGTTCATAAAAGACTCGGCCTAACCCGCTGTGCACGTTTTTCCCAGTCAGCATGCAGTAAGCTTTGATTTAGTCTCCCTAGAAAAATAGGGTATATTTCTGTCTTATACAACGTTTGGGGGTCTAAATTTGTACTGTTTGATAAATGAGCAATTTATAAGAATTTAAAGTGGCAATGATCTGTTTTATAATTGTTAAAGTTAAATTGTATGTCGTAAAAGAGAACGAATAATGTGCACTTGTCTAGTTTTTATGCACTTTTAAAGAACTTTACTTTAATTCTTCCCTTACTCAGCGTACATTTTATCATTCGTATAAGTGGCAAGTCCGTAAGTTTTAAAATAGAGACATTACGCGGGAATCAGTAAGTACATTGTACAGTCATTCCATTACCTACGTTACGTTACGTTACGTTGGTTTGACTCAACGTTATATTCATTATGCGCACTGCCAAAGTTATAACTCACTAGCTTGACTGAGCAAAACCATCGAAAGAATATCAATGTTACAGCTATACGGTTGAAATCAATACTCTTTCTAATACTTATATATATATATATATATATATATATATATATATATATATATATATATATATATATATATATATATAACTACTTTAGCATTTTGTGATCATAAAGGTCATGTTTATCATACTGTTCTAACACATTAGGGGTGTACATATGCCCTATCTGATTGAAACACTCAAGGAATGTATTTATTTCATATCTTGTTTTAAAACACATCACGGATGTATGTACGCCACGTATTTCAAAATCACATCAGAAATGTATATATCCTATCTACTTAAAGAAATTAGGAATGTTTTGTCCTATTGGTTCAAACACATTATTGTGGTATTTATGTCATAATGTTTAAAGCACAAAGAATGCAACATCAAACGTCACTCAGTTTCCAACCTTGTCGAGATTTTTGGTGAACATATGATATGATAAAATATCAAACTTGTTGGAAGTGTCAATACAAAAACATGTTGTATAACAATAACGTATATATTACCTTGTATCAATATTAACATCCACCACCAAATACCATCACCTCCTATTGAATGGGACATCGAAGGTCTATATTTACGCGGATAGTGGTAATGACTGATGTTCATGCTCCCTGCCTCCCCCCTCCTCTCTCTCTCTCTCTCTCTCTCTCTCTCTCTCTCTCTCTCTCTCTCTCTCTCTCTCTCTCTCTCTCTCTCTCCTTTGATTGTTTGCACCAAAATAATTCTTGTAACTGAAAATTAGGAAAACATTAAGCACTGTTTGTACAATTCTTGCAACATGTACGGAATAACTTTTCAGCTTTAAGAAGGGAAAATAGGACTTAGATAAGAAAGCGGCGGCCACCTCGTCCTCATCGTTTCTCTCTCTCTCTCTCTCTCTCTCTCTCTCTCTCTCTCTCTCTCTCTCTCTCTTTCTCTCTCTCTCTCTCTCTCTCTCTCTCTCTCTCTCTCTCTCTCTCTCTCTCTCTCTCTCTCTCTCTCTCTAACACACACATGACCTTTAATGCCATGATCCTTACACTGTCCTCTTTGCATAGTCAGAGGTCAGTTTATAGGTCATCTTATAAAAGAGTATGTTTTTGTGGTTATCTCCCCTGCGTTATCCTAGAGAAAGTCGGGTATCGCTCTTCCGACTTCTAGGCAGCGTCAACAATGTTAGTCATGTTTTGCATAAATTGCTGGCCGGGTTGACAGTACACAGATCTGGATTACCCTGGGTTATGTGGAACAGTTATCGATAGCAATTACATTCACTTTAGTATGTATTTCTCCTTCATCTATGTTATTCATTTTCACACTTTTCTTTGGTCTAGAAATTCTTAATGCCTAAATGGCAATCATATTCAGACCTATCTATATAATATGTGCATCTCTTTCATAATATATTAAAGCATAAAACATACACATATTACAAGCATTTGCCAACATATAAAACGGCAACAAAACATAAAGTAACACATACAATATTTCCAGCGATGGAATTGCATTGGGATAGTGTATGCTTTGTCCTTTTCTCTACTTTAATATTCTCCGAATTTGTGCTGTGGCGTGCATTGTTTGTTGATGAATTATTTTATCAACCATATATATTGCTAAAATGAGGATTTCTTTCACAATTATGTGGCATGCGTTTGGACCCCAACAGACATTGATTGCTACAACACGTCAATCTTTTTGTTTAATATTGCACATAAACACCGTATTTAGCGTGAAGATAACCTCTAATTACTGCAATATCTTCCTCGCAATCTTTTCCCATTTTCTCACTCTTTGATTTCCACTCTACATTAAATTTCCGTTTGCAGCGAATATAATTTGATAGCGGTAATTTGTGCCCATTTTATCTAGCCCTCTTCCTTTTCGACTGTATTAAGATGACGAATTGATACCCATTCTGACAGAAGCCATATCTAATCTGAAGAGAAACCGTTCATCAAACATACGTTTTCAATAAGCTTGCAGCATGAAATCAATGGCTGAATCACTCTATAATTGTACTCGTTAGGAAACAAAAGAAAATGAAGTGGATTTAAGTACTTAGTATTACGACAGCAGTCTTGCATGCCGATCAATTCTATATTTGATGACCGAGGCATCTCATGCAAAATGATTAATCGTAATGTCTGGTCTGAAAGAAACTGATGGCTTTCTGTAATAAATACAGAGTTTACTAAAAAAAAAAGGCAACGATCTTAGTCCGACTAGAGAACTATAAGAGGAATATATCATATATCAAATAGGTTTTCCTAAAAACATTGTAGGTTTCAAACAGACCATCATCAAATATGCGTATAAACTTTGTATTTCTTTGAAAAATGTCCTTTTTTAAAACTATTCAAAACTGGTCTAAAACGAAAATTATATTGGAAATCGTATCAACAAATATAAAACATGGAGTCATGATTGATATGTATTCCTTCATAATGATGTACTATATTTTGTTGAACGTTTACAATAATATTAAGAAAGGCTGTAATAGAACATTCAAGTTTTATAAAATTCCGCTATTTACAATGACGCCCTGGCATTATAATTATACGGTAATTAATAAGTGTTCCGTTGTACATACATACGTGCAATTCTATCTACACCCACCCCAAAGAAATAACATTCATGCCACCCAACCAACATTCACTGGATAAATAAAAATCTTTCTATCAAGCTGAAGTTTTGTCGTGTGAGATAATTTAGTTATAGTAAAATGGAAACCAGAATTTGACTAATCACGGAGCTTTTAGAGGAATCTTTAACAAACAAAATACAGAAGAAATGACATGAAATGAAAATAACAATTTACAACCGAAAGGTTGAAAAATTAACGAAGAAATAAATATTGCATAATTTTAAATTACTCTGACAAGAAAGATCACACAGAGGAACTCTTACGTCTTAAATCCATGACTGATTCAGTTTAAACGAAACCAGAAAATGGTAATTTATTATCTAAACAGATATGTCAGCAGTTATTCAAATCTCATAGAGATGCCGTGAATCAGCGCCAATTAACCTTAGAAAGACATGCCGTGAATCAGCGCCAATTAACCTTAGAAATAGGTAAACGTATCGATGAACTTATTTTGTTGTCTTACAACTGATACATACGGAACCTCTAAAGAGGAAATAGGTGAAAAACTCAAGTTGAGAAAGTTGAGGTCCAAAAATGTGATTCAATTGTTGATCAAGATTATCTCCCTTTATAGAAGAGATAATCTTTTTTTTTCCTTCTTCAAAATCATTCAAGTGTTTACATGACGCATAGTTTTGTTTTTATGGTTTAACACAATTTTTCAGCACAATATAGGCTATACATGGCTGCCAGTATTAATGGTGGAGGAAGAAACCGGACAAACCCCGGAAAGAACCACCGACCCACGAGAAGCTACTGGCAAGCTTTCTCACATAACTACATCTGCCGAATCTTAGACTTGAACACACGCAGACAGAGGTGAGATGGCAGTGGTCCGTAACGGACAGCGCTTTAGACCACTCGGCCACTCGGGGCCCCTATATGACGCATAGACTGAAAGAGATATTATTACACGAATATCTTAGTAAGCTGAGTTTGCTTTATGCTGAAAAATATGACGTATTCAACGATGAAAAATAATAATGTCGAGTAATGATGATTTGTAAATTAAAAAAAATATGTGCTTGTAAATTATAAAGCATTTAGATGATATTTCAATAATCGTGTTACTTATATAACATAATCAGAATCAAACGTACAAAATGTATAAATTGAATCAATGTCGTGTTTCATATGTGATGATGAAAACACACTTATGGATCAACAGAATTTAGGAATAAATTCTACAAAACGATATACAAATTGTGAAAATGTAATGCAGTTTAACTGGTGTTATAGTGGATAAAATGGCACAATCAGAGACTACAAACAAACAGTAGTACATTATGAATATGGACAAACGTTAATGGGTTAATGGGGTTCAATGTTAGATCATAAAGATAGATTCAACAATTACATTTTCTTTATACACAAAAGTAGTACTAGAAAATGTGAATAATTTCTAACTGAAGAAAATACTACTACAACAAATAGTGAATGCTTTATTTGATACAAATATTTGAAAGAAGAAATTTACCAACGTTACCAGTTTGTCTACCAACGAGGTGAAATATTAAGGAAGTGAAGACCAGATGTATTGCCAAAAACTATGAGACTGGTTTTATTGCTTTTTAGATTTAAATGCGTTAGAGAAAACTTATCAGGCAAGTATCTATTTCTTTCTAAGAAGATAAGACGTATTATTGGAAAATACCAAGTCAACAAAATACAGATTTTAGCTCCGTTTAAGTCAACCTAGATTTATCAATCAAATTCGCAAGGATATAAAAGACTGCTTTTACTAACGTTGTGTAGATTTGCACGCTATATCATTGCCGGTTGTTATGTTTATTTGTGTCTTAATGATTGTACGCTGTGAATATATGTATCTTCTACTTTACCTTTATCTAACTTCAACTGACAAATATTTTTGTAAATAACATATTCAATAGCTATATGATTGTGGAATATATATTTAAATAATGATTAATTTGCAAACATGTATAATTCAATTTGAGTTAAAGATGCGGTCTAGATTCAGACCTTCGAAACTTCCAGAATTTAACTTTGCTATGAATTTAGCAGAGTTTATTCAGAAAATGGTAATTAGCTATCTAGGTCAAGTAGAGGGTATATAATCTTGTTTACATTGCGATTATTCATTCTTGCCTTAACATCTGAAGCAGGATCAGTATTGTTGTTGTATTCAGATTTTACTTTGTGTTGTTTTTTTTTTTTTTATTCAAATTATTATTCATTGGAATTACCATGTGTTTAATAATATTCTTAGAATAAAACATTAATTTGGAACTGAGATGAATTTAAACAAGAACATTGTGTGGCTTTGTTGTTTGTGATACATCAAAATATTGTTAACACATTGCCATATTCCAATCCATTGTTCACCTTATCTACTGTAATAACACAATTAATACTGGAATTTATCTGAAACACCACCGGAATTGAAGTGGAATTTATCTGAAACACCACCGGAATTGAAGTGGAATTTATCTGAAACACCACCGGAATTGAAGTGGAATTCATTATTTGAAACACCACTGGAATTGAAGTGGAATTTATTATCTGAAACCCCACCGGAATTGAAGTGGAAATTATTATCTGAAACACCACCGGAATTAAAGTGGAATTTATCTGAAACACCACCGTAATAGAAGTGGAATTTATTATCTGAAACACCACCGGAATTGAAGTGGAATTTATTATCTGAAACATCACCGGATTTGAAGTGGAATTTTATACATCTAAACTTGTGATAGAACGTTTCGGACTACCTGGGATTTAGTTTGCAAAACCGTAATTTTCTTAAAGTTTTCATTTTTATTCTAGGAAAATAAATTATTTATTGATCTTTCTCTATTCCCAAAAATATTTTTCGATCTTTACCGTTACTTAGTTTAATACCATGGAGTCGTAAGAAAAGAAACATAATGAACGCAAATTAAACTCAAAGAAAATTTCAAAGTATTATTGACACAGGATGTAATTCAATCATTATAAAAACTATTTTTAAAACAATAAATAAATGGACACAAAACGAAATTCATCATGAACAATAGCAACGGGTGAATCTTACAATTAAACTTTTGTCTTGATCATACAAAAATAAATCAGTTAAAGCATATTGAAAGCCAATGGCGCCAATAATACAATTATAATGATGAAAAATATACTTCTTTTATCAAGCATTTTATAGCTGATAAATTTAAAATATACATCAAAGAAGTTTCGTTTGTAAAACAAACAGTTCGTGTTTGGATAGCTATATGTATGCGTCTATCCTTAAAAGCGACTTGCTATCAAGCGAAATTATGTTAATTTCACACAAAAAATTGAACATTTCGAGGAAATATCGCCAAAATGTTTTAGATAAGATTCTTATCCGTACGAATACTCAGATTCCCTTAACATGTTTAATTAAAATAATTTTAAAACAATTGAGAAAAACGTATCCAAGGCTTAGCATTGATTATATTAAAATTTATGTATAGAATAAATACGTCAGGCTTTCTAATTTACATCTGAAGTTTTATAGAAGTCTTTGGAACTTTGGGGTAACTTTGTGACTTCTACCGGGAATCACCTCAGGATTCGACACCGCTAGGTCATGCATATTTCCTAGTAGTTAGATCGTGTGTTTCGGATGCGAGACGTCGCGCGATCCTACCCGGGCTGAAGCAAACTAAAGACGTGTAAAAATGGTGCTAACAGCTGCTCGCTAGGCGCTCAGTATTAAGAAGTTAGTGTTAGAACTGTCACTCTAGTGTCAGGATAATGTGGCCCAGTGCTAGACATCACAATAACTGCCATACTGCAGACAACGTTGCGATTTGACTGAAAACTTGTTGAAACTATTTTCAAAATGACACACACACACACACACACACACACACACACACACACGCACACACACACACACAAGCCGTATCTGTATGCTTAGGAATATGTGTTAAGAATACATTCGTGTTGGAAAAAGTTATCCTTATGCATACAAAGTTTGTGTTAATAATTCTTAACAGTTGATCAATGGGGGTATTCGTTGCCTATAATGGAGTAAACGTGATGCATGCTGCTCCTAAATTTTGGTAATTGTAAATGGGATTAAATGTTGGAATATCCCGAACAGTGCCGTAACGTTATCGTTAAATGTTAAATTATGCAATGAATAAAAGGTTTCATTCATCTGTAAATATCCTTTACTCTACCGAAGCATGATGAATATGATAATCTTCATGCAAATATTTTTAAATTCATTGCTTAAGCAAAAACGATCCCGTTTAGGTATTATATTTATATGTGTAAGCTACATTATCCAGGCAATGAAGTGGGTAAATGTAAGCCATTTTGCATGAATAACCCCATGGCAAGGAATGATTAATTCTCGACTAAAGCTATTACTTTGGATTAGTATGTGTTGGAATCATTCTTTGGAACCCTGGAATCTATGATGCAAAGAATTATAAAACACATTAATTATTGTCGCATAGGAGTTATGTCGGATGAGATTGCCTCGTACTGGTATCTGACCTAAGATCGGGTTGGCTTGTATATCCTTAACGGGACCCAACCTTTCAGCACTTGTTTGAAGGTTTCAATGGGCTAGCTAACTGTTTATGTAATTACCACTTAATTTTCTGCACACTTGTGCTGATGATTTGCAAATGTAAAAATTATTTCTTGGGTAAAATCAAATTAAAACTCCATTAACCGTTCATTTCTTGCTCGGTTATGACAATTATATAAGTGGATTCTTGTTGCGCATGTAGCAATCGGAAATAAATTTGATTAAGGCAAACCTCTTGAATCTATTTTCTAATGACACTCTTCTCTGCTTCAAAGCCATTCCATCATTGCCAAAAGCCATATAACTGTATCTTAATAGATCTTTCATAATCGGTCCTCCATTCTAAGTATGCGCCTAATTCAGATAGGTGGATCACTGTGGCTTTAAAAAAAGGAACATTTGTAATAATTGCAAATGTACTTCAGCAATAATTGCAAACTTACTTCAACAAATTTATTTAAAAAATCTCAATATTAGCAGAGTTCTAAGAAATTAACAGCGCTTTTGAAAGCCCACCACGAATGATAAATGATACCAGGTGCTGCACTTCAGTTTTGAAATTACAAATGTTTGTCTACCGCATTTGATAACTCGTGATAATAGGAATAAACACTAAACAGGAATTTTAACGAAACGATTAAATATCCATTTTCTTCAGCCATGTCCCGTTATGGAGTCTTAGAAACTCGTAAAAACATATGATACACTTTTGAAATTTGGCAAAAATAAAAAGATCTGATATTATGCATATTTTGACAGATAGTAAATGTGAGATAATCATTCATATAACGTTAGTCACTACTACTACTACTACTATTACTACTACTACTACTACTACTACTACTACTACTACTACTACTACTACCACTACTACTACTACTACTACTACTACTACTACTACTACTACTACTAATAATAATAATAATAATAATAATAATAATAATAAAAAGCACCTGACTGGAACAGACAGACTTTTTAGCGATATGATGAATGGTGTCACGTGATCACAAGACTGATTAGATTACGAACGGTTCTCCTGGTTTTGTAGCACTTTTCATCAAAATTGAAATTTACAATTAAAATAATCGCTTTAACAACCCTCATTCTCGATTACATTAATAAAGTAACTGATTGGAACAGTCACTTCATCCTGACTCTCCTCTTCCTTCATTTCCTGGTTTGTACTACAAGACTAATTTCTATGAGAGACTGTCCTATTAAAGTGAATAGTAATTTTTTTTTTTTAAATGTATGAGGAGTCAGTGCTGCCGGACAGTTATCACACTCGATCCGGCAGCTCGCTTACAAGACTTAAACAACCATTGATCGTGTTCCCTTGATTAAAGCATCGGCCCTTGATTGTTTCAGTCAATCCGGCTGAAAATGGAATGCAAAATTTGATATTGTTGACGGAAAAAGCGCGTCTGAATCAGTTATCGGCTTGCATTTCACACTATAGACCTGAAGTTTTGATGCCTTTGCGTCATGAAAACCAAACATGTTTTGATTTATTATATTGCGATTCAGACATGATAATTTATATGTAGCGATACACCAGCTATGCATTGCCGTTCAATAAATAAACCTTAAAATAGAGAGTGTACAGCAAGTCAAATTGGAATACTGTATCGATTATATGTTATGTAATGTAATATATAATCTGTGTATGTACTGTATTGAACACACAAACACACACACACACACACACACACACACATATATATATATATATATATATATATATATATATATATATATATATATATATATGTGTGTGTGGAGTGAGTGAGAGAGAGAGAGAGAGAGAGAGAGAGAGAGAGAGAGAGAGAGAGAAAGAGAGAGAGAGATTTCCTCCAAGAAATTACTATTACAGTCAGCAGTTTAACCGCATCACATATCAAATATTAGGGGTCATTAAACCACGTGTATGAATTGCAGATAAAATGGAGACAATCACCTAATTGCCGCTAAGTGATCGAAATCTTAGGCATTCGTTTCCTCCATTTAGCATCGTTCCATTTCTATCTTTCGCCAAATTTCCGTTTTCAGTCAAAACAGAGCGATAAGAATGATCCACGAATATTTTATCACGCCCACCTTCATTTCAATCCTATTAAGATCGCCTATCGATAAAACCTATCATCTGACGAAAAGTTACTTCTTGCTCAGGTCTTTGGAATAAAAGCCGTTAATCCAAATTCTATTTCAATTTACATTTGGCGTAAAATTAATTACCAGATAATCAAACCTATTTGGTGGCAGTCCTTCAAGATATTGCTTCAATCACTCATTGTTTTGCCACAAATGATCTGCGTGCGAATGGATATCAAATAAGTGTTTGCTGCGCTCGGACTGCAAAGAGAGCAATCTATTCTGATAGCTGGTTGGGCTAACATTGATGATGGGCCTGTGCGAATAAGTATGTGTCTGCACGAGAAAATGGACAAGAAGCAAAATGAAAACTGAAACAATAAACTCAACTACTGTGGATTATAGACCTGAATTTTATTGTTTTAAACCAAAGCGAAGAACACGCAGCAAAACGACTGAAACTTTTCAGCTGTCATCTAATAATATTAAGAGCAATATATATATATATATATATATATATATATATATATATATATATATATATATATATATATATATATATATTCCAGACCCATGCTTATGTTGGATCATGATCGTATTTGCCAAACCACCAGTGATAAAAGTTCGCTTTTCTGGACTATATAAAGCCAATCTTTTGTAGACGCATCCCGGATGAAAACCACATCATTTGTTCTTCATTTCCGGCACTTTCTTCTATTTGTGTTAAAATTCAAGAGAGGATTTCAAGTATTTTATTTTCAACAGTGTATCACAATGACCTTAGCATTCATTCCGGGTCAATATTTATTTATAGAGCACATTCTAAGAATGATCTTAGTATTCATTCTGTGTCAAATATGTATGTATAGAGCCCATTCTAACAATGATCTTAGTGTTTATTCTGGGTCAATAATTGTTTATAGAGCCCATTCTCACAATGACCTTAGTATTCATTCTGGGTCAAATATGTATTTATAGAGCCCATTCTAACAATGATCTTTGTATTAATTCTGTGTCAAATATGTATTTATAGAGCCCAATCTAACAATGATTTTAGTGTTTATTCTGGGTCAATAATTGTTTATAGAGCCCATTCTCATAATGATCTTAGTATTCATTCTGTGTCAAATATGTATTTATAGAGCCCAATCTAACAATGATCTTAGTGTTTATTCTGGGTCAATAATTGTTTATAGAGCCCATTCTCATAATGACCTTAGTATTCATTCTGGGTCAAATATGTATTTATAGAGCTCATTCTAACAATGATCTTAGTGTTTATTCTGGGTCAATAATTGTTTATAGAGCCCATTCTCATAATGACCTTAGTATTCATTCTGGGTCAAATATGTATTTATAGAGCCCATTCTAACAATGATCTTAGTGTTTATTCTGGGTCAATAATTGTTTATAGAGCACATTCTCATAATGACCTTAGTATTCATTCTAGATCAATATTTATTTATAGAGTCCATTCTCACAGTGACCTTAGTATTCATTCTGGGTCAATATTTATTTAAAGAGCACATTCTCATAATGACCTTAATATTCATACTGGGTCAATATTTATTTATAGAGTCCATTCTCACAAAAACCTTAATATTCATACTGGGTCAATATTTATTTATTTTTTAGTCCATTCAATCACCCACATACTCTACTGCAACACTAACATACAAAAGCGAAGAATAAAACACCTACCCAGCTATTTTAGGTGCAAACTGACAGGACCAAATATCAGCTGTAAATAATACTTATAATAAGCGGCCATAACAACTGCTAACATCAGAAATATTATTGATATGTCTGTAATATCGAGAACACTTCAGCTACAATGTATGTTCAAAAAAATTATTTTTGAAAGCTGCATTAATCTCAAGTTAATTGGTGATTACAAAATTGAAGCTCTTGTTAATGTGACGGATATTAAGATTAAAATTTGAATTGATTTATTTTATCAACCATTCCTCTCCTTCATTCAGTCATTCATATTACATCCAACGGGAACACGCTGCTATATTGTAGTGAAATATATTACTTGTGCTAATCTTTTTTTTATAACGGTGACAAGTATAAATTATACTCTACTGTACAAAAGAATTTCAAAATTTGAATCTTGTTATAAGAGTTGTTTCCCCTGACTCAGATGATATAGCAATAAATATAAGAATTTACCGGTTTTTTTAAACTAAACAAAGTATGCATCTAAAATTTTAATTCTTAGGTTGTATATAATTTAGTTCATCAACAAACAACCTTTCTTTTTATTTTTCATAAATCAGCACCATGCCTTTCGTTGCCAAAACACTTATTACATAAATTAATAGGCATATGCAATGTATGCATATATATCCGGTCACATGTTTAAACGCGCGAGGCACATTCTATAACCTTGTCTTTATCGCCAAACCTTCAATCACAACGCAAGAACAGTTGACGAATGTCTACCTGCCAGTCTTTAATCTTTTAAAAAATTATATGATTTAAGAGCGCATAATAATAATAAAAAATTGGTATCGCTAGACGAACTGATTTTTAGATTATATTCACAGGTAAGCAAACAAATATAAATTGCGAATATATCCGTACAGGTAAAGTTATACTAGATACATACCTCACAGGTAAACCACGGATACTAATGAACCAGTCATAATTAACTGCATAAGAACTTACTAAAGTAGCTTTCATAAAATTTGAAATAATACAATTATAAAAATGTATGGTGAATATTCATTCAGAACATTGACATTGATTCCTTTATTAGATATGATTTATATCGAACAGAAGTTTAAGTATTTTTGTTATTTTGTTAGAGCCTCTAGTCGTGTGGGAGTGTGGCGAATTCTGAATGCTTCTTAATAATTTACCAAGATAAAAAGCATAGAAAGGTGAAGTTTGCTAAAGACAAATAGATTATAACGTTAGGGATTCTTAGTAAAGAGAAACACTGAGTACCTTTCAACTTAATCAAACATTTAAAGGCATTTCTTTAACAGAACTCTCAAGAATTTCACTTTATACCAGAATTTGTGTTGACATTTTGCCAACGTTAATTTATGAATAATTCTATATCAGGCATCACTAGACATGTCTCCGGTCGAAACGAGCAAAGAAAAATAAAAGCTCATAAGTATCCATCAATCTAATCCATTATTTAACATTTAGATCAATCTAATCCATTATTTAACATTTAGATCAATCTAATCCATTATTTAACATTTAGATCAATCTAATCCATTATTTAACATTTAGATCAATCTAATCCATTATTTAACATTTAGATCAATCTAATCCATTATTTAATATCTAGATCAATCTAATCCATTATTTAACATTTAGATCAATCTAATCCATTATTTAACATTTAGATCAATCTAATACAATATTTAACATTTAGATCAATCTAATCCATTATTTAACATTTAGATCAATCTAATCCAATATTTAACATTTAGATCAATCTAATACAATATTTAACATTTAGATCAATCTAATACATTATTTAACATTTAGATAAATCTAATCCATTATTTAACATTTAGATCAATCTAATCCATTATTTAACATTTAGATCAATCTAATCCATTATTTAACATTTAGATCAATCTAATCCATTATTTAACATTTAGATCAATCTAATCCATTATTTAACATTTAGATCAATCTAATCCATTATTTAACATTTAGATCAATCTAATCCATTATTTGACCTTTATATCAATCTAATCCATTATTTAACATTTAGATCAATCTAATCCATTATTTAACATTTAGATCAATCTAATCCATTATTTAACATTTAGATCAATCTAATCCATTATTTAACATTTAGATCAATCTAATCCATTATTTAACATTTAGATCAATCTAATACAATATTTAACATTTAGATCAATCTAATCCATTATTTAACATTTAGATCAATCTAATCCAATATTTAACATTTAGATCAATCTAATACAATATTTAACATTTAGATCAATCTAATACATTATTTAACATTTAGATAAATCTAATCCATTATTTAACATTTAGATCAATCTAATCCATTATTTAACATTTAGATCAATCTAATCCATTATTTAACATTTAGATCAATCTAATCCATTATTTAACATTTAGATCAATTTTAATCCATTATTTAACATTTAGATCAATCTAATCCATTATTTAACATTTAGATCAATCTAATCCATTATTTAACATTTAGATCAATCTAATGCATTATTTAACATTTAGATCAATCTAATCCATTATTTAACATTTAGATCAATCTAATGCATTATTTAACATTTAGATCAATCTAATCCATTATTTAACATTTAGATCAATCTAATACAATATTTAACATTTAGATCAATCTAATCCATTATTTAACATTTAGATCAATCTAATGCATTATTTAACATTTAGATCAATCTAATGCATTATTTAACATTTAGATCAATCTAATACATTATTTAACATTTAGATCAATCTAATCCATTATTTAACATTTAGATCAATCTAATGCATTATTTAACATTTAGATCAATCTAATCCATTATTTAACATTTAGATCAATCTAATACAATATTTAACATTTAGATCAATCTAATCCATTATTTAACATTTAGATCAATCTAATGCATTATTTAACATTTAGATCAATCTAATGCATTATTTAACATTTAGATCAATCTAATACATTATTTAACATTCAGATCAATCTAATCCATTATTTAACATTTAGTTCAATCTAATGAATTATTTAACATTTAGATCAATCTAATCCATTATTTAACATTTAGATCAATCTAATGCATTATTTAACATTTAGATCAATCTAATGCATTATTTAACATTTAGATCAATCTAATACAATATTTAACATTTAGATCAATCTAATCCATTATTTAACATTTAGATCAATCTAATACAATATTTAACATTTAGATCAATCTAATCCATTATTTAACATTTAGATCAATCTAATCCATTATTTAACATTTAGATCAATCTAATCCATTATTTAACATTTAGATCAATCTAATCCATTATTTAACATTTAGATCAATCTAATCCATTATTTAACATTTAGAGCAATCTAATCCATTATTTAACATTTAGATCAATCTAATCCATTATTTCATTTAGATCAATCTAACACATTATTTAACATTTAGGGTTTGTAATTTTATAATTAGTGAAAATTTCAAAATATAACATAACAATGGCTAAATTATATATTTGTAACTTATACAAAAAGTTATAATATTAGACGATCCGGATGATTAGAAACTAAAATATTGTAATGGAGAGGATGCTGAGTTTATGTTTTACGAACGAAAGTTCTGTAGATACTACACGAAAAATGCCATATTCAAAGTTGAATGATTTTTAAAAATACTGAGAAGTAAAAATTATGTACTTGTAAAATGAAAGGAATTGGTGCATCTTGTAACGGGTGGTAAAAGGTGGTAAAGATCATTATGTTGGACATGGTGGAAGGAAATGATGCATCTTGTAACGGGTGGTAAAAGGTGGTAAAGATCATTATGTTGGACATGGTGGAGGAAGCAGAAGACAAAGGTAGCATCATGAAGAAGTATAAAATCTTTGAGTGTTTGAAATATAAGAATTTTCAGAATGCAACACATATAAAAACCGGCACATTAGAATATAAGTGAATTCAAATATGCATGTCATGTGTATATTTGCATCGATCATAAAGACCTAAGTAACATAACGAACATAGAAAATATCAAAAAGAACCAATAAAATGGTACACCTGAAAATCGCAATAAGATGGCAATCCGGCATTCAATTACCTAACCCTGTAATGGAAGACATAACACAAATAAAAAGAGATATGAAGACACAAGGTTTGTCTATGAAAATTGCTTACAGAAATGGTAATGAGGAAAACATGGTGTTTCAATCATGCGTACACTTAACTTTTCGATAGTTTCCTTCAGTGGTGATGTTTCTAAAATAATAACTTTACGGGAAAAATTGTACAGGAAGGCATTAGGCGCAAATTTGTCAAAGTCGGTGGCTGTTTGCGATCGGTATGACTTATTTGCCTGTAGTGTATGGAAAACGTTTGCATGGGAAGACGCTCAGCCTTAAGAGGTTAGTCTTAGGACTGGTCGGCCTGGTGTCAGGATGATGTGACTGGGTGGGACATCAAGCTACTGGTCTGCGCCATGATGTCCCAGTGCTATACATCACTATAAACTGCCTCACTGCAGACATCGTAGAGATAAGACTGAAAAATTGTTAAAGCTACATTAAAAATCCTTATCAAACAAAGAAACAAACAAACAAACAAACAACGAATCCCTGCTTGCATCATATTTTTAAGAGCAAATAACACGTAACCGACATAACAAATATCCTATATGAAATATGCTTTACATTTTTTTTCTCAGATTGATGACATTTTGTCACAATTGCAATAAAACCCTAGTAAAACAAACTAGATGAATCAAATTTCAGAAATTGGAATATTTAAAGATCTACTAAGCGGTACTGCCACGAAGTTCCTGTGTGTGTGTGTGTGTGTGTGTGTGTGTGTGATTTGTGTGTTCCTAACCTATCTTTAACAATTTTTCAGTCATATTGCTATAATGTCTGCAGTGTGGCTGATTATAGCGATATATAGCAATGGGGCATCATGCCGACGACATGTAGCATGATGTCCCATCCAGTCGCATTATCCCGACAGGAGTGTATGGGGTAACACCTCTGGCTGAGGAAAGCAGTACTCCTTCGATGGTAGGTCGCCCACCTTTGGTTACCAATTGGCATTCAACTCTCACCTGTGAATATAGGAAACTGTGGCATGCGCAGCGGCCACATCCCGGAAAACGGCTTCGATTGGCCGTCTAGACCAGGCTTAGGGTAGCCTTAAACACTCGGTGAGTTAGGCTTTGACTACCAAGAATCTGAAGACTAGATTCGGCAGCCTGCACGGAGGAAACACCAGCTTGTCAACTGCAAGAATGGCGATTCTCAGCAAAGCGCCGTTTAGCGTTAAGAGCTAGACGAGACACGTAAGACGTCATGGTCAACCTCTGCACTCAACGCCATCTCAAGCTGTCTCGACGTTGGCAATCGGCTTGACTCAGACGGTTTTGGGAGAGAGATTGAGGTCAACGAACTGCCCATCTCTCCCTCACTTAAAACAAAGCCACCGTGCCAAGTCATTCTTGTCATGCACCCATCCCATTTCATCACCCATTAAAGTCATGTGGCGACAGATAGTCGACGAAGCGGCAGGTGTGGGCACATTGGCAGCCGTAGCCGCAAACTTGTACGCAGACTGTTCGTTCCATTAAAGTCGTTCATCATTGATACAACAGCAGTGGAGTCCGGCAGCCCCCTGAATCACTGAGCAGAACTCTTCAGGAAGGAACTGCTCACCTCCCTGGCATGAGGAAGGGCTAGAAACGTTCCTGTAAGCAGTGTCTGTTCTAACCTTTTCTAGCCAGCATACCACGGCTGGTGGGGACCCTAATTCATAGGTTAAAATACAAAGAAGAAAATGAGGATTGTTCCACTTATACTTGTCGCATGGAGTGCGCGCACCTTACTGGACAGAGGAGAATAGTCCTAATAGGAAAGAAACTCCCCAGATACAACGCGGACAGTGCTGTATTCAGCGAGACCCGGCTTGCAGGAGAAGGCAAACTCTGTGAAAGGGGCTCCGCATACACTTTCTTTTCGAGCGACCAAGGAAGTGAAAAGCACCGTTCTGCTGGCGTAAGCTTTGCAGTGAAGACAGCACTGATTGGAACATTGGCTGAACCTTCCAAGGGAGTAAGCAACAGACTCATGACCATAATGCTCGCCCTTTTTTATGGAAGAAAGTACCTTACCATCATCAGTTGCTATGCTCCAACCATGACCAACTCAGATGAAGTGAAGGTCTAGTTCTATGAGGATCTTCACTTCGTCAATTGCACATCAACGAAGCACTGGATGACCCTCCAACCTTGCTCGAGACACAGAAAGCGATACATCTGCATTCAGTGGCAATGCACCTGATCCAAGCTACATCACAGGTGAAGTCTACAATGAAGAGAACACAGCCCTGATAGAAATGCGCCACCAACTGTTTTTACTGTTGTGACAGCAAGAGATGATCCCTCAGGAATTCAAAGACACTTCCATAATCCACCCCTGTGTAAGCGCAAAGAGAACCGCCAGTATATCCGTACTCTTAATTGCAGGAAAGATTCTCGCCAGTATCGCACTGAACCGCCTTACTATACACCTTGACCAGGAACTTCTGCCAGACAGCCAGTGTGGATTCCGAGAAGAACGTGGGAACATCGACATGATATTTGCTGCGAGACAGCTGCAAGAGAAATGTCGAGAGCAAAACACCGACCTTTTCTCTATCGACGTCGGCTTGACAAAGGCCTTTGATACTGTCAGCAGAAAAAGCATGTGGAAAGTAATGGCCAAATATGGACGCCCGAGAAAATATATAGCCATTCTTCAGCATTTCCACGACGGCATGCAGGCACGAGTCCAGGACAATGGCGAGACATCTGAGCCAGTTTCAGTAACCAATGGCATCAAGCAGAGACTTGTTCCGCCATCGACACTGTTCAGTCTAACATTCTCCGCCATGCTGACTAATAGTTCAGAGACGAAACAGTTTGAGTCGGCATCATGTAATGTACATATGGAAAACTATTCAACCCCAGAAGGCTTCAAGCGAAAACCAAGGTTATGACAAACACCATAAGGGATTTCTTATTTGCTGATGACTGTACTCTCAATGATGGCTCAGAAGCCGACCTGCAACGTAGCGCTTACAAAATATCCAGCTTCCGCGCAAGCTTCGGCCTCACCATCAGTACCAAGAAGACTGAAGTCTTTCATCAGTAGGACCCTGGAAAGCCCAACATCACCGTCAACGGCCAAAAATTCTACATAGTGAACTGCTCCACCTATATTGTTACAGAGAGTCACTACTGACGACGAGGTGAACCTTCGCAAATAGCAGGACAAGGTTCCAGACAATGAGGTACTTGCCCATGCAGGTCTTCCTAGCATACACGCCATCCTGAAGTAGTCCCAACTATGCTGAGCAGGACATGTTGTACACATGCCAGACCACCGGCTGTCTAAGAAAGTCTTCAGTAGCTAGCTACAGGAAGGACAGCGATCCAACGAAAGTCGGACGAAACCACTAACCTCTTAAATTGCTGAGCGCCAAGCGAGGCAGCTGTTAGTATCATTTTTATAAGTCTTTGGTATGAAACAACCGAGGATCGAACCCACAACATCACGTATCCGTGGAAGACGCTCTAACCAATAGGCCACGGGTGAGAGGAAGAAGTTCATAATGACAGGTATGCTTGCCTTTCGATGATGCTAATTATATATTCAGAAGGTATTCCACTGTGCGTGTTCTGATTCACAAGTAACTAGGTTTGGGTGTATATTAATGTAAGAATTAACAGACTCGCGTAATCTCTTGATTCAAGTAAATTTAATCGGCCCAATTTAAAATCAATTTAAGATTTTCAACATATTTATTTATTTCAGTGTGTTATCGTTTTGGTCAATTCAAATGTAAATTCCAACTTACACATGAATAAACCGTAAAAGGTATTTCAAACAGGATTATAAAATGTATCATCTATGTATTTGGCTGTTTAAAACGCTGGCTACGAGGAAGGACACAGTAAAATACGCAGAGATACGTAGTATCTGCAAATGATATACATCATAGAAAATGAAATCTTATATTTTTGAAGTTTTCTGTATATTGATTGCTAAATATTTGGTGGAGGCCGAACTTGCAAGTATGTATGCTCTTTTTAATTGCCGTATTAATTAATATATTAATTAGTAGTTGATGTTTACAACAGTAAGATTTCTGAAAATTTGTTTAAAAGTACAGTTTAGACCCTACATGGGAACATTCTAAGACACGGGACCTCACCCCGATTGCAGCCATTTTTGAGAATGTATGTTTTCTTTTCAATCACGAATTGAGTGTACTTCGGCGTTGAGTAAACGGAATAGGAGGTTTATCTCTGACCGACATTGGTGTAAATAAAATGACGTTTATTTGGTACCATCATGTATTATTTCCTTATATATTATGTAGCACGGGACAATGTATTTTGTGTTTGTTTTGTTAACAGAATTTGAAAACCATATGGGAAAGGATTTTACTAAATACTGTACAGCATCTATCCGTTGTATGCGTATAACTTTATAGATGAAAAAAATGAGGAAAAAAAAATACATTCACGCAATTTTTTTTCTTGAGTCAGATATGTAATTGTAATTTTTTTAATAATGATCCATATCATATATAAACAAAAACAACAGTTATAATTTAATCCGAGATAAAACAATGAAACAAATGACATCATTACATGTATTGTCGAATAACTTAAGGGGGGAGGGGAAATGCATTGGATAGGAATCGAAGAATATTTAAATCGCATATTGTAAACAAATATTATCTCCCCCATCGCTTAAAGTCTGGACATCATGATTTCATCATGACCGTCAGTCCGGCCGACTTAGACGGCCCACATATCTTATTACAGCGATCGTTAAAAAACCCACTCAAATTAGACAAGTGATATGTGTCATGCTTATACAGATGACCTGATTCCATTTTTTAGTTTCTTACATCAATTGTTCCTCATATTTGCACATTGTATAACATTTTTTTTTAATGAAAACGGTTACCATTAGTTAGCGAATGCCATTAAAGCAAGACTAATTAGATTTTGTGGGAAATGGTTCTATGCATGTATAGATGGCATGATAAAATGCTACAGATTTGTTAAAACGTTTGAACATTTGGGGCTTTCACTAACTGGATGCTCTTTAATTTGTCCTATTTGACAGATTGTACGGGAAAATATACAGGAGTGTTTAATACGACGGCTATTGGAACAAACAGCACGTCTCAAGTCTCTGGAAATGACACAGGTTAACCCCATCGTTGATCATATCTGATCCGATCTCATATTATATTTTCTGTATATTTAATCTGCATTGTTTGTTTGTTAGTTTTGTTTCATTTTGTTTTTGTTCATTATATGCTATGGATAATTGTATTTTGGACTTGACCTCAAATTAATTTCTATCTGACCTGAATCAATAATTTTGATTTTATAGTAAATATGTTTAAATCAATCTGCGTCTAGAACTTTGGAAATTGACCATTAATTGCCAGGAATACTTGTTTGTTTTATCATACTTTCAGTAATGCACTTCTAATTATAACTAAGTTTTACATTTTTTAATTATTATGAAGCTTCCAAAATGAAACTTCATATTAGGTAATAGTTTTATTTTAAAAATGTATATTATGACATGAGGTTGAGTTGATGGCTATATATCTTTGTTATTGGGAAAAGTATTTATGTCTGTTATTCCAGGATTATTTTTCGATTTACTTCGCTGAACAGCAGGTTCCATTTTTACAATTTCACTTTGTATTCTAGGGAATATGTATATGCGTGCGCGTGAACGTGTGTGTGTGTGTGTGGGTGTGTGTGTGTGTGTGTGCTAACACTTTCCAGATTAATCCTACACTTTCCATGCTTCTGATATGACTTTTATCTACCTTCAGTTTTGAAGAACGCTGAGAATCGTACCTGACATTGTTCGTAGATCCCACGATATTCTTGATTACTCATTTACACATTATCGTCGGTGAATTTTAAACCTTTGCTTTAAAAACTTTTAGAAATAGTCTACGTGATTGAAGACCCAGTGCCTTGCTGTGGGGTCATAAACAGGTGGGAAGCCTATGTCATGCACAACGGTACGATAAATTTCGATATCTGGAGACCAACCAACGGTACCTTAATGCTGGTCGGTACCCACAATCTTACAACTGGTAAGTTTTCAAAGATTGCATTGGAAACCTAATTATTGCTACAGCCGTTTCCACCCCCCCAACCACCCCCTTCATTTATGTGACTATAATAATGGAAATTGGTTTGTTTAATAAAGATATAAATTCTCATGAAGACGTTATTAATATATATATATATATATATATATATATATATATATATATATATATATATATATATATATATATATATATATATATTGAAATTAAGTTTGGTGATCTTGTAGCTTGCAGGATACTTCGATCCACAAATCTAAACATTCATGTTTGATTAACTGCATTAAAAGTACACACTGCTAAAGATATTGCTTAACAACATGTTTTATAATGAAGCAATGTAATTAACAACAAAATCAAATAATTGTTTCGTATATTTACAGCAATTTCAGTAGGCTCAGTCAATGTTTCTGTTGATGTCCAATATACAGTAAATACAGGCGACTAAATAGGATGGTAACTCACTCTCTCTCTCTCTCTCTCTCTCTCTCTCTCTCTCTCTCTCTCTCTCTCTCTCTCTCTCTCTCTCTCTCTCTCTCTCTCTCTCTCTCTCTCTCCAATTGCAATCAGCAATGACTTAAATAAACTAACCTACGTATACATTTCAATACATTTGCATGTCTGCTTGAAATCATGCTAGAGCATACACGAAAAAGTTATATATATATATATATATATATATATATATATATATATATATATATATATATATATATATGTGTGTGTGTGTGTGTGTGTGTGTGTGTGTGTGTGTGTGATTTCTATATATAATATATGTAAATATATATAATTTGTATTGTTTGTTAATTTTTTTTCATTGTGACTATATGCTATGTATAATGGTATTCTATACTTGACTTTGTCCTAAATCATTTTCGGTTATTTAGTAAAGAAGATAATACACTGTTCATATTTATCTGTGAGTGTAGATTAAATATTCAGATTATTATTAATAGATGTAAATATGTTTATTTTGGGTCAAGGTCTATGATATTTGAAGTATCGATTAAATAACCTGGTATACCCCATGGTGCACATTTTTTATTGTAACTTTAGTTAAAGGTTTTATCTTGAACGGAACATTCCATCAAGTTACAGAATATTTGCAGAATATGGTAATTGCAACCTATGTCACCTGGAGAGGTTTAAATCTTGCTTTAACATATTTAGCAGAATCATTCTTATTATTTTATTCAGCATTTGACTGGAATTACAAAGTACTCGGTAATAGTCATAGAGAAATTAACTTGGAATTATAGTGAATTTAAAACAAGAACATCTTGATTTTTTTTAAATGTTATTCATTAAAGGATTTTTGGTATATATCCACGTCACAGGCCACTACATATTCTGTGCTGGATCGTATTTCAAACACCAGTAGAATTTAATTAGAACATTAGTCATTAGGAATGGTTATAGAACTTTTTGGACTATTTGGGAATTAATTCACCACAAAACTATTTCTTTTTAAATTTTCACCTTTTATTCAATGACAATGCATTTTTTGTTGAGTTTTACAAAATTTATTGATCTCGTTGATTTCTGTTTCTTAGCCTTAGACAAATGTGTGTTTATTATATGGCCTATGAGGTCTCTCAGATGACCGAAGATTTATGATTCATACACATTCGTACATTACGTACGTACACACACACACACACACACACACACACACACACACATACATACATACATACATACATACATACATACATACATACATACATACATACATACATACATACATACGTATGGCGTACTCATAAATTAGACACATAAATAAATACTCTGTATACAAAATTAGTGTCAAAGCTAAACATTCATCTGTATAAAATTTTCTGGATTTGTGTATCTGGATACATTGTTCTGGATTGATATATACATTGTGTCAAAATTACTGTAATCTTCTCTAAATATTACATATTTATTTGCATTACAAGGTATTCACCACTGGAGGAAATGGTTGCTTATATTCCTGGCAATTTAAATGCTGAAGCAAGAAGTGTAACTGTCTTCAGGTTACTGGATTCTCACCACAAACTGGGGATTGGGTTAAACTGGTCCATGAATATCTCCCAATCGACCAACACATACGCTATCAAGGCCATATACGGCAGAAGTAAGTACCTTGGCCCTTGCTATCGAGACTTGCGTCCGAATGTTATTTTAATTCCAGGAAACTGTTAGACAGCTGTCGGAAACGTGTGAAAAATCCAAAAGTTACAAACAAACGCATGTCGATTGCATTAAAATAAATTTTTCCGAAGATGCTGGAGAATAAATATAAAATAGTAAATAACCATTTTTCTAGATATGTACAATCTGAATGAGCCTTTTAAGGTCTCCCAGACGAAAACTTTAAAATATGTTCGATAAGGTCTCTCAGATTTCAGACGAAAGCTTTACTATGGGGTCAATGAAGTCTCTCAGACGAAATCTTTACTACATGGCCGAGAAGGTCTCTCTAACAAAAACATTATTATGGAGTCGATGAGGTCTTTCAGATGAAAGCTTTACTATATGGTCAATAAGATGTACCTCTGCATCGCATCAAAGGGAACATATGTGGAACAATTCCCTGATTATGATTCGCAAATTATTGCCGTGTTTTCATCTGATTAGTTCATAGTGATGCTTCGTTTGACTGAAAACTCCATCTTTGTTCGTAATTCGGTCATTAAATATATACTAGATACAAAAATAATATATTCTAAGGTAATATTCGAAATTATTTAAAAAAATAATGTATAACATAAAAAAAATTCATGTTTACGTTGTAATGGACCAAACTGTTAAATTTTTTAATTACCGGTAGAGAACAAATCTTTGCAACATGGAAAATAGTGGTCATCACTAAATAAATCAACAAAGGTGTATTACGTCACGAAGAATTCATCTAGACATGTATTCCTCTCTTTCAAAATATTTCTAAGAAAAAGATGAATTTGAATTCAAGAATAATTCAATGTGTCATTGTATATGCATGAATTTAGGCAATTACTAGGTTCCTAGCTTCGAAAATAGTAGTTAAAATTCGGATTGGAAATGGTAACCAAACCCTCTCTCGTTTCCGATTTGATGTCGATTCTACCTTGTTCTATTCAACTTAGCAGACAATGCCCCTTGCCGTCTGTCAAGGTAGTGAGATCTACGACACCATTAAGTGTCCATTGTACATGAACCAAACTTTCAACGTGCACGTTCGACTTTTCACACCCAACAAAGCTTGGTTCTCGTACCTGTCAACTAGAGTCTAACATATATACATGGCTTCTAACCATTCCTTTGTTCCCCTGATTTACGCAATCATGGGTAAGGCAACGTGACACAGGTGTTCGCTTCTCAAATACAATTAGTCTTGAATAAATTAAAAGGCCTTCTAAGACAGGTTTAATGTACCTGGAAAGAAAACAGGATAAAACAATGGCAGGACATGAGAAGTGTAAGTGTACATAGGTAGTAGTAGTAGAAGAAGACGAAGAAATAATAATAATAATAATAATAATAATAATAATAATAATAATAATAATAATTTGATTTAATTTAATTTAATTTAATTTAATTTAATTTAATTTAATTTAATTTAATTTAGATTGATCTCAAAAATGTTTCATCAACGTTTTATTTATCAATAACAAGTCTTGGGTAGATTCACCAGAAATTTGAAAACTTGTTTTCCTTCTTTGTTTTTCTTACAGACAGAGGTCCTATGTTTGCGAACTTAGATTACCAGCTCGAGATTTTTCCTCGTTTAGTTAATGGCAGCGTTATTTATACAATTAATGCCGCCGATTCGAAGCCCATATCTAATGGTACCATCATCTATACAATCAATGCCACAGATCCAGACATCTCCGATACGACAATCACACAACTTACTTACAAGACGATTAGTCCAACTGAGCTTTTCTCCTTCGATCCTATTACAAGTGAGGGGATTCTTTGTAACTACTTCCGTATGTATGTATGTATGTATGTATGTATGTATGTATGTATGTATGTATGTATGTATGTATGTATGTATGTATGTATGTATGTATGTATGCATGTATGTATTATGTATGTGTGTGTGTGTGTGTGTGTGTGTGTGTGTGTGTGTATGTATGTATGTATGTATGTATGTATGTATGTATGTATGTATGTATGTATGTATGTATGTATGTATGTGTGTTTGTGTGTGTGCGTGCGTGCGTGCGGGATGTAGGTAGGTATTTAGGTAGGTATGTATGTACTTATTTATTGCATTTATGTAGACCGTAATTATAATAGACAAGTGCTGCCTAGATTATCTACCTAGATTATCCCCCGAGATTATCTTCCAAGGTGACAGTTGATCAAGGTAGCGATAACAACAGTACTAATTAATCACTTTAATGGAGGCAGTAGATAGAGTGAATTCATAGTTTCGGTCATTTCGACGTCAATAATCATTATTTATCTTTAACTTTTACATTGATGGCCTTAGAACATGACGGATAGCAACGATGACAAATAAGAGAAGAAATTATTAAATGCATTTATTTTTTATTAAATGACGGTGGCGAGATGCTGGGGAGGGGGTGGGGGGTGGTGAGGGCAGAAATCACGTGAGTACTATATGTACATATATTCTGGTCAGCGAGTGTCTGCCTATATGTGAGCACATACTTACACAAATTTTGATATCCGTCGATCGAATCCTTGAATTTGCTTTTGTACGTGCTGGCAGCTTTGTTGTAATTGCATTGTGCTCAACAAGTATGTGGCGCCCAAAAATCTGATCAACTCGTATCAATTAGATTTGTATAATTTAATTTAATTTATAATAACTTAATTTAATCGAATTATATTGGATCTTTTCTTGTAACTGCAACATTCAGTGACATAAAAATCGCTGTTCCAGATCAATGTTTTGTTCTCTAGGACAAGTGACAGTGATTGTTGTAGATCTTCCATACTCCTTTGGAACTCGGTGTCTTACATTTGAAGTGACAGATATCTGCCTCAACATGGACAGGAAATCTCTTTGTATTTTTGCGGACATTTTGGTACTCTCTCTCTCTCTCTCTCTCTCTCTCTCTCTCTCTCTCTCTCTCTCTCGTGGGAAAGTAAAGTCAGGAGAAAATCGAACATTACGTTTTGTTAAGAGAAATAAAGATCTTTTTCGTTCTTTTTGAGTTGACAACAAAGAATGCCATGTCTGTACACTTTATAACCGTTGTTTGCTTTTCCGGTGTAAGTTTTCCACAATCATATCGGTACAAATTGTATAGATGCGAATATCTAGCACATTACCCAAAGAATGCTCGTACGGGGCAAGATTCATCAAGAGACTGTCAAATGATAACATTAAGTAAGAACATAAAATCTTGTTGATTCCATTTCGAATGTCGCTATGCATCTTTTAATGGTGCACCATCAATCCCATCAGAGTACAACATTTCCTAACAAAAAGATGTTATTCTTGTTATTTGGATTTAACCCAATTTCTCAGCGCATAGTAGGCTATATCTGGCGGTCATAATAACTGGTAGGGAATACCCGGGGAAAACCTGGTAAGAACCTCCGACCCAAGGGAAACTACTAGCAAGCTTTCTCACATACCTACATTACGCCGAGCGTGAGACTCGAACCTAAAGTGGAAACATGTGAGATGTCAGTGACAGATAAAGGCGAACATTTTATACCACACAGCCACCAAGTGCCCATCTAACAGAGATGAGTATCCATTCAATTGCGTCTTACCGTCATGCACTACTACGCTTTGGGTTTACAAATAAAACAAAATTATGTATAAATAATTACTACGACTTCTGCGGACCATCGTGGTCAAGAACAATTTGTTTTCTAACATGTTACACGCCATTTGCATTTGTTTGGTTTCACGTATGGCAAAGTATGATCCAATGTACTCGGTTTGTCTTGTATGTATAATCTGCGTCCACGAATGTTTCGATCAGTCACTGCATGTTTAAATTATACACTAGTAAAGCAATAAATAGTTACACCGACGACTACGCCAACGGCTTCACGTTAAATCATTGACGTTTTTAGAATGCAATTATTTCTTAAAAGCGCAGTTTTATTTTGCTGATATGTCGCAAAATAAAAGCGGTTGCTTCAAAAGGAAAATCCTCGACCTTCACAATTAGTCGAGAAAGAAAGATGAGCTTTACTCAACCTAATTTAATTCACTTAACATTCTCAAGGAGTTTAATATTTGCATAGCTTTCAGTATATAATAAAGTGTATATTCTCACCTCGATGAACGGAACTAACGTCAAAATACTTTCTCCAACATGCCGAGCATGTGTCGAAAGTACTAATTGGTAGACACATTCCAGTTGGTTGGTTAATGAATAACACCAAAACATATTTTGATTTTCTCACACTTTACTCATCCTTCAGTTACATTGAAATATCTTGAACATTCATCGCCGTATTTTGCATCTCAACGTCTTGCCATTCATGACATTAGCTGAATTGTGTCCCAAAGACATGGAATTAATGACATTAGCTGAGTGCTGCCCCAACGTCATGGCATTCATGACACTATCTGATTTGTGTGCTCCAACGTCATGCCATTCATGCAAGTTGCTGATTTGTGTCCCAATGACATAGCATTAATGACACTAGCTTATTACATAGCATTGTATTACTACATATTTATCTGTTGTCTAACGGCCATGTTGGAGACCTTATGTTTTCCCTCTGTATAAGATTATACCTGTGTTCATTCCGTAATGACGTCCATTTTGAAAACATTTTATACATATATATTT
This sequence comes from Unio delphinus, assembly GCA_029339505.1. Lineage (NCBI taxonomy): Eukaryota > Metazoa > Mollusca > Bivalvia > Unionida > Unionidae > Unio > Unio delphinus. Next base: position 1,219,367 of record JAQISU010000109.1, read on the forward strand.
GCGTTTGACGGCATGTCAGCAAAACAATTTTTCTATGGTGAAAATTGAAACTTTAGTTCTGCTTTATCACGAGATTAAACTTGCGTGGAAAGGCATCTTAAATAGATAATAATTTTTTTTTAAAAACTACTGAAGAAACAAATCAATAAAATATAAATACATAAGTGCAAACTTATGATGATCGATAGTGAGTAATCAAGACTGACAAAAACATAGTGACCGGAAAAAAGACGAAATCAGACATATTATTTCTTTTTATTCAAATTAGATTTTTAATTATATAAACAAGGTTTGGATTCAATGAAATCCATCCATCCATCCATCCTTCCATCTACACACACACCCATCTCTATCTATCTATTTATCTCTCCAGGGCCGGACCTAAGTTTTTCAGGGGGGGGGGGGACAAACTTGTTATTGGGTTAAGCGAAGGCGCGAAGCCTTCTAAAAACACTAAAAAAAATATTTTTAAAAAATAAATAAAATTAAAAAATTTAAAAAATTCGGAACCCCCTTTGCATCTTTAATCAAAAGCAGTGAATATGTTTTTTTTTAAAGGCAGGGGGGCAGGGCCCCCTTGGCCCCTATAGCAGGTCCGCCCTGCTCTCTGTTATTCGTTATATCCATATATTTGTCAGTTTATCAAAGTTATTTTTTTTTCTAGCCACCAAGAGTTATTTGTAAACCACAAACATCCAACATCACTGAGACAACAACCGGAAATATTGCTTTGACTACTCTTGACGTGTTAGATTCTACTAATGACGTCACTTGCGATTTACAGATCAGTGATGACTTTCATCTGAGATTGGAAGACAACGGTATTTAATTAATTACATAATTAAAAATATTTAACCATCAAACGATAATTTTCAAAACTATATTTCTTCCAATCGAGAAACTAAAAATTTCATTTTTATGAATTTCCATTTATTGTTCACAAAAACATTTTCAGCTCATTTATTTAAGAACTTATCCTCCGTTACACTCTAAATGCCATATATGCACCCGTATTCTGAGGCAGTACACGTTATTGCCAATGTTTTATACATTATACTTTTATAATCTATATGTTGCAAAAAGTAATTTTAAAAATTTCAAACTTTTATTATTATTATTATTAGTAGTAGTAGTAGTAGTAGTAGTAGTAGTAGTAGTAGTAGTAGTATGATTTTAAATACTACTACTACTACTACTAATAATAATAATAATAAAAATAATAATAATAATTATTATTATTATTATTATTATTATTATTATTATTATTATTATTATTATTATTAGCTTGGGACATTTGTGCATACATGCGTATATCTGTATTTTTTAGAGTATAGAATTTACGTGGATGCAAACCCCGGATTTCGAGCAGCAACAAAAGATTTTTACAACGTGAGCGTTACTTGCAGCAACATCAAGAAGTCCACCACTGTAAATTGTTCGGTGCAGATACTTCCAAGTCAACCGCCAAAGTTCACCAATTTACCAAGTAATGTGTAAAGTCAATATACCTATATTCATTTCATATTATGCACACTTTGTATTTGACTTTGATAAACATCATTAGTACATGTATACTTCACCTCAATGTTTTGTTCTGTTTTTTTATGGTTTAACACCATTTTTCAGCACAATATAGGCTATACATGGCTGCCAGTATTAATGGTGGAGGAAGAAACCGGACAACCCCCGGAAAGAACCAACGACACACGAGAAGCTACTGGCAAGCTTTCTCACATAACTACGTTTGCCGAATCTTAGACTCGAAAACACGCAGACAGAGGCCAGATGGCAGTGGTCCGTAACGGACAGCGCTTTAGACCACTCGTCCACTCGAGGCCCCCTTTTACCTCAAAGAAACTGGAATAAAAATAATTTTGCTTTATATGTGAATGTAGTCAACTGACCTTATTTGTTGATGAAACATTGATAATGCAGCTACTGATGATGATTATACTAGTACTACTGATGATGATGATGATGATGATGATGATAAATGAAACGGTTAAAGATAAATATTAATGAAATAATAAATTTATAAAAGTCTCCAATCACTTATATCTGATTAGTCATTTGTCTGTTTATTTATCCATTGGCGTTTCCCTCTATCTCTGTCTGTCTGTCTATATATATATATATATATATATATATATATATATATATATATATATATATATATATATATATATATATATATAATGAATTCATTCGTATACACAGGTACTCTTCAACTCAGCAGGGGTAATGCCATGTCAGAACTCGTGTATCACGTGTCTGTTACCGACCTTGACAGCAAGTTCTTCAATTTTTCTATGTCTTGTAGACCCAGTTCGTGTCCATTTACTCTTTATAACAGTAAGTACATGGAGTTGATATCAATACAAAAATGATCAGATGGCACTGATTCATTATTTTGACCACGATAACACTGGAAACACAGGGAGACAGGGGTATCTGGTATATAACGTTGCATCTATCAATGCTGATTATATAGAAAGTCCATAGAAAATAATAGAGTTCTGAATAGGGTGTATTCCAGCTCAAATTAAATTATTTGAATTACATAATCAAAGGACGGTGAGGTACTCTGGGTCAATGACATAATTAAAACATATATAGTCTAAGACACAGACGTTTGCTCAAAACGTGCAGGCTAGAAATCAAGCAAAACATTTTAAAACAAAGTTAAATATTGCTAGGATAATATACGAGATACAAAAGAGTTGAGTTGAAAATTCCATGCAATCGTGGTTAATAGCTTCTTTTATTTTATTTCACATTGACGAGTACGATAATTGCTTTAGCTTTTTATTGGGGTCAGAGGTGCATAATGGCTAAGCCGACACTGTTTCAGACCTCACTGTAAATAGTGTAGCCAAACTATTTTGAACTCGGCCGCTTTGAGACGTCATAAACTTAATGGAATATACTAATTAAATCGTATTTGGTGAGAGCTTGAATGTCACTTCAATGTTCAAAGTTCCAGACACACGCTAGAAACATTTACGTGTAAATAACGCTCAGCAAATTTTGTTTGCATTTCACAAAAAGTTTCTTGTCGTAAGTGAAATTTTCTGATTTTATGCTGTTTTATTTATGTTTAATTTGTATTATGTGTGGTGGCTTTTTTCTGGGATTATTTATTGTGTATATCTATAGTGTGTGATTGACCTTGATCAAAAACAGCTTTAGGCCTACCTAACAAACAATCGTGTTGACATTTACATAATTTCGACAACTAATTAATTTTGTGTTTGCCATATTTTCGAGCAAACATATCGGTGGACGATGATTTTTGAATATCATAAATATATACTGTGTATTAATGGGAATATAAAACAATTTTTAATTCAATACACAATTAGGTTTGGACATAATTTCGAATTTATGCGTTTATTTTTCTATAGATATGGTGCTTTTTTTTTGTAAAAGCATTGATTGACAATCTGGTTTGGCTGCGACCTTAAAGATCAGTTTTCTGAGCCTCACGACCAGGTTTCCATATTTTGATAAGTTCCACCTTTTAAAAATAAAAGCCTGGCGACCCTCCAGATAGTTCTCAAAACCCGAATCAGGATCACGATCCGGGGGTTGGGAACCACTGTTTTAAAGACAAGCTATTCTCATAAAGACAACATATATCATATTTGTGGTTTTCGTTTAAGTAAATGGACAATCTACTTATAAGTGGGTTTATTTATTCTGCTCCCGATTATCGCATTGTTAGTGTATGAATCGTGGTGAAATGTTTTCAATCACGTGTTCATGTTTGTTTTTCAGCGGGTTATATTCAATTAAATCGATACATAATTGATCTCAGTGCTAGTTTCTATGAGCTGAATATCACAGTGACGGATGGATACAACAGTAATTCAAGCGTCCTCACCGTTAATATTTCCGGTTAGTATATGACAATATTGAAATTCCTTATATCGTGGTCAGTAACATGAATTCCTCATATTGTGCAAAGTAACACAAATTCCTCCCACATAATGCAGACAGCAGTACAAATTCCTCATACGGAGGACATTAACAGGAATATAGACTTTTAGTTTTAAATTTATCTTTTACTGTTCAGTAAGAAACGTAATGTTTTGAATGCAGTATGGCCGGATCAGTTGAGCTGTATCATTTGTGTTGTATAATTTGGATTAAATGCAACTGAAATATAAAAAAGGACAGTTTCTTTGTGACGTTTTGGTCAGCTGATCTTCAAGCACATTTTGTGACCATTCATTTATTCCCAACGGAAGCTACCTAAATGACGGATTTAAGACACATTTTATGACCATTTATTCATTCCCAACGGAAGCTACCTAAATGACGGGTTTAAGACACATTTTGTGACCATTTATTGATCCAACGGAAGCTACCTAAATGACGGGTTTAAGACACATTTTATGACCATTTATTGATTCCCAACGGAAGCTACCTAAATGACGGGTTTAAGACACATTTTGTGCCCATTCATTTTATCCAAACGGAAGTCAGCAAGATGACTGGTTTATAAGATTTGCTACTTGGACTAGAATACATAAACGAAGATAACCGGTGTCGTATCAAACATACCATGACATGATACCATCTGCCAACCGATTGTGTATTTATAAAGAGCAGTTTTACACTCTGTGTGATACCATATGGGGAGGTGGGGGGGGGGGAGAAAGAACACATTCAGCAAATGAGAATATAAGGGCGTTTGTTAAAAGGTATATACTCTTGTTTAATAAATAATAATAACGAGATATAGTTCATTTAAATTAAATTTTCAAAAAAGTTGGTACTTAAAACTGAACTTGCCTCTTGGAAAATACATTTGTCCAATTCTTTACCTTTATAAATTCATGAGTGTCCATCTTTTTAATTTAAGTGTGACCTAATTTGCATTTGATTTTTATTTATATAATGTGTGCAACCTGCCTTCAATCCATATCGTTTTATGTTTGGCCAAGAAGGTACGAATTGTATTCGGTCTTATCTTTGTGGGCATTCAATGATATTTTTCAGCGCGATTGTCATTCACTGCTATTTTTGTGGGATTTCTTCTTTTATTTCTTTTCATATAAAACAACTTGCATTTCTGTTTAATAAACGAATGTCAGGTTTCTTAGAGGATTTTGAAAACTATAGCAGCTTTCTCAAGTTGATGTATCTGGCGTACCAATGTGCATTCGAAAGCAGATTTTCTCACATAAGTACCATTTCGTGAAATACTAATGCAAAACATCGACTAGGGGCACACTACCTTAAATGTTCAACTGAATATACAGCTTTACTTCTGTAATATTGTGCAATAAAACCCAAGTAGCTACAAAGAAACATTGAAAAGAAAATGAGTGGAATGATTTATTCCTGTCAACAAGGTGTTTTCTCAATACAGAAACTTTAAATCTCTTCCTTACTGATAACATAACTTTTAAACGTTCATCCGGATTTCTTTCTTCTAACTCTTTGACTTTGGCAACCAAATGTATTCACTATATTTTGTCTCATTAAATCACATTTTAATACATGACTGGAGAAATAAGAACACACACACACGCCTTCACGCACGCACACACACACACACAGACACACAGACACACACACACACACACACACATATATATATATATATATATATATATATATATATATATATATATATATATATATATATATATATAAGCATTATTATTAAGATAACATTATTTTTCAATTTGTTTACAAATAAAGTAAACGTTAGAACAGCCCTTCATCTAACCCTCCACGATAGGGACAGTTTTGAACTGTACCATTAACGCTCATAGACCATTTATTATACAATACCTTATTTTTGTGTGATCTCTGTTTGGCTGAGTATAAATAAATCTTATTCTTTCTCATAAAGTCGTAAAGTTTATAACTATATTTTGAAGTATATTTTATATTATATGCTTGAATAATGTTTTTATAATCTTCTTAAACTGATTTTCCTGAAATATCAATTCAACACACTTTATGCAGATTATCTCACTTTAACGGCTTATTGCTGTACACACCCAATGCAAAGTACGATAATTCCGCATCAAATGAGGTAGTTATTGTAAGGGAGACAACGAACATTTACTGACTTATGAATTTTAATTTTGTTAAAAACACTGTTCACTAGATTTGATCTGCATCCAATAGATGGTGCCATAAGGATCGTAGATAAATTGCAGAGTATCAACAGTGTCAAATGACATTAAGTGTGTAGACATTGTCAAGCTATAATTGTTTCTGAGATACGAAATTTTATATTGATATTTTTCACACACGAGCTACAACTGGATTGACTGCGTATCCGGTATGCTAAAGCATTTGGTTTACTCGGGTCTTAACTTTCATCTTTTCTTGTAAGAGCCTATTTTTGTTATCATAAAATTTCTCAGAATGAATCTAGAAAATTCTTGCGAATAAACTTCAAAATGTTATTGGTTTAAAAATTACTTTTAAACAAAAAGAGTGGGTCAGAAGGATTTTCTTCCTTATTAAAGACGAAGTATAGATAGTGTTTGATTGGTTGAATGTCAGTCATGACGTCAAGTTGAAAAATATCAATGGGTCAACAATGTACCTAGATGTCCAGTGTGTCAAGGTTTTACTAACTTACAGTATAAGGAGAGGTTTGTTGGCCATTCATTTTTGCTAATCTCAATGTATCTCACATTTCAATAAGCTCGTACCAGTTTAAACATGGTCTTTGTTACAATAACATCTTTTTCTACGGAATTTTGAAGGCGTTAATGTCTCACCTACGATTCTGTCATCGCCACAAAAGCAACAGGTGCTTGTACCAGAAAACACAGCTCCAGGTTCAATTATTTACATAATTAGTGCCACAGATAGCGACGGAGATGCGCTCACGTACAGCATGACAGCATTTGCGACAACTGGAACCAGATATTTTAGCATTGACAGAACCGGTAAGTTTTGATGCCAACATTATTCATGTACTCTTAATGATATATTCAAGATATAAATCGTGGTAACTCTTGAGTATTTTGTGTTTGCAGTTTAATTGGATGCAACACAAAAAGCTGACTTTCATTTGTATCATTAAGTTACCGATATAAACTTATAAACGTTTAATATTGTAAGAAAAATATACAATTTGCAATTTCTCTAAAATTGTTTGAACAGATCACAAAATAATCGATTTGTTTTTCCCTTATCGGAGGACACCATTTTGTGTTTGCTTGTGACAGGTAAATTAGCAACATACGTGAATACAATGTGGCAAGTAAGTTTAGAGCCTATGTATAACAATGTCACATGCAAGTTTGCAGATATATATATATATATATATATATATATATATATATATATATATATATATATATATATATATATATATATATATATATGCCAATCTCACAATTTTATCTTGTCTATATATGCAGTACAATTATTTAAAATGTTGTGTACATGTACATTATTTCCAGTGATTATATTGCCTTGAGACGGTCCCTCGTTGAAAGTACATATCGAGTTTGAATGAGATCGACCACACTCATTTCATCCTTGTGATTATTATTTCAACGTGTCACTATGTTTCGAGTAACTTTTAGATACTTATGTATTACCAAATAACGATATTTTTTGCTGCCTTATTTGTTTCAAATGTATTTTAATCAAATATTGCCTCCTTGAACGTTCTCCGCCAAATTTGTAATGACGGCATTGTTCCCAACATTCAATGTTGCTGAGCGCGAGGTATTAGCGTTCCTGTTTCTAATCCGAATCGGAGAACCTCGAGTATCCCTGTTGTTTATGTTTGTGCAAACATCTGAGGTTCTCTAAGTGCACAGAGAGTATAAATTCCCCAACACCACCCCGACGTTGCAGACGGGAGACTGACAGCATTGAAGTCAGAACTGTGTGTCTGCTTTTGGACCAAAATTTCAAAATTCTAAATCCAAACTTTTATCAGTCATGACTAATTTTATTCATGTAAAAACCATATGTGAAAGCGTTGTTAATATAATACCAACCTTCGGATTTGCCAAGATTTTAATTTATACATAATTTCGGGTTTGTCTAAACTTTTGGAATTACCCAAATTTTCATTTGAAAATTTCATTTTATATAGAATTTCTACATTTATATAGAATTTCATTTTACAAAATATAGTTTATAAAACATTTATGCTTAAATTGTTGTTTCTTAAAGTATACATGAAAAATTGTGTATTTAAACAATCTTGTTTGCTTTCGTTGTATAGAAAATGTATGGTCATGAAGCAAAATAATTATTGTGTATGTCAATGTAATTGGAATCCTGTGAGTATTAGAAGAAAAAAAAAAGAGAACACAATAGAAAGTAAAATAAACTTTATTTACGCCATAAATAGCATCCATTTCTTCGTTATTTCTCTATAATCTCTTGTATCGTTCAAGCCTTTCATTGTACAGAAATATCAATACAAACACCACAATTAACCGCTCCGGTGGCCAAGTGGTGAGAGCGTCCTCCGCGGAAGCGGGAGGCTGTGGGTTCAATCCCCGGCGGTATCATACCAAAGGCTTACAAAAATGGTACTAACAGCTGCCTCGCTTGACGCTCAGCATCAAGAGGTTAGTGTTAAGACTGATCGGCATGGTGTCAGGATAATGTAACTGGGTGGGACATCATGCTACATGTCTGCGACATGATGCTAAAGTGCTAGACATCACTATAAACTGACTCACTGCAGACATCGTAGCGATATGAATGAAAAATTGTGAAAGCTACGTTAAAAATCCTAATCAAACAAACAAACACCACAATCAAAATCATTTCACCTTTCAGCATATATATATATATATATATATATATATATATATATATATATATATATATATATATATATATATATATGTGTGTGTGTGTGTGTGTGTGTGTGTGTTTATGAAATTGTACATTTCTCGTATTCCATTTTCCAGATGGCTTTATAACAACATCGACCGTGAACTTAATTGACTTTGAGACAATTTCTGACCGGAATTTTACACTGACCGTGTTTGTCACAGATGGTAGACTATCTGTGTCAGAAAATCTCTCCATCATCATTACCGACGTTAATGAACCACCGTCATTCAACCAAAGTGTATACAAAATAAAAGCCAATGAAAGCATGGTATGTCATCATGTTTTGAAACTACAATGTTATAACTGTGTGAACTTACCTTCACCTGTGTGCGCGGAAGTCTATAACATTTTCCAAGTCTACACTTGAATAAGTTTCAGATGTGAATCTGAAACCCTGGAATAGTATTTGACATGTTTTCAGATGTACAAAACGGTCTTACAACTGGTTTCTCTCTTCTTTCTCTCCTGAAAATGGGTTGAAAGTGATACACAAGTCAGAAAGCATAGGAACGTTACGTTTTACTATCGATTTATAGTTATAAAAATAGCGAAGTAGCGACATTTCCAGCAATTGTAAAATTTTGAAACATATATGCTCATGTATATTAATTAATGTGTTTGACAATATTGATGCATTTCATTATTATATTATATTATATTATATTATATTATATTATATTATATTATATTATATTATATTATATTATATTATATTATATTATATTATATTATATTATATTACATTATATTATATTATATTATATTATATTATATTATTTAAGGCTAATACAACACTTCCCAATCCAGGATTTTATGTGCATGACGTTGATGCTGATGACACACACACATTCAAACACGATTGCGTCCCAAAAAACTCATACTTCATCATGAATGACACCAACGGCATGTTAACGTTTGCTGTTGATTACGACCTTGACATTCCTGGAAGACCTAGGTTAATCACGTGCAACGTAAAAGTCATCGATAAAGGCAATCTGTCAGCCACGGCAACGCTTTCTATCACACTGAGTAAGAACAAATTTTTCATTCAATCTATTTTCAACCTATCTGACTATCATGTCTATTTCATGTGCTCTTCACATGCTAGTGCGCGTCTATGTGTGAGAGTGGGAGGTGGACACCATATAGTATTTAAGAGATTTGTGCAAACTATGTACCTGATCTTCCCGATGCAATTAAAATATGCGTAATGATATTCGGAGTTAACAGCTGAGTGATTACAATTCTCATAATTTTGGGACGATATGACAATGTGATGTCTACTTTTTATTCCGTGCCATACATGATGCAACATTAACAATTGACAAATAAGATGCTAATTTGTTTTCCAGTTTGATTTTCATACATCCTATAATTTCAACATGTTCTTAGCCTTTCAAAATGCATAGCAAGAGAAATCATATTCCACGAATGTTTCGTGAAACACGGCATTTTCATTCAATAATGACTCGGAGAGTTTATGTACTTCTTTGCTTCCAACAATGATGAGGTAATTTTTCGCTTTTATAATAATAATGATGATAATGAGGACATTGTGTGGCGCCTAATCATTAAAAGCTCTAAGCGTTTTGCAAAATCTATAATGACATGACCACACACACACAAAACCAAAAAGAGAAGAAAATAAAACAATGAAATTAGAAAACAGCAAAAAATGCTGAAAATATTTAAGGTAGGAAACATTTTTAGATCTTTAGGTTTGTTCTTGCAGTCGAAAAAGGTGAGTTTTAAGAGCACTCTTGAAATGGATCACTTGGACCGGTGTCAGTAGGTGAAACGTAGCACAGAGAACAAATTTTGTGTTTGATTCTGTATCGAATGAATAGCCAGTGTAGAGTACAGAGCAGCGGGGGGGGGGGGGGCTCTAATCGTGCTACTCTAAGGATAATCCGATTCGCTACGTTTTTTCTTTATGCTTTTATTTATGTTATGTTTCAAGCATTTAAACAAAAATATAATTTGAAATATTTGTAATCAATAACTTTGTGCTGTCAGTACTGCAGCAACTACAATGAACATATCAACAGTTATCTATAGAAAATGGAAGAGTTCTCTTAAATCTCTTCTGTTTTTGTTAATCCATGAAACGTTTTTCGGCTGCTTTCAATTTTCATTTTTTCCGCCAAACTGATGTACACTTAGACCTTCAGTGTTATTACCCTCGAATCCCCATTGCCTATCTATGTTCTTACATTAAATGGCAAACATTTATTATCAATACCTTGCTTATATCTGTAGAGAACGTACAAATAAGTTATGATTAATAATTGTGATGTTTCATTACCTCAGATATGTTAATAAAATAACTCTGCACACACACACACACACACACACACACACACGTGCGCGCGCAAATATATGCACAGAAATGTTCTGCGAGAAATAGCATAATATTTGTCTCGAGATATTTCATATATTTTTACAAGAGTTAATGAATCTGTAAGACATTAAAGATATTATTAAGTTCTATATTTCATGAAATTTACTAAATAACTACTCTAACCAAGAAACTAATTTGGGTTTTAATATTTGACAGATGATGAAGGTTCTAGTTTAGTAGAAAATACAATGGTTCAATAATAAGCTGTCTTATCTCAGCTTGGCAATGTTTTCATAATCTTTGGTTGCAATCAGATTAGTTAGGGTTGTAGATGTATGCATGTTACCTATGTTAAGACTAATACGTTCTGCTTCTTATCAGATGAAGTCAACGACAACACCCCGACATTCAACAATGCGTCCTACATCTTCGTTGTCTACAACGACTCGGCCCTTGGTAAGGTGATAGGCCATATATCAGCAACAGATGCAGATGTTGGTACGGACGGACAACTTGTCTACAGCACAAACCAAACTGAACTCGCTCAAAGCTACTTCAATCTCTCTCCAACGGGTTACGTTACGCTTGAAATAAGTCTTAACAGAGAACATGTAGGAGCAAGCCTGTTTTTCATCGTTTATGCAACCGATGCCGGTTCCCCAGCTCGGACAGGCTCAGCGTCAGTAACAGTAACTGTTTTGGAACCAACAATGACAACCGGTAGTACAACCACGAATAGCTACAGGACATTCATAGAAGACAAACGTAACATTGTCTGGATTGTCTTTCTCGCAGTACTCGTTTTTCTAACAGCTTTACTCACGTTATGGGTCTGTTTGACATCCATTATGAACTGGCCAATCGGATTTTACCCCTTTCATGAATGGTAATGTACATTATGCTAATATCAAATATTTTGTAGTTCATACATTCCTGAACTCTTCTTAGAACAAAACAAACATGGTTTGATTGTATAGTTTTGATATTAACTATTTTTTAGTTAGTCATTTACTTTTATTTTTTTATTTATTTATTTATTTATTTATTTATTTATTTATGAAAGTATGAAAGTACTAGTATATGAGAGAGACAATAAACAAATGATGGGCCTGAAAAGTACAGTAATCAAGTATTAGTTCTGCAGTTTTGCAGTCCATGTTAGATCATTGATTTCAACATGTGCAATAGTACGTGGTGACCAATCTAAGGTAGGTGGTTCCCTTCACGGAAGGACTACATATGATGGAAATGGAAACCGTCATCAATGCATTGTATATCAGATCTTCTTGTGGTATCGGGATTATACCAGTGTATTTAAATCAATAATATCACTGTATTTTGAAGTGTTTTAATTTACTGTGAAACAAAAAACCACAAAATCAAATAGGTATAGTACAAAATGTTGTGTGCAGTACTTAAACGATCTCCTTCCCTCTCTCTAATTTTAATTTATCTATCTAGCGATCTGCCTACCTATTTACATGCCTACCTATATATCCATATATTTATGTACCTACCTATGTATGTATGTATGTCTGTCTGTCTGTATGTATGTATGTATGTATGTATGTATGTATGTATGTATGTATGTATGTATGTATGTATGTATGTATGTATGTATGTATGTATGTATGTATGTATGTATGTATGTATGTATGTATTATCTCGATCTATCTATCTATCTATCTATCTATCTATCTATCTATCTATCTTAAGGGCCGTCACGCATCTCCAATAATCTCCTAACCATCTGTCTATAAATGCATTCATTTCAAATTTCAAAGCGCTAGAAACTACAGCAGGCCCAGATGGTGCAAAGATTGTCGTAAGCACAGCGACAAAAAAACCAACAGACCTCGTCAAGTACTTAAAAGACCAGACCGGCCACAGCCAGTGCAGCGAATGTCTTGACACCAATGCAACCGTCTGTAACACCACAAATGTCACCTGATATCACTCTACCAGTCACATTCACGCCATCACAAGGTAAGCCTTTTCATGATATTATGTATATCTAATTTTTATTATGTGTTGGTTTTTCTTAATTATTACTTACATTGTGTGATTGATCATGGTCAGTAATTGAGCTTAAGGCCTACCTACACTTACATCTTTGTTCTTTATTTATAACAATATATTCTATAGATAATATCTCTCTGTGGTTTATATTAAATATTAGGATTATTATTAGTTAGAGCTAAACATTTTTACAGATGATGAGTTCAAGGTCTTTATTTATTTAGAAATCAAGAATGTTCTAGAAGCAAGTTGATTACGAATTTGACAGCCCCCACCCCTCCATCTTGTTTTGTTATTGTTTCTTAGCTCTTTATTCAATTGTTGTTTGCTTCAGAATTAACCATTCTATATCATACCATTAGTCTTAGTGGAATCAGGTTGTATCAAGCTGAAACGATTACATTTATTTTGTTTTAATTATTTATTGAAATTACAGAGTGCTCTTTGACTCAAGCATTAAATTACTATCTTGGACTTATTGTGAATTGAAAAATGTCTGCTCTTAATCCCTCTTCCGTGATCATGGAACCAAGATATTTGAATTGTCCCACTGTTTTCAGTTCGTGTCCTCTAACTTTAATCTTGCTTGAGATTTGTTTGTCACTATTTGTCATGCGTTTTTTGTCTTCTCGGCACTTATCTCCATGTAAAATCTGGAAGATGTTTCATCCAGGTTATTCACTAAGGTGGCAAGCTCATCGTCACTGGCTGCCAGCCCATCATGGTAGTATGCAAAGCGGAGGTTGGTGATGTTACGCCTTCCAATGCTAACTGTCATACAGTGGTTTTCAAGGGCTTCGCTCATGATGCGCTCTAAGTAGATGTTGAAAAGCGTGGGTGAAATGAAACAGCCTTGCCGTACTCCAACTGTTGTCTTGAACCAGTCCCCCACATAACATTGAGCGGCTATTGCACTGGTAGCCTTGGCGTACAGCTGCTTGATGGTGTTGGTCAACTTTTGACCCATGTTGTACTTGTTCATTGTGGCCCTCAATGCCTCATGTGACATTTTCTCAAAAGCCTTTTTGAAATCTATGAACGCATGATAGATCTCTTGTTGATGTTGTATTTTTCACACAGAAAACTAAGATTGAATATTTGTTCTGCTGTGCTTTTTTCACTCCGGAAGTCTGCCTGTTCTTCAGCGATCATATCTTCTGCTTTAGGGTTCAGTCTGTTCATGATGATCTTCAGTATCATTTTACTAGCATGGCTGATCAAACTGATAGTTCTGTAATTTTGACACAGCTGGAGATTGCCTTATTTGGGGAGTGTTATAATCAGTGACTGGGTCCACTGTGTTGGCCAACCATGTCCTAGGCAGCTGTTGTCATGACTGTGTTGAAAGTGTCGGTCATCACTTCAGTATCAGCATCCATTACAAGGAGTGGAGCAAATTTTTTTCTAATGGAAGCTTGGAATGACTTGCAGTTGTTACGGTTCTTCAGTTGTTCAACATGGGTATGTTTACGCATTAGGCATGAATAATTTAACAGCGCAATAACATCTGTACTCACACTTAAAGACACTAGATAAGTGAGTAATTTATGAGCGAAATAACAGCTTATGTATCTTTGTGATTTCAGCTTCTCAGCCTCAGAGGAGACCCGAGGGTACGTAAATGACCTTCTTCACAAATACACACACACACACACACACACACACACACACACATATATATATATATATATATATATATATATATATATATATATATATATGCATTTACTATTAATGTCCATTACAATCGCCAAGGAGATGAAACAATTTCAGGAATGTAACTTCAACAAATTCTGAGCTAGATTACGAATTCGATATTAATTGTAATCAGTGTTTTTAAATAATATAGACTCGTAATTAGTAAAGACTACTATTTTACCTGACTTTAATTTCGTGTGCAACTCAATTGGATATCAGAAAAATGATTTTCAAAACAGTTTTCTTTGTGGCATTTGTACAAAGCAATTTTCTAGTTTCCTCTCTATCAATACTAATATTTATTTGAATGCAGAAGTATGCTTTAAGAAGTAGCATGACATAAGACAATGTTTTGATTTATTGTTCTTTTGGGAGGGGGTGTTTTTATCTTTTGTTTTTCGTGTGGGTATTTTGTTGTTGACATTTTTAACGTATTTAATCACTCTTGGCATTGTTTCTTCCTACTTTCACTTTCAAAGGTCTCGGTCCAAAAGAGAATCTGTAATTCTGCACACAAAACATTCCAAATACATGGGTGTATGATCCTAGCATTTATTGTGCTTAAAAACTTTTAAAGTCATAACCAAGGACTCTTCCGGAAATTCGCAAACCTCATGAGTAAAGTAATAGGAAGACTAAATTTGTTCACTAAAGTATACGTATTGATATGGCCGAACTTTGCGTTTGTAAGGCTGATGTAAAGCCACCCACCCCCACCCTTAGAAATATGAAATGTTTGCAGACTGTACATAAAGGAAATATAAAAGTGGTAAATGATGTACAATCAAATCACTGAGCATTTAGGTCCAGACCGATGTATGCAGTTGCGTTTTACGGCAACTCAACAGAGTTTTGGTTATATGGCAAAAATTTAAAGGTAAAGTTCAAATACATTTTGGAAGATAAACCTTTTCAAATAAATCTAAACATTAAGTACAAACAAGATAAAAGTAAAATGGTAACAATTTTAGTGTTTATGATCAAAACTCTGTTAAATAAATAATATTCACTTAAAAGGGTCAAGATTTTCTCAGGTAGTGCATCATTAAACATTGTCGTTATACACTCAAGTCGAAATAATTCTGAGGCAGTCATTAAACATTGTCGTTATACACTTAAGTCGAAATACTTCAGAGGCAGTCATTAAACAGTGTCGTTATACACTTAAGTCGAAATACTTCTGAGTCAGTCATTAAACAGTGTCGTTATACACTTAAGTCAAAATACTTCTGAGTCAGTCATTAAAGTGTCTTTATACACTTATGTCGAAATGCTTCTGAGGCAGTCATTAAAATCTTTCGAGAACGCCTCTAATATTTATTCGACACTTTTAAAGAACAGCTTCTAAACGGAAAAAGAAAGGAAGGGCCAAATAATGAAACACTGAAATACGCGAAACAATTTTCTGAAGTGGTTACAGAACGATTTCAATGCATGAGTTTGACGTTTCGTTCCAAAAATAGCTGTGATAATTGGTACTCAACTGCGATCCAGTCCATTACATCATTTGACTCATAAATGAGCATGACCCATAAAGAGAGTTAAATACTTTCACAAGTTTATCCCCAAAAAATTTGAAAATTTCTCTCTTTGAGTTGGCTAGCTTATTTTACCCATGACGCTTTGCAAATACGGTCCATAGAATGAGGTATGTGAATATTAACAGCATATTTTTATCTCATGAATTTCAGCTTCTCGGTCACCCATGAGACCCAATGGTATGTAAAAGAACATCCCCTCCCCCACGACACTATATATATATATATATATATATATATATATATATATAGTGTGTGTGTGTGTGTGTGTGTGTGTGTGTGTGTGTTGCACGGTTTCTTGAATAAAATATATAAAATATTCTCCCATTTCTTCAGAAGGGAAAACCTAACTATAAATATTTGAACGCTTGCTAGTTCATGTTAGTTAATGTGTTGGATTTGTTATAAAGTAAAAGTTATGAATTTATAGTTTTATACGACATCGTTATGATCTGAATTGTCATTGTTGAATTTTTAAAGATGTATCCCTAATTTTCATCATTTTAAAGCTTTTTATTTTGTCACTACTCGGGCATCATAAAGGTTCTCTTTATACAAGTAGAATTTTGTTCTCTCACTGTTTTGACAGCACAACCGTCTTCTTCATAGCTGTGGATTCTTGTTTTGTCATTACGCTGACAACAAATCTGTCGTTCGACCATTTCACTTTTGTATTGACTCGTATTTGTTTATTTAATAACGACTGATCAATTTATAAAATGTAATGCAATCTAATTGAAATTTCATGCATGAATATACCTATAAATTCCAATTGTATAGACATACCATTTTCTACATCACTTAGTTATTAGAGTAATAGAGTTCATGACATTTTTAATTGGCTTTTTGTTCAGCCTGCAAAGCTGGATCAAAAGCGACAATATCAAAAGGTGTCAGATACAAAATAATTGTATAGTTATTATTTTAGCTTTTTATTTAATCCGATAAGAACTTCAGGTTTTGTTAATTGATTTTAATGTTTTGTAAACGTTTGGTTCTTTAACAAAATCCATTGCACCTGAAGCGAAATCTGAACTACGTATATATATATATATATATTGTTTTGCTTACAGATGATCCCAATTACAAAGAATATTTTTGGGGAGAAAAATGGTACGTATATTACATGAATGGGAAGAAAAATGGTAAGTATATTACATGAATTGTAATTGTAGCATTGGATTAATGCAGCAATAACGTATTTAGCAATAGGCTGTTAAGAATCCTAGAAAAAAAAACTCGGCTCTTACTTAAGATTTCCGATTATAATCTGACTATACTAGGTGAATCTGCGGCTCACGCCATTCTTGGAGAGCAGAGAGTGGTGGTTGTTGTGCTTCTTATTGACCTATTTGGAACTATTTGGACCTATTTGGATTCACAGTTAGCATAGGAAAGGCAGATGTCCTCTTCCATCCCGCCACAAACACTGTCCCGTCACAACCCTATATCACCATGGGCGACACGCAGCTGAAGAATTTAGACAGTTTCAAAACCTTAGGTAGCATAGTATCAAGTGATGGCTCCAAGGATATAGCGATCACTGTGAGGATCCAAAAAGCCAGTGAAGCACGCGGACGACTCTGAACCAAGGTCTTCCAGCACAAGTACATATGCTTGTCAACAAAGATAAAGTTGTACAATGCAATTGTCCTCATATAGTTCTTGTATGGCTGGGAAACATGGACTGTGTACCGAAGACATATCAGTCCGTTGGAACGATTTCACCAGCACTACCTGAGATCCATCATGTGGATTAAGTGACAGGGCTGAATCATCAGGAAGTCCTTGATAAAGTCAACACAACAAGCATCGAAGCCAAACTAATCTCGGCCCAACTTCAATAGACAGGCCATGTCATCCACATGGATTAAAACAGAACCCCAAAGCAGCTGTTCTTTGGCGAGCAAGCCCAGGGCAACGGAATCCAAGGCCGCCCTCGCAAGAGGCACAAAGAAGCACATCAAATGGACAGACCATAAGTCCCACCAGCTACAACGCGCTGCCTTAGACAGAGGTCATCGGCAGGCAATGACCAGAAAAGCCAGTTCTACCGTCGAGATTGACCGCTGTCAACGTTTTGCGGCAGAGCGTGAGAGACGTCACAGAGCTGTGTCGCAGCCACCCATAACCATCGGTGTCCCATGCCCCACATGCAACCACATGTGTGATTCGAAATTTGGACTCCGGAGCCACATGTGCGTCCACCGTCGATGAGATGTTACATTAATATAGCGAATGTTGTAAGAGAGAGACTTTTATAGTGCATGATGTAAGAGAGAGACATTTATTGTGAATGATGTAAGAGCAAGACTTTTATAGTGAATAATAAAAAAGAGACTTGTATAGTGAATGATGTATGTAAGAGAGAGAGACTTTTAAAGTGAATGAGGTAAGGGAGAGAGACTTGTATAGTGAATAATGTAAGAGAGAGACTTTTATAGTGAATGATGTAAGGGACTTTTATAGTGACTGATGTAAGAGAGAGGCTTATTTAGTGAATGATGTAAGAGAGACTTTTATAGTGAATGATATAAGAGAAAGACTATTATAGTGAATAATGTAAGAGAGAGACTTTGGTTGTGAATGATGCAAGAAAGAGACTCTTATAGTAAATGAGAAAAGGGAGAGACTCTTTTAGTAATGAGATAAGGGAGAGAGACTTTTATAGTGAATGAGATAAGGGAGAGACTTTTATAGTGAATGAGGTAAGGGAGAGAGACTTTTATATTGAATGAGGTAAGAGAAAGACATCCATTACCTACCCTCCAAAACAAAAATTGGTGACTGGTCATATAGTGAAACAGCTTCTTCCAAAATATAAAACTGACGATTGTGTTTTGAAGAAATAAATATGATGGATTTTCAAATGGTAAGTCAGTCTTTTTCAAGCACAAAACAGTGGATGCTCATTTGGTGAACCAGCTTTGTGAGCTGTATCAACAACAACAAAAAAATATATCTGGCGGTATGTCATTTTTTTAATGGTCGTGAATCAGCTTCTTTAATTGCTCAAGTTTAAAAATGTAGAAACTTAAAATCGATATTGATACACCTAGATGAGTGTTGTAATGGGTTGGTGAGTTATGGAGTTTTTCAAAACTTTTGAAAACTGGTTCGAGGTGATCACGGATGATGTGCCAGCCTTTTTCTCCAATTTACAAATGACTGATGGTCACATGTCTGAGAAAATGACCAGTTGCACACAGGCGCATACAGGGATTTTGGACAAATGATAAAATAGTGGTTGGTAGCATCTAAGTAGTATAGTTTATATATATATATATATATATATATATATATATATATATATATATATATATATATATATATAAAGAGACTCAAAATGTATTAATGATACCCTAAGCAACATAATAATACAGCTGTACGAGTAATTTTCCATTCATTAGAATGATGAAAAGTACAACAGTACGAGTAATTTTTCATTAGTTAGAATGATCAAAAGTACAACAGTACGAGTAATTTTCCATTAATTAGGATGATCAAAAGTACAACAGTAAGAGCAAATTTTCATTTGTTAGAATAATCAAAAGTACAACAGTATAAGTAATTTTCCATTTGTTAGAATGATCAAAATTACAACAGTACATGTAATTTTTCATTAGTTAGAATGATCAAAAGTACTGCAGTACAAGTAATTTTCCATTAGTTAGAATGATCAAAAGTACAACAGTACAAGTAATTTTTCATTAGTTAGAATGATCAAAAGTACAACAGTACGAGTATTTTTTCATTAGTTAGAATGATCAAAAGTACAACAGTACGAGTAATTTTCCATTAGTTAGAATGATCAAAAGTACAACAGTACGAGTAATTTTTCATTAGTTAGAATGATCAAAAGTACAACAGTACGAGTATTTTTTCATTAGTTAGAATGATCAAAAGTACAACAGTACAAGTAATTTTTCATTAGTTAGAATGATCAAAAGTACAATAGTACAAGTAATTTTTCATTAGTTAGGATGATCAAAAGTACAACAGTACGAGTAATTTTTCATTAGTTAGAATAATCAAAAGTACAACAGTACAAGTAATTTTTCATTAGTTAGAATGATCAAAAGTACAACAGTACAAGTAATTTTTCAGTAGTTAGAATGATCAAAAGTACAACAGTACGAGTAATTTTCCATTAGTTAGAATGATCAAAAGTACAACAGTACAAGTAATTTTTCAGTAGTTAGAATGATCAAAAGTACAACAGTACGAGTAATTTTCCATTAGTTAGAATGATCAAAAGTACAACAGTACGAGTAATTTTTCAGTAGTTAGAATGATCAAAAGTACAACAGTACGAGTAATTTTTCATTAGTTAGAATGATCAAAAGTACAACAGTACGAGTATTTTTTCATTAGTTAGAATGATCAAAAGTACAACAGTACAAGTAATTTTTCATTAGTTAGAATGATCAAAAGTACAATAGTACAAGTAATTTTTCATTAGTTAGGATGATCAAAAGTACAACAGTACGAGTAATTTTTCATTAGTTAGAATAATCAAAAGTACAACAGTACAAGTAATTTTTCATTAGTTAGAATGATCAAAAGTACAACAGTACAAGTAATTTTTCAGTAGTTAGAATGATCAAAAGTACAACAGTACGAGTAATTTTCCATTAGTTAGAATGATCAAAAGTACAACAGTACAAGTAATTTTTCAGTAGTTAGAATGATCAAAAGTACAACAGTTCGAGTAATTTTCCATTAGTTAGAATGATCAAAAGTACAATAGTACGAGTAATTTTTCATTAATTAGGATGATCAAAAGTACAACAGTACGAGTAATTTTTCATTAATTAGGATGATCAAAAGTACAATAGTACAAGTAATTTTTCATTAGTTAGAATGATCAAAAGTACAATAGTACAAGTAATTTTTCATTAGTTAGGATGATCAAAAGTACAACAGTACGAGTAATTTTCCATTAGTTAGGATGATCAAAAGTACAACAGTACAAGTAATTTTTCATTAATTAGGATGATCAAAAGTACAACAGTACAAGTAATTTTTCATTAGTTAGAATGATCAAAAGTACAATAGTACAAGTAATTTTTCATTAGTTAGGATGATCAAAAGTACAACAGTACGAGTAATTTTCCATTAGTTAGGATGATCAAAAGTACAACAGTACGAGTAATTTTTCATTTGTTAGAATGATCAAAAGTACAACAGTACAAGTAATTTTTCAGTAGTTAGAATGATCAAAAGTACAACAGTTCGAGTAATTTTTCATTTGTTAGGATGATCAAAAGTACAACAGTACGAGTAATTTTTCATTTGTTAGAATGATCAAAAGTACAACAGTACAAGTAATTTTTCAGTAGTTAGAATGATCAAAAGTACAACAGTACAAGTAATTTTTCATTTGTTAGAATGATCAAAAGTACAACAGTACGAGTAAATTTTCATTAGTTAGGATGAGCAATTGTTCAATAGTACCGATATTTTTTCATAAATTAGGATGAACAAAACTACAACAGTAGTGGTAATTTTTCATTAGTTAGGATGCACAAAAATACAACACTGTTGGTAATTTTCAATTAGTTACAATGAACAAACATACATACTATAATTTCAGTACATTATGACTTGCTTACACACTGGACAATTTTGAAGTAATGTCATAATTTATTTATCGTCTTTTAATAATTTATTTATTTATATATTTTCAGGATCTAACAAGAGTAAATGGTCTCCCAGAATCTAGTATAATGCCATATGAAGATTTGTTGATGGTTGTACAACAATAGCCGTCATAACTTCTTTGCTATGTTTCCAAAATGTTTAAGTTAGTTTTATGTTTATAAATTGTATCATTTTAAATGTGCGTGATACAGCCAGGAACACTGAAGCAGAATATAGAAATTTAACCAAGTTAATCGATTTAACTTAGTTAATTGATGTACGAGGTTCATGTAGTTGATCTTTAGGGATTTTTTCAAACTCTGAATATTTCTGTTTTATGAGGCTTACCTGTCGATATTTGTACATAAATTAATCTTGATGCTATTTTCAACTTATACATTCTGAATGACATGCTTTCGTCTGTATTGTGTCCATGATCATAATGAGGAAAATATTTAAATATAAAATCATAATGAAGGCATAATTTAATATACAGCAATGATTTACTTAATACAGTGTACGTCATTATTACATATGTTTGCAATAGTTCATATTCATTTATTTTGCAATTGTTCATGTTTAGGTCTTGAGACCTTCATACCTTATTGGTTAGTTTCGGCCTTACACTATGTCAAATATCAGGATTACCTATGTGACTTTACAAATTATTATTGTAACAATCATTTTAGTCATATCACCTCATTGGACTCCCACAATCATTATTTGCCAAGGTGGCGTATGAATAACTTGGTTCCTAGTTTCTGGAAATTCGCTTAAAAGCGGGAGAACCATTCACGCTGCCTAGCGAAATATAGACAAGACAACCATTCTATAAAACACACGGTAGCATGATGTTGTCTAGCGACATGTGAGCAAGTTAACCATTCTATAAAACACGTGGTAGCATAATGCTGTCTAGCGACATGTGTGCAAGATAACCATTCTATAAAGCAAACAGTAACATCGTTTTATCAAGTGACACAGAAGACCTGTGGGTGAGTTCATTGTTTATTTTCAAAATAAGTGATAAACATATTTTCATCACCATTAAAAACATGATAGAGTTGTCTAAATAATATTTATCTACTGCATGAAAATAAAATAATATTCATGCTATTTTCGGTAATTTCAGACCTTCCAATTTATTACTTCAAAAGATACATAATCCTCTCTCGTTTTGGGGGATATAATTAAGTAGAGGACATTTTTAAAATAAATAATCTAGACCTGTTAATTCTTGATTCGAATATAGTAAAAGACTATTAAAATAAATCCAAAACTGTTTGGGTTGTTTGTTTGTTTTTCGTCTTTGAGTACAAAGCTCTAGCTAAAGATGAAAACTTTAACATCGGTGTCACATGTGCAGTCAAATATGAGAGGATAAAATATTATAAGTAATTTTTTACATTAATATACCCTGTATCAATTATAATTACTATTATAAGCTACTTTTAACATTAATCTGCCCTGTATCAATTATCAGTATAAAAAATATAAAGGGATGTAACTTTAGTTTTGAATATTGAGAGCTTGACTTGGGGCATGCAGAGTTAGATTTCTTGAGTAATGAAACTCCTGTTGTACTGGATTGCACATTCATATTGCACTTGAATTTATTGTGTAGATCTATATCTGTACATTGAACCGTCCACTTGGCTTAATGGAATAGACTTAGAATGCACAATAAAAGTATAAAATAAAATGAAAACAAGAAAGAAAGGTGAGACAAGAACTCATAAATAAATGAAGAGAACAAAGGATTGAGAGTGAATCTGTCAAAGACAAAAGTGATGGTCAGTGGCCCAGAATTACAACCAATGAAAGATTCTGGTCAGTACCCATGTGCTGTGTGCAGGAATGGTGTCAGGTCCAATGCCATACAATACAGCCTATGTGACCTATGGGTGCACAAAAGTGTAGTGTCTTGTGTGGAAAATTGGTACCAGACCCCAACTACAAGTGTAAGAGGTGTCTGGGGCAGGCACGCCCCACTTGAGGGCCGACCTTACAATGAGGTGAAAGTGGATGATTACACTCTGGAGGTAGTAGACTCCTTCTGCTACCTGGGTGATATGTTGAGTGCTGGAGGTGGATGTGAACTCAGTTCAACCATAAGGGTAAAGTCAGCATGGGGTAAGTTTCGTGAACTATTACCTGTACTAACATCAAGAGTTGTCCCCCTCACCACCAGGGGAAAGGTGTATAGCAGCTGTGTTAGGAGCGTGATGCTATATGGCAGTGAGTGTTGGGCACTCACCCAGTCCTCACTCGCCCGTCTACAACGCAATGACAGAGCCATGATCAGATGGATTTGTAATGTCAAGCCAGACCAGACCCAGCATATCAGGTCAGATACCCTACTGGAAAAGCTGCACCTACCAAAGATTGAGGAACTCCTAAGGGCCAACAGGTTACGCTGGTTCGGCCATGTAGAGAGAAGCAATGCTTGGATTAATAGGTGTAGAAATGTGGAGGTGGAAAGCCGAAGGAAAGCTGGCTGACCCAAGAAAACTTGGAAGCAAACAATCAATCATGACCGCGAGACATGGAAGATAACCAAAATCGATCCTCAAAACCGTGATGCCTGGAGACTGGGCTTGCTGACTGCCAGAAAACGTCGGACCCCTGACCAAGGGAACTAAGACGATTAAATTGGATAGAGAGAGAGAGAACAAAGGAAGACAAAAAAAAAAGTAAAATAGTCACAGGCATATGCAAGGATTTTTCAGGGATGGGTGGGCATGAGAATGCCATATCTAGGTGGAGAAAGGGTCACTAAGCCTAAAAATCAAAGTATTTTATATACTGTACAGTGGATTTTTAAAAACAATGGGTGAGGTGGCAACTGCCCTAACTCCCCCTCCCAATACTGGTTACCAAAATTCAGAAATGAAATTCTATGTTGTGTTGACTTCCTTAAACATATTGGCATAACTTTGAGTAGTTTTGGCAACTGGACCAAACATATTTCATTTGACTTCAACATTTACAACTTCCTTGATAAAACTCAAATACAAATTTAACTGGACCAAACATATTTCATTTGACTTCAACATTTACAACTTCCTTGATAAGACTCGAATACAAATTTAGCTGGAACCATACATTCGTTCTGCAATAGAATATATTTTGTTGAGAGAGATCCAAGATGGCCGCCAGTGAAAGTAGCTAAGAAAATCTCTCCCAAAATGTTGGTGATATTTACAGTTTGCAGTGTGATGTAGAGATTCATCTTTGGTCGAGCATCTATGTGAAGTTCTTTATCTTCAATATATAGTTCCATTTCATCTGTGGATTATGTTTATTTTGCAGAATTTGTAGTTTTTGTGAAAGTTTTTTTTTTTTTTAAATGGGTCTCTTTTCTATTGTTTGTGTAACCTGGTGTTGATTTACACCTTTTTGAGAAGACCCTCATACTCATTAATCTGCACAACTTACAATACTTGCTCACAATTTCATTGAGACAGTTTAGAATACAATAAGTGAGCTGAACTCTCTTAACTGACAAAATGAGCAATTCAAAGAAAACTGTTCAGTCTACCTTGAATAGTAGTTTTCAGAGTGCTAGGAAGGAAACCAGTAAACCACTAACAAGGTCAACTACAAGCTCTCAGTCAGGGGATTCGACTGTTACTAATGAAGAGGTGAGTTGTGTTGAAATAATCCAGAGGGATCTACTCGAAATAAAAACTAGTATTAATTTATTAGTGACCAGAGAGGAATTAGGTGGATTAGTGTCCGACATAGTATCCAAGCTGTTTGAGAAACTGAAAATCGAACTGATGAAAGAAGTGGACAAGCAAATTGTTAACAAAACAAAAGAGTTAGAGGAAAAAATAGAATCAATGAACTTCGAAAATAATCAGTTAAGAGAAGAATTAGTAGATTCTAAGAAAGAAAGTGAAAAACTAAAAGAAGAAATGAAAAATAATGCAGATTGTTCCAAAGAAGCCCTGAAGATTGCAAACCACAATGAGCAATACTCAAGGAAAAATAACATAAAAATTTTCAACTTGCCTGAATCACAAAATGAAAATGTCAGAGCAAAGTTTGCAGAGATGGTGAAGAATGTAACAGGTCATGAGGTAGATGAGAGAGATATTCTCGCAATACATCGGATCCCTGGGAAGAATGGTGTCCCTAAACCATTAATTGTGAAATTTTGGAATGCAGAATCCAAAGTTAACATCGCCAAGAGGAAAAGGGATTTCAAGAACAAATGTAATGTAAGAATAGTGGAAGATGTTACTAGACAAAATATGGGTCTCATAAATAGATTAACTTCCCATCCAAACATTGAATCTGCCTGGTACTTTAATTGCAGTGTGTATGCAAAAACAAAAGTGGGAAAAAGGTACAAATTTGACCTTTTTGACGACATTAGTAAAACACTAAATCGCAATTTATAAGCAAAATGATTTCTCTCCATATTGATTCTGGATACATTTGGAGGTACAGAACTTTGTTCCAAAATGGATATGCACAGTTTTAATTTTAATTATATATATTTAAATTAGAAAAGTGATTTTCGGAAAAGGACAAAACCTGTAATAGGTAAGAATGTTCTTATAATCTTGTATCAAAAATTTTGAAATATGCACATTGTATTTCAATCTTGAATCGATGGACAAAAAGTATTATTTCTCAACCATACTGTATTGATGTTTATATTTACTAATTATACCAACATTCCAGCGTAGAACAGAGTTCATGTATCACTATATTGGGCAACATTATATATGTACCCAATGGTGCATGACACTGCACTACACTTGTTGATTTTTTAAGCATTATGTGGTTATGTGTGTGAGAGTGTGTCCCAAGGTGTATGTGAGCATTTTTCATGATAATGGTCTTGTGATGCATGTCTATATGAGCCCTGTGAAAGTTTTACTTAAAACAAGATTTAACAATGGATAATCAAATTAAAATTTTGTCAATGAACGTTAGGGGTCTACATAGTTCTGATCACAAAAGAAGAGATATTTTCTGCTGGGTCAAACAAAAGAAAGCATCTATTATATGTTTACAAGAGACACATAGTACAGTTGAGACTGAGAAGTATTGGGAGGCTGAATGGGGATATAAGTGTGTTTTTAGCCATAAATCTAGCAGTAGTGCTGGTGTTGCTATCCTGTTTAGAAATAATTTTGAATTTCTTATTCTTAGAAACAGATGTGATTGTCAGGGCAGATACATTCTCTTAGAGTTATTAGTTAATGGACAGAGATTCACACTAGTGAATCTATATGGTCATAATGATGATAATGCTGAGTTTTTTAAAAAATTGAAAGGGGATATTATAAATTTTGAAAATTCCTCTGTTATTATTTGTGGTGACTGGAATGTTGTTCAGGACATGGAGCTTGACTCTTATAATATCTTGCATGATAAACACTCCATGGCCCGAGCAGCAGTCCAGGACATCAAGAATCAACTAGATTTACTGGATCCTTGGAGAACAGTCAATCCTGACAGTAGAGTATTTACTTGGCATCAGGCAAGCCCTGTGAAACAGAGTAGACTGGACTATTTTTTAATCTCTGAGGACATGTTTTCAAATTGTATAGACGCCCCTATTATTCCTGGCTATAAAACAGATCATTCAGCAATAACACTCAAATTGTCTATATCTGCAGCACCGAGAGGTCCTGGATACTGGAAATTCAATTCAAAGCTATTAAAGCAAAATGAATATATTCAATTGGTAAAAAAATGTATAACCAACACAGTAGAAGAATATTATTGTGAAGGTGATAAGAAAAACCCACTTCAGGTGAAACTAACATGTAATGATCAATTGTTTTTTGAAATCCTTAAAATGATAATAAGATCAGAATCTATTATGTATTCACAAGCGAAAGCAAAACAGGAAAAACAAAATCTCAGGAAAATGGAAGCTGAAATAAATACCTTACATGCTTTAATGAATCAAAATAATAACCCCACTACGATGAAAGAATTGAACAAAAAGCAAGCGGAATTAGAAGAAATGAGGAAAAAAGAGGTGGAAGGTATAATGTTAAGATCTAAGGCAAGATGGTATGAATCTGGTGAAAAAAACTCTAAATATTTTCTTAATCTCGAAAAGAGAAATTACACAAACAAAACAATAAAAGAGTTAACTAAGGAAGATGGAACAAGGGTAACAGATTCAAAAGAAATATTAAATCAACAGAAAGACTTTTATGAAAAATTATACCTAAGTAAAAACAAATGTAAATTTCAAACGCTTAACCACTTTTTTAACCATGATAAAAAACTCTCAGATTTTGAAAGAAGTTCATGTGAAGGTAAGTTAACATTTGAGGAATGTGGTTAAGCACTAAAAAATATGAAAAATGAAACTAGCCCTGGTTCTGATGGATTTACGGTAGAATTCTACAAATTCTTTTGGAAAGACCTAGGCGGTTTTCTTTTTAGGTCTCTAAATACTGGATATGATATGAATCATTTTTCAGAATTTCAGGCTCAGGGGATCATAACATGCATTCCAAAAGAAGATAAAGACAGGAAATTTATAAAAAATTGGAGACCAATCTCTCTACTTAATGTGGATTACAAGATTGCTTCAGCGTCAATTGCTAATAGGGTCAAAAAAGTACTCCCGTTTATCATCAGTGACACCCAAAAGGGTTTTATGAAAGGGAGATTCATTGGTGAAAATACAAGATTGTTGTATGACCTGATGCAATACCTTGAGGAAAAAAATGAATTTGGTCTTCTCCTATTGATAGACTTTGAAAAAGCTTTTGACTCAGTTGAATGGGACTTTCTAGAAGCTGCTCTGAAGTCTTTTAACTTTGGAGAATCAATTTGTCACTGGTTCAGGCTATTTTGCAATAAATCAAAAAGTTGTGTTATTAATAATGGACATTTATCCCCATTCTTTAATTTGGAGAGAGGTTGTCGCCAGGGAGACCCTTTATCACCCTACTTTTTTATAATAGGAATTGAACTTCTTGCAACAGAACTAAAGAAAAACACAGATGTTACAGGCATTTTTTATAATGAAATGGAGTTCAAACTAGGGCAGTACGCTGATGATGCTTTTCTATTATTGGATGGTTCTCATTTGTCCTTGAGGACAACCATGCAGATTTTAAATGATTTTGCTTTGGTGTCAGGTTTGCACTGCAATGTTTTGAAATCGAAAGCAATTTGGATTGGAAACAAAAAATACTCTAATGAAAAAATATGTCCAGAAATTGATATTAACTGGTCAATGTCCAATTTTAGATTGCTGGGAGTATATTTCTCTTTGAACTTGGAGGATATGGTAGAGCTTAATTATTCGATGAAGTTAAAGGAAGTTAAGAAACTGCTTGGCTGGTGGAGTAGAAGAAATTTATCCATTATTGGAAAAATTACTTTGATAAAGTCCTTGCTTTTGCCTAAATTCATTCATCTTTTTGCAGCTTTGCCAAATCCTCCACCCCATATAGAAAAGGAACTGAATACATTATTTTTCCAGTTTATTTGGGGCAGTAAAACTGAGAGAGTTAAAAGAGACACACTTATAGCTTCTTTTGAGGAAGGGGGATTAAATATGATTCACTTGCATTCATTTGTGTGTTATATAAAACTTACCTGGATTAGGCGCCTCTTAATAAACGAAGATGGCTTATGGCAAAAACTGGTTTCTGAACAAATATTTGGAAAATTTGGAGGTATGCTGTTACTTGCATTAGGAAAAACTAAATTAAAAGTAATCTCTAAATTAATTAAAAATATTTTTTGGCGTGATGTTATTTATGCGTTATCTCAATGGAAAAATGAACCATCTACTGTCAATGAATATTTGTCTCAAGATATTCTTAATTTAGTGACTGTAGATAATTTTAAATCATACACAAGGTGGAGAACAAATGGTATTGTAATTATTAAACATCTTTTTGATGCACAAGGGTCTATATTAAGTTTTGATGAAATAAAACAAAAAACAAAAACAAATAATTTCATACAGTACTTTGCTCTTATTTCAAAGATCTCTGTGATTTGGAAAAAGAAAATTAAAACTTTCTATGAAAGTGGAAATAGTTTTCTTGTAGCTTTGGACAAAACATCTCTCCTTAGGGTAAGAGCAAAGAATAAATTTATCTATAAAGATCTGATAAGAACCAAAATAATAAAGCCAAATGGTAAACAGGAAACTTGGTCCAGACAGCTAAAGTGTGCGATTGGTACAAATGAATGGACCAACTCTTTTGTTTCGGCTAGATTTTGTACAAAAGACACAAAACTGATTAGCTTTAACTTTAGATTTCTCCACAGAAATATTGCCACAAACCAGTTTCTAAAAAAGATTAATTTAAGTGATAATGATAAATGTACCTTTTGTAATGAGGGAATAGAAGAAATTGAGCACTTATTTTATGACTGTTTAGTTACTGAAAACTTTTGGAAACTGTTGGTAGAATGGATCCAAACTTATGACCCAAATTTTAGAATTACACGAAAAGATGTCTTTATAGGAAATAACAACTTTGACGATCTTATCAACTTCCTAATTTTGCTTGCAAAATATGTTATATACAGATCACGTTGTGCATCAAAAAGCCCAAATCTTGCCTATTATAAAAATTGTGTTTTATCATATAAAACGCTGGAAAAATATGTCGCCAAAGTGAATAACAGCAGTGACGAGTTTAAAAGAAAGTGGACCCTATTATCAACTTTTGGTACATGAATTATTATTATTATTATTACTATTTTTACTTTTAAAATTTATATATTTATTATTTTCTTTTTAATGCAATTTCAAGCATCTTGGGGTTTGTATGCGAGTATGACTTTGTGTACAATAATTGTGATTGTAAGTAAGTGTCTGTGTGTGCATGTGTGCGTGTGTTATGTAGGGAACACATGTAGAGATCAGGACACAAAAGAATTTAAGATCATGCCCCATACGCCAGGTCAGGTGGTGATGTAGGGGAATATGTAAAATCCTGATACCTTGTGTTCAATAATAAAGAAAAAAAAAAAAAAAAAAAAAAAAAAAAAAATAATATATATTTGTACTAAAAACTATCTCTTACAGTTGTGTTTCAAAATAACAAGGGTTGTACATGCTGTAACGATATTAAGTAAGATATTCCGCATAGATCCTCCATACTCGAAATAATTATAAACTCTTCTGCATTCGATAATACAAGAAGGCCACAAAATGAAACGTTTCAAGGAAAGAAGAAGTAGAACTAACATTATGAATGCCTTAGGCCACATAGTTCTGAAGTCGTGAAATAAATCCTCCTGATAAAATAGTGCAGGCATCTCCTATAGGGGCATTTAAACATATTGGTCAGTTAGTTCTTCCAATTCGCACATCGGTGTCAATAAAAAAAAACTGGAAACTTCATTATTCTACTTGGAATGAATAAATTTGGTCCTAAGATGTGAAAAAAAAAAAAAAAAAAAAAATATATTTTGTTTCCTTTTGTTTTGTTTTTGTGGGGATGGGTGGGAGGAGTTTGTGGGCGACTTTTAGAATAGCGGTTCAAATGAAAACTCTCTTAAATCAAAAAGGCACAATTACAACCAGGGATATGAGTGGTTTGGCTCACAAGAAGTACATTACGTCCTATGATTTGACAAAAAAATGGTACACCTACCGTGGTGGATAGACGCAATTCTAATGAATTGTGTTACTTTCATAAAAGTGCATGTGGATTCTCTCTGGTCTCTAAATAATTTTCTACTACCACAGGGTGGTGAGAAAAGCATGTATAATCTTAGAAATAGGCATCATTTTATTCAAAATCTTGCTAGACTCGAATTAAGATGAAATTCATTGCTACACTCGTCTATTCATGTCTGAATTTCACACCCATATCCAGTAAATAGGTAAAGTAACCAGTCTATCTTTAGAAGAAAAAACACAAGTACCCATCTGTTAGTTGGTAACAGGAAAATGTATGTTCTTAATATTGAAATTAGGAATTGGCTTACATAATGATTTGTATTCTAATAATTTGATAGGAAATACATAGGGTGTACCATTACATATTTTGTTCCAAACATTATATTGACGTGTATGAAATTGGTTTAAAATCAGTCAAGTTTGGTTTAAAATCAGTTATCTTACATATATCAATGCAAATAATTTGTAATAAGAGATCATCTGAATTTATTGCGAATGTTGATTTTCGCTTAATTTGACTTTATGGAAACTTATACTAAAGACATGAAACAAGTTTTAAAATTAAGGAGTATGCAAAAGTTAATTTCTCTAATCAATATTAGTGTCACATTGATAAAGACAGACATGAAGTTAATTTTTACCTATTGATTTTCTTGTATATTTATTTTGGTGTATGTAGTCTTGTCCAGTATCGGCCACAGACAATTTATTAGTTCTATGAAATATGTTACCATATTCATTTTAGGCCGCTATACATGTAAATTTCTTATCCATTGTAAATGGAGGGAGGCTTACTCTAAGTTGTGAGAACTTGTAGACAGATCCCACTGGTCATCATTTATGATAATAAAATATGTTTAAAAATAATTTCACTGTTTCCTTTAAACCTTGCTTTGACTCATTTGCATAAAATGAATATTTCATTATTGAAATAAATGATTTCAAAATTGTGATCTGATCTCAATAAAAGCTAAATCTTTGTAATACTTTGTGATTTTTTTTCAAAACTCAACTTGTACAGTTTGTGGATGCTGGTCAGATTAGGACCACACAAGCTGATATGTGTTACACAATACTTTACAATCACTCCTAGCATACAATAGCTTTGACCCTGCAATTTGTCATATCTACCAAGATAAAAGAGCCCACGATAGTCGGTTTTAAATTTGCCTTTTAGAAACAGAAAAGTAAAGATGTAGTGGGAACTAAAACTGCTTATGGGTTTTTTATGGCGATTAATTCTGTTATTGAAATAAGTTTCACGTTTTTGATGTACATTATGTTAGAGCATAAATCAAACCAACATATGTTGCATTTAAATTAAAGGGATAGACAGACAGTTGGATGGATAAACTCAATAGAGATTGACAGACAAATGTTGATCTACAAGACTAGAGACAAACAGGCAAGGCACAGACTGATATGGTTGATAGCTCTTAACAATAAAATCTTGATCGATCAAAAACGTATTCAAAGTTCCAGTAAGCCATGAAAAGGTTCTTAATTTACTTGGCTATCAAAAGATATGGAAATAACATAAATTAAAAGCAACAACAATTGTCTTGTACATTGTTTATTCACTAATAATACAAAACGATTTTGATGAGCAGAGAATACGATCTCACGGTAAAATCTAAGCATTTGCAAGACAAACATCATCCGAACCATGCACACTTCTGTTTGATGGATAATACCATCAGATCAGCGTCTGACCACCCTTCCTGAGGATAACAGAAAAGTCAAAAAGCACAGACTCTGAAGCAACAACACATCTTAATATGAAGTGTAGAATCTATGTATTTGAGGCAGACATGTCCTTCTATTATAAAGAAATATGTATTTGAGGCAGGCATGTCCTTCTATTATGTAATTGTGAGAAAGGCAGAAGCATACAATTACAGCTTTGGCAGATATCCAAAATTTCATAATATTAGCTAACCAATCAGAAACAATTGTTTGAGCTGACAAGTGTCATTTGAAAAAAGTCATTCTGTCATTAGTTAATCTTACTAATCTGTAAATTTACCAATAAACTATTTTCTATAATGATGATTTTTTAGGACCATACTTCGACATCAAAAAGCATGTTTATATTTATTAGCATACTTGATGTAATTATGACAAAATTCTCAAGTATAACGATTTAAACATATGAAAATAACACTGAAAAACTAATTTCCATGTACCATGATGAAATTAATTAAAATAAAGAGCAAGAGTTCCATGTGGGTCTGGTATCACTCACCTAACTTAAATAAAAACGCATCAATAATGTCGCACATAATCAAGCACATCCATGTTCATGATGATATGAGCGTTTATAGTAAGTTTGACTAAAATCTGATTTTTCATTAAAAAAACTCCCTAGTCATTGAAAGATCAGCCTATCAGCTGTCACAATATTAAAATAACATATTAATATCCCTCACAACTGAAATAATCTCAACGGTACATACCTACATACCAAATTAGATCACAATCCAATCAGAAATACTGCCTATAAAGTGAGAGTGAACACTGCCAATCAAATGTCAAAATGTCTAATTACAATACACAATGCTTAGATCCAACTTATCTAAGCTCTTGATAAAATAAGCTTATATACCAAGTACACAGACATACAGACATTAACACAGATGCCAAAAGTCATTGCTATGTTGAGCTACTGCCAAGTCAGCCTTGACAATTAACATTTAACATGTGAATGATACACTCTACCGGTGAATAATGCAAATATTCAACTTTAAAGTGAGATTATTACAAATAAATGTCTGACAAATTCAAAATGCATAGATATTTTGATATGCATTTAATGTTAATCTGAACAAATGGGCTCTAGCTGGATTCAAAACTAAAGCTGCACACTTTGTCCTACACAGTAATGTTAAAGTATCCATTGTCCTACATAGTACAAAATATCCATTGTCCCACATAGTACAAAATATCCATTGTCCTACATAGTACAAAATATCCATTGTCCTACATAGTACAAAATACCCATTGTCCTACATAGTAAATGTGAAAACTTTCATTGTCTTACATAGTAAATGTGAAAGTACCCACCACTGTCCTACACAGTGCATGTGAAAATATCAACTGTCCTATATAGTCAATAATATCCATTGAGATTTGAAATAAATGTGAAATTATCCATTGTCCTACATAGTATATGTGAAAGTACCCACCAGTGTCCTACAAATTAAATGCAAAAGTATCCAATGTCCTACAAAGGATATGTGAAAATATCCATTATCCTACATTGGAAATGTGAAAATGTCCATTGTCCTACATAGGAAATGTGAAAGTATCCATTGTTCTACATAAGAAATGTGAAAGTATCCATTGTCATACATAGGAAATGTGAAAGTATCCATTGTTCTACATAGGAAATGTGAAATTATCCATTGTTCCACATAGGAAATGTAAAAGTATCCATTGTTCCACATAAGAAATGTGA
Source organism: Unio delphinus (assembly GCA_029339505.1). Lineage (NCBI taxonomy): Eukaryota > Metazoa > Mollusca > Bivalvia > Unionida > Unionidae > Unio > Unio delphinus. The sequence continues at coordinate 1,254,550 of JAQISU010000109.1, forward strand.
AAGTATCCAATGTCCAACATAGAAAATTTTAAAGTTCCCACCACTGTCCTATTAGGTAAATGTGAACACAAAAGTTACCACAAACTATAGGATAAGGTCTGTACTATCCTTTCATTACACAGAAAATAATGTATGGAAATACTAATTATATGCCAGTATTTATTCGCTAACACATACACTAATTAATCTACATACCTAATTACACTAATCCATCTGTGTACAGATCATCATAATCAGAACAGTGTACATCCAGATCTGTCATCACAAAATAAGAATATGTGCTGTCTACTGGCAGTAATAAATAGAACAGTGTAGAATCAGATCTGTCATCATATAATAAGAATCTGTGCCATATATTTGCAGTAATAACAGTGTACATCCAGACTTGTTGTCATTTAATAAGAATATGTGCTGTTTACTGGCAGTAATATGCAAAACTGTACAGCCAGATCTGTCACCATATAATAAGAATATGTGCTGTCTTGGCAGTAATAAGCAGAACTACATACAACCAGATCTACTGGCACATAATGGCAATAATACACAAAACATAAACAGTAAAGCGTGATCTGTCATTCAAAACTCTCCAACAGATCAGCTGGATATGTTTTACATGGGTAAAGATTACAATCTTTCATGTTATTCTGACATTCTCTTCACAAATATGTATACAAAAAGCAATAAATTAATTGTAATGAGGTTGAAATAAAATTAGAAGTATAAAAAAAATATCACAGATTTGTTGGACTATTAACAGATCATCAAACAATAAATACATGTGAGTAATTATGAGTCTAAATTAATTATGCTCATGTTTAAACCATAAGAAAGACTGACATATGCATTTACTACATGTATATATACCATCATAACATATCTAAATATCTAGATATTAAGAATATAATTACCTTTCTCTGTTGAGACAAATACCTATGTCCAAATAACTGCCTTTCTCTATTCAGACAATTATCTTTGTTCAATTAATTACCTTCTGTCAGATAATTGTCTTTCTGTTCAGATAATTAATTATCTTTCTCTGTCCAGATAAAAACCTTTCTCTGTTCAGATAATTGCCTCTGTTCAGACAATTATTTTTCTCTGTTTAATTAATTACCTTCTGTCTAAATAATTGCCTTTCTCTGTTCAGACAATTATCTTTCTCTGTTCAATCAATTACCTTCTCTGTCCAAATAATTGTCTTTCTGTTCAGATAATTAATTACCTTTCTCTGTCCAAATAATCACCATTCTCTAACCAGATAATTTATATTCTAATGAAATTATCACTTCAAGAATATCATGTCTGGAAAAGTAATCCTCTTATTGTCAGGACTTCGTATCATTGGGACCCACCAAAGACAATGCCTGTCAGAAGTGGTCAAGGCAAACAAGGTTTCATTGTATCCTTAATTGCAAAAAAGAACAATTTACTGGTGTTTGTTTTACTTTTGCAAATAAAAAAGTTTGATTATATTTCAGGTATTTCTTGTTCTTTTTTGGGGGGGTAAAACTAGGCCAGATTTTTCAATGTAATGCTGGTGCTAATTGTCACTAGAAACTATGCTAAAAAGATTGTCTTTGACCAAAATTTGTATCATTGAAAATTATATGCATTTATTAACATAACCTTACATCTGAAAAATATTCTAGACTTTCTTGTTTAAAAAAAAATGTCTGAAGTGACCTTGACACCATAATTTCAAAAATGACAATGATTGCCCTAAATATATAACTGAGCCAAATCACTCAGACTGGTTCTGATATTTAACTGCAGTATATCAATTATTCTACTGATAAAATAGGTGTGAAGACCAAACTGACGATGTCCAAACTAAAGTTATCAAGAAAAAATATGCCATTAAATGAAGCCAAGACTACAAGAACATGTGAAACTTAAGTGTCAGGCATGTTGAGCATTTTATCACAAAATAAATGTAATACCCAAATTTAGTTTATTGTAAAAGGGAAAGTGAAGACAATAATCAAATATATGAATTTCCATTTAAGACGAAATTACAATAACAAAAATTTCATAATGGTTGCCATGGTGGCCATATTGGATACCATATAAGCACTATTTTCATTTAGGACCTACGTTACATCATAAGAAGTTTTCTAGTCAAGACCCAATTTCAAAATGACATTTGCCATCAAGGTGGAGCAGTTATACATAGATCTGCAAGATGGCCAACGGCCATGTGAAGTTTCACTGAATTCCAACTATATACAATAAGAAGTCTTTTGTCAAAAAGCCCATATTGATATGACTTTATGTTCTGGAGGAATAGGGAAAAACAAACTTTTCAAGCTGGCTGCAGTGGTGACCATGCTAGACATCAGCTGACCATACTGGACATCAGCTGACCATACTGAACATCAGCTTGACAAAATTACATTTAGGATCAAATGGATACCATAACAACTCAAATCAGACAAACCCCCATGTTGATATGACCAGTCAATCAAAATCAGTAGCAATAGTAAGATTTATGAGGGTGGCCATATTGGTGGTCGAGCAGCACCATTACCATTCATGAATAACCAGACCAAGGGATGACTGTGTGCATAAAGTTTTGGAATTATAAGTAGTTTAGAAGAAGCGATAACAAATTCATTCTAATGGATGGATAACCAATGACACATACTAGAAGGAGGATGAATCACATAAGTTTTACCGGTATATTACCAGTCAAATTAAGAAAGACAATGACTCTCAAACAGATATGTCCTCAAAGATTACTGCTTTCTTCACAGCGACAATGAACAGTATATGGGTTGTTATGACTACAAGGAACTTGAAACACACAAATATTTTTTTTTAAATTTTTTTAAGTCCATTATGATTTTAATGTTGAACTTTTTACCTGAGGAAAATATATTAGTTATTTCATCTTAAAAATGTAAACCAATAACCACGGACATATTGAAGCATATGTAACAATGTGAATTGTATTTGATATTTACAGATACAGTATTCTGTTATCATGATCTACATGGAAGCTATAGAGTATAACATTTTATAATGAGACTGCCTTATAGTAAAGCATGATACATTAGTACTTCTTGATTTTAACACTGTCCATGGGGGTCATAGACTATACTATCTTATAGTCAGACTGCAAATATAATGAAGTATGATACAGTATTCCCTCACTGTAACACTCTCTATTAAGCTATAGACTTAACATTGTATAGCCAGACTGGCTTATAATGATGTATGATGCATTATAATTAACACTGCGCTAGGAGCCATAGACTGTATCCTGAATAATGATTTCTTCCACTGTCAGACTCTAGCCATATTTATTACTGACAGTAAATATAAAGGTGGAATAACACTTGTATGATTTCTTCCACTGTCAGACTCTAGCCACATTTATTACTGACAGTAAATATACAGGTGTAATACTAGTAACACTTGTATGATTTCTTCCACTGTCAGACTCTAGCCACATTTATTACTGACAGTAAATATAAAGGTGGAATAACACTTGAATGATTTCTTCCACTGTCAGACTCTAGCCACATTTATTACTGACAGTAAATATAATGGTGGAATAACACTTGTATGATTTCTTCCACTGTCAGACTCTAGCCACATTTATTACTGACAGTAAATATACAGGAGTAATAACACTTGTATGATTTATTCCACTGTCAGACTCTAGTCATATTTATTACTGACAGTAAATACAAAGGTGGAATAACACTTGTATGATTTCTTCCACTGTCAGACTCTAGCCACATTTATTACTGACAGTAAATACAACGGTGGAATAACACTTGAATGATTTCTTCCACTGTCAGACTCTAGCCACATTTATTACTGACAGTAAATATACAGGTGAAATAACACTTGAATGATTTCTTCCACTATCAGACTCTAGCCATATTTATTACTGACAGTAAATACAAAGGTGGAATAACACTTGTATGATTTCTTCCACTGTCAGACTCTAGCTACATTTATTATTGACAGTAAATATAAAGGTGGAATGACACTTGTATCATTTCTTCCACTGTCAGACTCTAGCCACAATTATTACTGACAGTAAATAAGGTATAATAACACTTGAATGATTTCTTCCACTGTCAGACTCTAGCCACATTTAATATAAAGGTTAAAAGAACACCTGTAAAGTATAACACATCAATGTGGTTTTAAAATTGTTCAAACTAAATAATGGCTGTATTCACATTATGCTAATGACAAACCATTTGTATCATAATTTGGAATGACTGCTACTGCATTTTCTTCCTCTGTACTTTCAAGGTCAAAGAATTTAATCTGGAGTTGAAGAAATTTATCAAACTTTGAAAAAGTATCTCAGCTACTGGTAATCATGATATATCATTCAGAGCTTACATGCACAACAAAACTTTAAATCCTGAGAATGGCTAAGTGTAAAGTACTATACCCTTCTTTTCTCTTGGTAAACACAATTTGGAAGACTAGATCAAATTCTCTAACATACAATAATTTTTCTTGCAGATGATATACTGCTGTTTAAAAAAAATATTTGTACTATCTTTTTCTGTCAGCATTAACTCCAAAATAATCATGATGCAATGCCTTAATAAATATTTAATCTACATTATAATTATTCAATACCTGCGAAGCATGGTTCCTTTTAAGAAGTACCATTTTGACAAGAAATATTCTGTAAGTAGATAATATTATTCAGCATCTGCATTTCTTATCTGCATATATATGAAGGATTGCAGCCATGAAGAAAAGTGTAATAATAGGGTATGCAGATTTTACTATTTAACTTTTATTTCTTTAACTTAATGGAAATAAACTTCTCATTTTGTAAATATTTTAATTTCATTTGACATAACATCAATAATCAACATTTGCAATTACACTGTGAGATTCATTCAGGATTGTCACATTGATGGAGATTTCCCCTTTCAGGTAGTAAGGAGGAACTTTTGATCCGTAAGAGCACAATTTTTTTATTACAACAGCAACTGTGAGTCAACTCCTAGGGCCAAAAATAAGTGTTTCAGGTCTGCCAACTGTCCCTGTTTTTCGTTGCTGACCTTAGCAATTCTTTCATCCAGAGTATTTTTAAAAAATCTAGCTGAGCTGTTTATCCCAGTATGTGAGCACTTAGTGCATCCTATACACTAATCATTATAATAAATATGTTTATTAAAAACAATTATTAAAAAATTACCTACCCTAATTTTAAAACTAATGCAATAGAAAACATGTCAAACTAGTGCAATTGGAAACACATATTATGGAGGAGGGGGTACCTAATAGTATGTTTAAAGAAATGTGTGTTTAAAGTAACTTTAAAAGATAAAACTTATAGTTTTCTATCTACATTTTTATCAGTACTGTAGCAGTGATCATTATATGACAATGGTACTACATATTTATTAGAAAGCATGTAACTGGAGAGACATTACCACCAAAAATATCAAGGCAAAATGTCTGCCATTGTACAAACTTAGCAAGTTCAGTTAGTAAAATGCTTTTGATAACATGATAATCCATGAAAGCACCTCATTGCTCAATTGGAAAATGTAAGTGCTTGATTACAGCAGGTGATATATAAGTCAAGCACTTGTACGATCTAATTCAGATCTGTAAATATTAATGAATATTACAGGTTTAATTGAACTCTGAATAAACCAACTTCAATTTTCATGATATGACTGTTCTGAAGGGCAGATTCATTAAAAGGGTTGGAGGAGGAAGAACAATCATCAATCCCAGAGAAAATACTACACATATACTCATTTACAAAATGTGCTTCTTTCTATTGTTCTATCCAAATTTTCTGTGGAGGTCACCAAGATCATCCTAAACAAGGGAAAGGCTGCAAGGACTAGTTTGTTCAGTACTCTGTTATAAATCAAGAGGTAAAATTTTGGAGCTCATTTGTGAAAGTCAATTCTAGCTATTAGGCAAAAATGCTAAATCTTTTCCTAGCATCAGAATTTGCAGCACAATCATCTTTTTTAAACAAAATTTCATCTATAAATCATACAAGATATAAAAACAAATCGTGTCACTCTATAATGACAAAAAAGCCAATGCAAAAGCGCCTGTATTTGCATGTTTTAAATATTCAAAAAGCAGATTTAAATCTCTTTCAAATCATGTCCACTTCATTTGTGTTTTAAAGCATATTAAATCTTTTCCATTTGATTTTTTTTGCTCCTTTGTGATAAAATCTAGATATTTCAATCTCTCTTACAAGAATGCTGGATGTAATTTAAAAATAAGAAAAAAAATGCTGCATTTTCGGTCCTGACTGCCTAAAAATCAGACATTGAGGGCTAAGCGGTGATTGTCTGTTTTCTCTCCAGATTGTCTAAAACTCAGATATTGCCATCTATGCTGATGATTACTTTAGGACTGAATGATCACACCCCTCCTATCTATGGAAGATGTCCCTCTCCTATTGTTAGGACTGATGGGAGATGCCTGAGACGTCTGCCTGGTCTAGCCATATTTTCATCCTTCTCCTTCCTTTGGGTTGAAACAGAGAGGCAGTTGCCAGGATCGTCCGCCATGCACACGAAGATCCAGCCATTGCTGAATGTTGGAAACTAAATGAATATCATCCTCTAATTCGGAATCATTGATGCTGATAGAGTCTAATGGCTCCTTACTGCCCTTCTCACAGGCTGAATAATAATAATAATAATAATAATAATAATAATAATAATAATAATAATAATAATAATAATATAAATATGCTGATAGAGTCTAATGGCTCCCTACTGCCCTTCTCACAAGCTGAAAAATAATAATAATAATAATAATAATAATAATAATAATAATAATAATAATATGCTGATAGTATAATGGCTCCTTACTGCCCTTCTCACAAGCTGAATAATAATAATAATAATAATAATAATAATAATAATAATAATAATAATAACAGCAGTAAAATATAATAACAACAATAATAATAATAATAACAACAACAGTAAAATATAATAATAATAATAATAATAATAATAATATAAATATGCTCATAGTCTAATGGCTCCTTACTGCCCTTCTCACAGGCTGAATAATAATAATAATAATAATAATAATAATAATAATAATAATAATAATAAAAAAAATAACAATAATAATAAAAAAATAATAATAATATAAATATGCTGATAGTCTAATGGCTCCTTACTGCCCTTCTCACAAGCTGAATAATAATAATAATAATAATAATAATAATAATAATAATAATAATAACAATAATAACAACAGTAAAATATAATAATAATAATAATAATAATAATAATAATAATAATAATAATAATAATAATAATAATGATGATGATGATGATGATAACATATGCTGATAGAGTCTATTGGCTCCTTACTGAACTTCTCACAAGCTGAAAAATAATAATAACAATAATAATAATAATAATAATAATAATAATGATGATGATGATGATGATGATGATGATGATGATGATGATGATAACATATGCTGATAGAGTCTAATGGCTCCTTACTGCCCTTCTCACAAGCTGAAAAATAATAATAATACTACTACTACTAATAATAATAATAATAATAATAAAAATAATAATAATAATAATAATATAAAAAATAATATAAATATGCTGATAGTCTAATGGCTCCTTACTGCCCTTCTCATAAGCTGAATAATAATAATAATAATAATAATAATAATAATAATAATAATAATAATAATAACAATAATAATAATAATAATAAAAACAATAATAACAGCAGTAAAATATAATAATAATAATAATAATAATAATAACAATGATGATGATGATTATGATGATGATGATGATGATGATGATGATGATGATGATGATAACATATGTTGATAGAGTCTAATGGCTCCTTACTGCCCTTCTCACAAGCAGAAAAAAAAAATAATAATAATAATAATAATAATAATAATAATAATAATAATAATAATAATCAAAAAAAACAAAAACATGGATTCTGTTTACCAGTGATAGATGCTACAGTCTGAAAACCAAGCTAATGTAGGTATTGCAAATTGCTATTTTAGTGATGAAATTGACATAGTGGTCACATACATCATTTGTCTTTAGACTTAATCTGTATTGCTTGAATAAGGTCCTTGTCTATTAAACCAGCAAGAGCGAATATTTTGTGGGATTCAATTGATAGTGTTAAAGACTTGTGATGTATTTGTTTCACCCCTAACTTGAACACCTCTTTACTTTACAATAAACTATGTTGCATAATTTATACTTATTCAAAGTTCCCTTTATCATCTGATACCATCAATACAATGTTTTACATTCCTCTTTATGTTTTTTCCATATTAAACATACTGACACATTAAGACATTATTCCATGTATAATGTCAAAAAGCAACCAAAAATTAAACTGAACAATATTATCACTTTCTTGAAAAATAAATGGCATGAATTCCAATTATATTATAAGCATCATATGAAATGTTTGTATACTCATTTCTTATAAATGGCATGAATTCCATTATATTATTAGCATCATATTAAATGTTTGTATACTCATTTCTTATAAATGGCATGAATTCCATTATATTATAAGCATCATATGAAATGTTTGTATACTCATTTCTTATAAATGGCATGAATTCCATTATATTATAAGCATCATATGAAATGTTTGTATACTCATTTCTTATAAATGGCATGAATTCCAATTATATTATAAGCATCATATTAAATGTTTGTATACTCTTTTCTTATAAATGGCATGAATTCCAATTATATTATAAGCATCATATTAAATGTTTGTATACTCATTTCTTATAAATAGCATGAATTCCATTATATTATAAGCATCATATGAAATGTTTGTATACTCATTTCTTATAAATGGCATGAATTCCATTATATTATAAGCATCATATTAAATGTTTGTATACTCATTTCTTATAAATGGCATGAATTCCATTATATTATAAGCATCATATGAAATGTTTGTATACTCATTTCTTATAAATGGCATGAATTCCATTATATTATAAGCATCATATGAAATGTTTGTATACTCATTTCTTATAAATGGCATGAATTCCATTATATTATAAGCATCATATGAAATGTTTGTATACTCATTTCTTATAAATGGCATGAATTCCATTATATTATAAGCATCATATTAAATGTTTGTATACTCATTTCTTATAAATGGCATGAATTCCATTATATTATAAGCATCATATGAAATGTTTGTATACTCATTTCTTATAAATGGCATGAATTCCATTATATTATAACCATCATATGAAATGTTTGTATACTCATTTCTTATAAATGGCATGAATTCCATTATATTATAAGCATCATATGAAATGTTTGTATACTCATTTCTTATAAATGGCATGAATTCCATTATATTATAAGCATCATATGAAATGTTTGTATACTCATTTCTTATAAATGGCATGAATTCCATTATATTATAAGCATCATATGAAATGTTTGTATACTCATTTCTTATAAATGACATGAATTCCAATTATATTATAAGCATCATATGAAATGTTTGTATACTCATTTCTTATAAATGGCATGAATTCCATTATATTATAAGCATCATATGAAATGTTTGTATACTCATTTCTTATAAATGCCATGTTCTGTGAGCTTAGGGACATAAATATGCCCCTGCACCTTCCAGTATGTTGTGAGACAACTCATAGAGGCACCAACAGCTATTGTCTAGTAATTAATTACTGGATGTGTGGCCAAAAGTGAATGGATTTGAATCCTATCATATTGTCTAGTAATTAATTACTGGATGTGTGGCCAAAAGTGAATGGGTTTAAATCCTATCATATTGTCTAGTAATTAATTACTGGATGTGTGGCCAAAAGTGAATGGGTTTGAATCCTATCATAATGTCTAGTAATTAATTACTGGATGTGTGGCCAAAAGTTAATGGATTTGAATCCTATCATATTGTCTAGTAATTAATTACTGGATGTGTGGCCAAAAGTGAATGGGTTTGAATCCTATCATATTGTCTAGTAATTAATTACTGGATGTGTGGCCAAAAGTGAATGGATTTGAATCCTATCATATTGTCTAGTAGTTAATTACTGGATGTGTGGCCAAAAGTGAATGGATTTAAATCCTATCATATTGTTTAGTAGTTAATTACTGGATGTGTGGCCAAAAGTGAATGGCTTTCAATCCTATCATATTGTTTAGTAGTTAATTACTGGATGTGTGGCCAAAAGTGAACGAGTTTGAATCCTATCATATTGTTTAGTAGTTAATTACTGGATGTGTGGCCAAAAGTGAACGAGTTTGAATCCTATCATATTGTTTAGTAGTTAATTACTTGATGTGTGGCCAAAAGTGAACGAGTTTGAATCCTATCATATTGTTTAGTAGTTAATTACTTGATGTGTGGCCAAAAGTGAACGAGTTTGAATCCTATCATATTGTTTAGTAGTTAATTACTGTATGTGTGGCCAAAAGTGAACGAGTTTGAATCCTATCATATTGTTTAGTAGTTAATTACTTGATGTGTGGCCAAAAGTGAACGAGTTTGAATCCTATCATATTGTTTAGTAGTTAATTACTTGATGTGTGGCCAAAAGTGAATGGGTTTGAATCCTATCATCAAATCAGATTTGAGTGTCTACCATATTGTGTCCTTGGGCAAGACATTTCACTCCAATCACCTTGGACTTTAATAACCTATTTGTGTTGCTGTGCTATTTAACACCTAACAGAACCATTAATAACTTTATTTATAATCTCATCAATGTTCACCCAATGGTAATCTTGCTCAGATTGTTTCATTAAAATTTCAAATTCAAATAAGACTAACAAACATGAACGATACATACAACAAACTGATGCAGAAATAAGAATATAATAATGCTTATAAAATATTGTAATTTCTTACATAGGCTCTCCATTGAGCAGGGCTTGCGGAAACGACTGGAATCTCGTTTTAATGGCTGCCTCTTAAGAAGTGCCACAGCTCCGTTCAGGTACTTAAAAATAGCCAAGTCAAGGACACTCTGTCTCACTGTCTCATTAGCAATGGACTCCTTCATCCATGTCTTCATGTAGTCAATGTCCAGCTCAAGCTGACATGCCTCAAGGTAGCTGTGTACAAAGTATGTAAATTTTAATGATGTATTTTGTTTTATGATCTCTCAGACAGTATCCTTATGGGCAGTAACTACAGTCTTTGTTATGCTTTTTAAGAATATCAATCCTGGAACAAAGCTAAGAAATTTGAACAAGGTTCTTTAATCAGGAAACTAATACTAAAAGCAAAAAGCAACTTATGATATGGCAAGTGCCCCAGCATATCTACCTCTTCAAAGTTTGGTAAGAGATGGAATACAACAATTGTGATTGATGTCTTTAATGCCTTAAGGACACATGAATTTAACTGCATTCAGAAAGAAAAAAAAAACAGTTGCGAAATGGTTTCTGATAACCTGAAATAAAATTTCTAGCTGAAAAACGTTTGGTAGTAAAAGTCATTTTTAATACATATTGATCGTCACTCAGTTTACAAAATATAAATTGAAATTAAGATAAACATGTTGCATGCAAACTAACAATTACATTCAGGGACTTTATCGGATTAATATAGATGTAATTAAATCATATATTTTAATTATGATAACTACAGTAATACTGGATTCAAATAATATATTATTATAGCTACATAAAATAAGTCAAGTTTCAGTGATTAAGAAAGCAATTGACCAAGTCAAGTTCTAGTGATGTAAATGATAATGGACCAAGTCAAGTTCTAGTGATGTAAAAAGTAATGGACCAAGTCAAGTTCTAGTGATGTAAAAAGTAATGGACCAAGTCAAGTTCTAGTGATGTAAAAAGTAATGGACCAAGTCAAGTTCTAGTGATGTAAAAGTAATGGACCAAGTCAAGTTCTAGTGATGTAAAAAGCAATGGACCAAGTCAAGTTCTAGTGATGTAAAAAAGTAATGGACCAAGTCAAGTTCTAGTGATGTAAAAAGTAATGGACCAAGTCAAGTTCTAGTGATGTAAAAAGTAATGGACCAAGTCAAGTTCTAGTGATGTAAAAGTAATGGACCAAGTCAAGTTCTAGTGATGTAAAAAGCAATGGACCAAGTCAAGTTCTAGTGATGTAAAAAGTAATGGACCAAGTCAAGTTCTAGTTATGTAAAAAGTAATGGACCAAGTCAAGTTCTAGTGATATATTCATTGTTCTTTCTAAATTCTGAAATAGGTAATGAGTTCTTCCATTACTCAAATCTAATAAAGTTGTGCGCTTGACTACAGAATATTGTATACACTACCTAAATTTGATCTTTTCCTTCAAAATGAAATTTGACAGTGCATCAGCAAAAGCCACTGTTGCCATGGTAGCAACACTAAGCTGAGATGCTTGTTTTAATTTACTCACTCCCTCCAGCACCGGTTCCAAAATGGTTTCCAAGGCATGTTCCATGTACAGGTTGTGCTCCTTAGGCACCTCTGTAACGAGAAAAAAGCATAATTGTCAGACAAGTATACCCTTATTTAATAAGCATGATTACAAGTCAGACAAGTATACCCTTATTTAATAAGCATGATTATAAGTCAGACAAGTATACCCTTATTTAATAAGCATGATTACAAGTCAGACAAGCATACCCTTATTCAATAAGCATGATTACATGTCATACAAGAATACCCTTATTTAATAAACATGTTTACATGTCAGACAAGTATACCCTTATTTAATAATCATGATTACATGTCAGACAAGTATAACATTTTTTTATAAGCATGATTACATGATGTCAAAAAAGTAAAATCTTATTTAATAAACATAATTACATGATGTCAGACAACACTTATTTAATAAGCATGATTACATGATGTTAAACAAGTAAACTCTTATTTAATAAGCATTTTAATAAGCATGATTACATAATGTCAAACAGGTAAACCTGTCACTGATAACTAAATAATGTTATCCATGCACAATTCCATATTAATCTGAAACTGAAATATCATAAGATAATTAAAGGAAGAATTTTTCATAAAGGGAATAAAGAAAATTTGCTACAAAGTAACAGACTGTGTTATAAATAAAATACATTATCTTGAGCATTATCATATTACGACTGACATACAGCATATGTGTGTGTGTGTGTGTGTGTGTGTGTGTGTGTGTGTGTGTGTGTGTTTTTATTGTTGGAATTTGTGTTTACATTTCTAATCACAGCTCTTATTCAAATATCCTTACCTGTTTAGCTGTGATAGGTGTAAGACTGAACCACTTTGTTTTGCACAATATATTTATTATTTATTCATGACATAGATATTAAAGATGATAAAACTTGCTGGAACATTTGAAGCGGACACCAGTTGGATCATCTTAAGTGAAGACCTGTTGGAACATCTTAAGTGAACACTTCTTTGGTACATTTGAAATGAACACCTGTTGAAACATTTCAAGTGAAAAGTTGCTGAAATTATGCATTCTGTTGGTAGAAAGAGCTGTTAAAATTCCACAAACACCTATACTGGTAAAAAAAATATTTTACTCAAAGGCATAAATCCTGCAATTACCTGTTCCTGCCTTCAGTCTCCACACCTTGCCAGTGGGCATGTGAGCCTGGAAATATTCATAAGTTGCTTTAGTACAACTACTGCTGAACATCTGCATGGATTTGGCCGATACAGACTGTTGAGAAAAAGACCTCAAATTATAAATGCTTCTAAAAAACGATTTTTCAGATATAATATAATATAATATAATATAATATAATATAATATAATATAATATAATATAATATAATATAATATAATATAATATAATATAATATAATATAATATAATATAATATAATAAAATATAATATAATATAATATCACATTGCAAATCCCTTAAATGATTTTTGCTGGGAAGGAACATGCTAATGACCTACTCCAAAAACATACTGATGAGTATATTTTAATAATGGGTACAAGGTAAATCATCACCCGACAAACTCAGAAAATATTTACTTTCACAGAAAGATTGGTACACTAAATAATGAGATCTTTATGAGAACATCTTTTGCTCTTATTGATCTCCTGGAATGGTGGAAACCTACAAATAAATGTGAACCTGTTTCCAAGTGCATCCTACTAAAGAGTTGCTTCCCCTTAATCATGGAATATATTTTATGCGCTGTCCAATCCAGGTATCTGTAAGGTGTACAATATAGATTACTAACTGAATGGCAAAAGGCAAAACTAGCTATAACGCTTTATAATCTGAGACTTAATTATATTTTCATTATAACATTTATGGGCCTAACTTCTTCCAATCTAACTACCACCACCACCGTTTCTATGCAAATCAGTTTCTGCATTAACATGTTATTCCAAAAATTGATATATTTTTGTACCAGTGCTGTGTATCATGCTAAAATCTGAGGCATGATATACATCAAAATACAAAGCAAATGAAGCATTACTTATCCCCATACGTTTGGAGACTTTAACACAATACACATTGCAAAACTGAACTTCCAATGTGATCTGCATGAGAATCAAGTTGATATTGATTAATTTGCAAGCATGACAAATGCTCCCGAGTACTGGAAATTGAGTCTGTATGCATAGACCAATGCCTTGAGCACTGGAAATTTAGTCTGCATTCACTGGCAAATGACTTGCATACTGGAAAGTTTACACTGCATGCATAACAAATGACTCAGGTACTGGAAATTTAGTATGCATCCATGGCAAATGCCTAGAGTACTGGAAATTTAGTATACATGCATGGCACATGCTTTAAGTACTGGGAATTTAGTCTGCATGCATGGCAAATGCATCCAGTACTGGAAATTTAGTCTGCACACATGGCAAATGACTGAACTGTTGTAAATTTAATCTGCATGCATGACAAATGACTAAAGTACTGGAAATTTGGTCTGCATGCATGACAAATGACTAACGTACTGGAAATTTGGGCTGCATGCATGACAAATGACTGATCTATTGTAAATTTAGTCTGCATGCATGACAAATGGCTAATCTGTTGTAAAGTTAGTCTGCATGCATGTAGGAGGACAGAAAAAATGAGTGAAAATCAGTACAACTCAACAATTTTCATCTCCAGGGTAAAAATAAAATCATGACAGAAAAAAAGGCATAACAACTAAGACCCAAATATGTAAATACAAAAATAAAGTTAAAAAGGATCATAAACATTTATGAGACCTTTGTAAATAATAATGATGGTGATACAATTGGATATCCATGTCAGTTTTGTTACAAATTTACCTCACCTATACCGTTAAAAATAGAATGACACCAATTATCAAACTGATATATTTGGATATTCTTGCTCTTCGTCATTGCTCTGAGCACTGATATCTCTCTCTTTACAGGCAACTACATGCATGTCTTTCTCTTGTTCTTTTTTTTTTGCAGTGGGTGATTACTAATTTCTACTGTTACATTCATTGGCAAAATGAAACATGATATTGATGTTCACTGATGAATCTTTACATAGCTGCCAATCCCAGAGTACAAAAATACTGACTACTTGTGACAAAAATATTGACTACATGTGACAAAAATATTGACTACTTGTGACAAAAATACTGACTACTTGTGACAAAAATATTGACTACTTGTGACAAAAATACTGACTACTTGTGACAAAAATACTGACTACTTGTGACAAAAATATTGACTACATGTGACAAAAATACAGACTACTTGTGAGAAAAATACTGATTTTCAGGAACAAATACTGATTTTTAAAATTTTAATGTATATGAAACTATTTACAACATATACAACCATCAGTAAAGTAGGACAGTGCCTTACAAAATTATTTAATGTCAAAGATGCATGTGTTGCACATTTGTACCTTCTGGACGGGCACCATGTTCCATTTGGGCGCCCATTCAGAAGGTGCCCTATTTCAACACACTCAGACAGGCTGTTTATAGGAGTCTTTTCCACACCTTGTTTTCTTTCTTACAATCATTGATTTCAATGTACCAATTTTCAATCATGATCTCAATTCTGTGATTTTCTTATTGAACTGTTTTCGCTCAAGCATAAGAGTTATCCTATGCGATTTTACTGTTTGGAAAACGTGTCCAAAATAACTCACCAGCAACACTAGTAACTGAAAGTGAAAGGTTCATTTCTAAAAGAAATTTATTAAATCGAATTTCGAATGAATTACATTAAGGTCCTCTCTGGTATTTATATACGTCGTGAGTTCAGGCTGAGCTGTGTGTGATGAAGCAGGAAGCCGATGTTTATTAGCTTTTTCGTGCTTTTGTATTTCATCGGCACCTCCATTCCTAATACAGCAATAGCAAATTCACATTACACAATTTGCAAAATATCAAGTTTTCTTCTTTACTATATGGTTTCACAAATCTACACAAGATGGCACAATTGTCCTTCCAGTTGTTTCCTTCTCTTTTTCCTGGAGAAAATTCTGAATATTCAGCTTTCCTAGTTAACATGAATAAAAGCTGAATATTACAAAGATAAGATACAGCGACAGCAGTAACTATTTGCTAAATCCAATATGACGAAAACGACAAGCATGGTAGCCTTGATTTTGAATGAACCAAATAATTTATTATTATTTTTTAAATTAAAAAACGTATTTTCTTTGCAAAAAACGTACACCCATAGTCAGGTCCAAAATACAGGACAAATACGGAAAAAACAGGACAAGTGGCAGCTATTCGGTATATCTTTACACCATTTATTGTACAAATAAATATACATTCAATAAAGATAACAAATCTAGAGAGCTGCATGAATATTTTCTGTGTTTTTTTGCTTCCAGTGGTACAATACAGGTCAGCAAAAAATTGTTATACTCTTCTTTTAGCTTACCTGTAATTTATCTCCAACCTGGTCCAGGTGATCTATAATCTGGTCAAGGTACAGTGATACATGATTGACAGTCATATTTTCTGGATGTCCCCGTCTTGCCTTACAATAAGTCTGAAGATGCATTGCCATTTTCTGACTTTCATCTGTGAGAAGCTGGTAAAAGAAGATGCAACCACTGAATTCATTTAACTTAGATACAACCACCAAATTCATTAAACTTAGATAAACCACCAAACTCAATAAACATAGATGCAACCACTGAATTCATTAAAATTAGATACAACCACCTAATTCATTAAACTTAGATCAACCATCAAATTCAATAAACTTAGATGCAACCACTGAATTCATTAAAATTACATCAATCAATGAATTCATGAAACTTAGATCAACCACAAAATTCATTAAACTTAGATCAACCACTGAATTCATTAAACTTAGATCAACCATTGAATTCATAAAACTTTGATCAACCACTGAATTAATTAAACTTTGATCAACCACTGAATTCATTATTCTTAGATGACCCACAAAATTCATTAAACTTAGATCAACCACTGAATTCATTAAACTTAGATCAACCATTGAATTCATTAAACTTTAATCAACCACTGAATTAATTAAACTTTGATCAACCACTGAATACATTAAACTTAGGCGAACCACAAAATTCATTAACCTTAGATCAACCATTGAATTCACTAAACTTTGAACAACCACTGAATTAAATAAACTTTGATCAACCACTGAATACATTAAACTTAGATGAACCACAAAATTCATTAAACTTAGATCAATTGAATTCATTAAACTTTGATCAACCACTGAATTCATTAAACTTAGATGAACCACAAAATTCATTAAACTTAGATCAACCACTGAATTCATTAAACTTAGATCAACCACTGAATTAATTAAACTTTTATCAACCACTGAATCAATTAACTTCGATCAACCACTGAATTCATTAAACTTAGATGAACCACAAAATTCATTAAACTTAGATCAACCACTGAATTCATTAAACTTAGATCAACCATTGAATTCATTAAACTTTGATCAACCACTGAATTAATAAAACTTTTATCAACCACTGAATTGATTAAACTTAGATCAACCACTGAATTGATTAAACTTAGATCAAACACTGAATTAATTAAACTTAGATCAATTGAATTCATTAAACTTTGATCAACCACTGATTTCATTAAACTTTGATCAACCACTGAATTCATTAAACTTAGATGAACCACAAAATTCATTAAACTTTGATCAACCACTGAATTAATTAAACTTTTATCAACCACTGTATTGATTAAACTTAGATCAACCACTGAATTCATTAAACTTAGATGCAACCACTGAATTCATTAAACTTAGATACAACCACCAAATTCAATAAACTTAGATGCAACCACTGAATTCATTAAAATTAGATCAATCAATAAATTCAATAAACTTAGATCAACCACTGAATTCATTAAACTTAGATCAACCACTGAATTCATTAAACTTAGATACAACCACCAAATTCAATAAACTTAGATGCAACCACTGAATTCATTAAAATTAGATCAATCAATAAATTCAATAAACTTAGATCAACCACTGAATTCATTAAACTTAGATCAACCACTGAATTCAGCTTAGAGCATTTACAAAAATAAAAGATGCTGAAATATTTGCATAATATCTAATTTAATTTGTCAATTTCTTTCTTTTTATTGGTCTAATAGATTGACAGAAATATGGAACCGAATGTTGGTATGTTTTCAGGTGGCTCCACTAAAGATTTGCTTCCCCTTACTTAGGGAATATATTTATTAGTTTATATATTTTGTCATCTAACCCAAATATCCATAACAAATGCAAGGCTGTCTTCTATGCATTAATGTTGGATAAGCAATTAAAAATTATTATGATTATGATTTATGGACTCATCTCAGGTGAACAAATGAAGTAGGTAATTAAAAAAAATATGAAATAAAATCACTAGCTCCAAATCCAATAACTGCCAGTAAATACAAAACATGTTACACTAAGTCTCTCTCTCTCTCTCTCTCTCTCTCTCTCTCTCTCTCTCTCTCTCTCTCTCTCTCTCTCTCTCTCTCATATCCTGTGTATGAATGATGAACAAAAAAACTATCTTTGATGAATAGCTATCTTTATACATCGCTTAAATATGATAACGAGATTAAGAAAAAACTAAACTCACCTTGAGGTCAGTCTGTGAGACAAGCAGGAAGTTAGCTACAGACCAGCTTGTAAGGAACTGCTTTGCTTTAGAACTACACCAATGAAATGCCAGGGATTCTTTCTGCACAAGGCGACAGGTAAGGGAGACAACTATGGACACATCTGGACTTTGCCTTGGGAGCAGTAAACTTGGACCTGTAATTACACGAAATATAAATTTAAGTTCTGCTATTGAAGTACTGTATTTAACTAAGAAAATGTTCATTCTTTTACCAAAGTATCATGTCCTTCATGGATTTTTTTCTTAAGTGCGTAGAAAATGAAAAAAAAGCTCTTGTATGCTAACATGAATATGTTTAACTACATTGAAAGTCTAAAGCTAGATGATCTTCCAATCCAATAACAGCTGAAACATGTAGCAACTAGTTCTAACTGTAAACATTGGCCATTACAACTAACCATTACAACTGAACAATATTAATAAAAATAAGGGAAATATAAGCTTAGGCAAATGATATAAACAAAAGTACCATGGAAACCACATTACATGTTTAATAGTTCCCACACAGGTAACTGAAATGTTTGTTCAGAAAAAAAGGTTTCTTTTTTCAGTCACAGTGACCATGTCTTATGACCTCAAAAGTAATACCTTTCTTAATAAATGCAAGTGCAAGGTATCCGCAAGGTTTGGTTTAGGTATGTGATGCAGAACTAATGTTATTGTGCAAAAATCTTCTATGTCCTTTCATTTATCACACTGACCATAGGGTTCTTCCTTACCCCACATGCAAGCCATTCAAAAAATATGATAACTGTAGATTTTGGACTACTCAATTTACTGTGTGAAAATGAAATTGGTAATCAACAGAGAGATGGAAGGATAAAATCACAACATTAACATGCTCCGTCTTATGGCAGGCATACAAAAACCAAATACATAGAGATAGACTAGCTTGCGGCAGCTGAAATCTTGAGTAAGTAATAGCTCCATTACATTATAAAACCACTAACAAATATGATGGTAGCCAGGAGAGCAATGCAGGAATGTACTTGCTTTGCACCTCAGTGGTATTGAATTCAGTGATGTGTAAGGGTACATGGTCAACCTTACAAGGCTCTCTGGAAGCCTCCACCTTCAAGAACTCATCCTGGTAACATCAAAGCTGTCAAGGGAACATCTGAGCTGTCAAGTCCATATCACACTAATATATGAGATATCAAAACCATATCATTAATATCCGACTTGTCAAGACTGTGTATGTCACACTAATATCTGAGATGTCAAGACTGTATGTCACACTAACATATGAGACATCAAGACTGTGTATGTCACATTAACATATGAGATGTATGTTACATTAACATATGAGACGTCAAGACTGTGTATGTCACATTAACGTCTGAGATGCCAACTCCACATCATGCTAGCATCTGAGCTGTCAACACAACCAAATCACACAATAGCTGAAATATTAAGACCATACTGCACAAATATCTAAGCTGTCAAGACCATATCGCACAAAAATCTAAGCTGTCAAGACCATATTGCACAAAAATCTAAGCTGTCAAGACCATATTGCACAAAAATCTAAGTTACTGAGTTTCATAAGATGGCAGATCTTCTTGTAAATAAACACAGCTTAAAAAATAACAGCAGTATAATGTATTACTACATCTGTTTAAATTCAACAGTAAAACCTGTCTATACTGGTTACCTCTATACAGCACAAATCTATAAGTCTCACTGAATATCAATCTGCATAGCAAGCTTTGCAAAATTGAGCAAATAAAATGTATTTCCCAGAAAAAGAAGGTAAAAATGAGAAGTAAAAAACTGATGGTTTTATGAATCAAATCCAAAACTAATCCAAGAATTAAAAAATAGAAGTCCTAGGAATAAAAAGTCCTAATGAAACTGAGTTCTAATCCCAATTTAATCCAAAATGGAAAGTGATCACTTATGCTGTGGTCTGCATTGTACTGATGTGTCAAAAGATCTTTGTTGAATCACAGAAAATAATATTCCAGCATTTAAATTGTGAAAATTTCTATAACTTTCCTTTCCTATATGAGAGCAATTTTTAAACTGTGGTTATTATTCTTTTTGATTTAGAAGCATTTCATTATGCCTATACAATTCTTCAACTGTTGTATACTTCAAATAGATGGTATTTAAGCATGTCATGTTGTGTCATCTACAAACAAATCGGTATTGGAGTTCTTAGTAGTAAATGGAAGATCTTTAGTCAAAATTAAAAAAAAAGAATGGTCCCAATGTAGACCTTTGTGGAACACCATCCAAACAACTACTGAAGACAAGTAAGTGCAACCTCTACATACATGTTGCAATGAAGTTAAGAAGTTCACCATAATAAAGAAATGTCATCTTCAATTTCTGAATTAATGATGCTTTCCGCTCAACCAAATCCTCTTAGTTGTGCGATACTTTCTTAATATATCCATAATATTTAGACAAGAGCCTAGCAACAGAAAGGTTAATGCGTCTCATGCCAAATATTACAATGCAGACAACTTTTCCACTTAAATACACTATGTTAGCTCAAAGTAACAACTGAACCTAATGTATTTCTGAAAAATAATACAAATGTTATGTTTATTGGAATGATATTAGTAATAAGAAACGCATTAAAGAGTGCTTCTTAAAACTCTTGATATGTAAAAAGTGATCAAATATGGAAAACAAGAAATGAGTATTCTCTTATTCCTAAATTATCGCATTGATCTCGTATCAACAAGCATAGTTATTGTGGTAACGGTATGATTGGATATGGATAGGTTGAGGTGGGGGCACATAACAAACTGGTTGTTGGCACTGTTCTCGCTATTCAAAAAGTTACAAATATTTTAGTATAAAGTCCGATTACAGTCGCAAGGTTGCAGAACGAGAACAGTAACGTGATCAGAACCAAACAGCATTGCATATAATGACACTCAAAATGGAATTAGTAAGAATTAAAAGAAACATTTATGAGACAACAACCAAAACAGTAATGTCAAACTGTTACGCCGATGCCTCTTAACTATTGTTTGTACTATCATTATTACTAGTGTTAGTACTATTATTATTACTAGTGTTAGTACTATTATTATTACTAGTGTTAGTACTATTATTACTACTAGTGCTAGTACTATTACTAGTGTAAGTACTATTATTACTACTAGTGTTAGTACTAGTATTACTACTAGTGTTAGTACTATTATTACTACTAGTGTTAGTACTATTACTAGTGCTAGTACTATTATTACTACTATTGGTAGTACTATTATTACTACTAGTGTTAGTACTATTATTACTACTAGAATTAGTACAATTATTACTACTATTGCTAGTACTATTATTACTGCTATTACTATTATTACTACTATTGACAGTAGTAGTATTACTACTGTTGCTAGTAATATTAATACTACTATTGCTAGTACTGTTGTTACTGCTATTGCTAGCACTACTATTACTACTGCTAGTGCTGCTATTACTAATGTTGCTAGTACTGATATTACTATTTTTGTTGAACTACTATTACTATTATTGTTGTACTACTATAAGTACTACTACTAATATTAATACCATTTTTTGTACTGCTTTTAGTGGAAAATGAAAGAAAATTTCAGGAGATAAAGACCATCAGAGAACATGAAGCTCTTATTATGCTGCCTTTTTTACTATTGCTAGTACTATAACTATTATTACTATTTCTAGCACTGCTGGTAGAATTATTACCACTATTGTTAAAAGTACAATTACTACAATTACTAGTAGTAATATAACTGTTCTAGCTAGTAGTAATTTTCTTACTATTGCTAGTAGTACTATTACTCTTACTGCTAGTAATGCTAGTACTATTATTGCCAGTATCACAACTATTGCTGGCACTAACATTGCTATCATTGTTAGCACTGTTATTAATAATAGTGCTATTACTGCTATTAAAATCATTTCTTTCACCATTATTACTATTACTGCTAGTACTACTATTACAGCTCTTGTTAGTACTAATATTACTACCAGTTTAGTACCGTTAATACTACTATTGCTAGTACTTTTTGTACTACTATTGCTAGCACTATTGTTACAACTATTGCTAGTACTGTTTTTACTACCATTGCTAGTATTAATATTACTACTATTGCTAGTAATAATAATGCTACTGCTAGTATTGCTATTACTAACATTGCTAGTGCTAATCTTAGTATTGCTTGTATTGCTATTACTAGCATTGCTAATGCTAATACTACTGCTGCTAGTATTGCTTATAATGCTAGTATTGCTATTGCTTACAATGTTAGTAGTGCTAGTATTACTATTGTTTTTCGTTCTACTGTCATCATTTCAAGCTTTACAAATAATATGATAGAGATACTTTACAGCCCAGCATCTTTATCTTTGTCACTGTTCTTGCAACTGTTACGGTTATCATCGTTGCATCAATATTACCATCATCATGTTCATCATTATAATTTATGAAAACAAATGAGTCCTTTTGTTGTTTTCTTTTTTTTAGCTATTTTAAAATGTGTATGCCGTGCATTACATAGTATGTGTTCACTGGTTAGTTACGGCAAGAAAACAATAAACCAAACAGTCTTTAATATGTATATTTTTTCTTTTAATTTTTCTTATATGCACAGAATATTGACCCGGTACTAAATAAGTCGTTTAGCAATCGCGATCAGAGCCATATACAGCAATCATGGACCCTGGGATATGAAACACTCGGGCATCTCTTAGTTCTCGTTCAAACAATACATTTCTTTTACAAAATTCAGAGGTATTGCTCGGCTCGGGCCCCCTTCTATCCTGGGCCCTGGGGATTGATCCCACCTCCTTGTCGGCTTTGATCGAGTTATTTAATATTGCTAACATTATGAAACTATTGTATACTAGACAAGGTTTTCTTTCGCCGGGTGTCTCTGGCAACTGCAAGAAAAAATCCACGAGTGCTGATAACATAGCCTTGGCTTTAAAATTACAAGCAGATGTTAAAACTCACTGTCAGGCTCATATTTCTCTGTTTGCTCACTGGGGTAATAGGTATAAATTAGCTAGTACTTAAAAGTCTAATTCTTGAGGTAATAATTATTTGAGTGCTTGCAATTCAAATGTGCAGTTTTCTTCCACACTCCTACCCCCCTCTCTTTCGCTAAATTATATATATATATATATATATATATATATATATATATATATATATATATATATATATATATATATATATATATATATATACTGACACACACATGGACATACATCACAATTAATTTTACTATATATTATCTACATATATTTCTCAGTACTGACCTTTCAACCGTGTAACAATCAATACGAATCATATGTTAATCTAAAATACAACCAACGATGACTTCACGGTGAAGTTCTTGTCAAGGGTTCACCGTCATTTTTTTGAGCGGCTGCACTGTAAACAGAACAGCATGTACACAGAACACATATTTCACTTCCGGATCATCACCAAGGCCTTATTACTCCATGTGCACTGTCGCCAAAATACACACTGACAACCACTCTCTCAGCTCATATTCTCAAGAATAGAATAAACAATTACCTTTAAATCCCTACCAAAAATGCAAAAATATAACTCTTCTATCACCACCAAAATAAGAGAGGAAAAAATGTTCTAAAAATAGACTAGCACTACATAGTACTGAACTGGAAATAGTAAATTTTGATGTGATTCCACATATACAGACAGACAGACAGACAGACACACACACACACACACAAACACTTCCACGAAGCAGCATATGACAAAAAGCAACAGACATTATTACTTAAAACCTTTTAAGTACCTTTACGGAAATTTCCATTTATATCGATCGCTCCACTGACGATGTAAGTGCTAATCTAATTATTTCAGTTTGTGTACGTGTGCGTATGTCTCCTAACCATTTTTACTCCGTTTAAAATAGAAGACTATCAGTGTTGTTTGATGCTGCAGACGACTCAGTGTTGTTGCCATAAAAGACGACATTCAATGTTCGCTATAGCAGGCTACTGTCAATAGTGTTTGCCGTAACAGTCGACCTTGAACATCGTTTTCCATACGACAATCATAACTATTGCATTATATAGCAGACTACTTACTATCAATGGTATTGCTGTAACAGTCGACCTTGAACATTACTACTTACTATCAATAGTGTTTGCTGTAATAGTCGACCTTGAACATTGTTTTCCATACGACGACCATAACTATTGCATTATATAGCAGACTACTTACTATCAATAGTGTTTGCTGTAATAGTCGACCTTGAACATTGTTTTCCATACGACGACCATAACTATTGCATTATATAGCAGACTACTTACTATCAATAGTGTTTGCTGTAATAGTCGACCTTGAACATCGTTTTCCATACGACGACCATAACTATTGCATTATATAGCAGACTACTATCAATAGTGTTTGCCGTAACTGTCGACATTTTTGGATAAATTTAGAATGATGTGAGCAATATTCAACATGAGGTTTGCAACGTGTTTGCTTTTAATTTGCAAAAGCAGTGGCTAACAATATTCAGCAAAAGGAGAATCGCGTCACAAACTTTATCAATATTTCTCCTGTAAAAAGTAATAATAATTTTGTCTTTATGTTTGGATTTACACCTGCTACTTTTGATGATATTGTTTTGCAAATGTGGATGCGATATATATGCGATATATTGATTGTTCTCTTTTTAAGCATGTACATATTTATATATTACGATGGGTTTTGATTTTGTTGTGATTGGTATTTTTAGCGTAGCTTTATAAAACAAAAATCAGTCATATCGCTACGATGTCTGCAGAATGCAGTTTATAGTGATGTATACTGAATTCCCGATTTTACGTGTTGTTTGAAAAAAGGATAGATTTACTAAGAAGATTTTGTCATCAAGCTTATAGCCATTTTATTTTTGTGTAGAATATGTTTCAGCAAAAAAAGTAGAATTTCAAAACAATTATGCCACATGACCCTGCAACTGGTAAATTGATATTTTCGTAGCCTATTTATAACCGGCTGTTTTGAAATCGCAAAATAACACTCGTTTTTTTCTTCTTCACAAAATTAAATATTATTAATATATTGTTATGCATATTTAATTTAATATATTTAATTTAATTGCTTCTCTGTTATATCATTAAACGCTATTTTAATGTAACATTGTTTGCTGGACCTGACCTTGTCCGAAATTGAGTTCATTTCTCCTTGATTTGTTTTCGTTTTTTATTTTTATTTATTATTTCATTTTTGTAAACAAATAAAAATATTTTCATTATTCTTGATGTGCATGAGCTTATTATCAGGATTATTATTCAGGTAAACAAAGAAGGATAAATATGTTGTTCAGGGTCAGGGTTTTAGAGATTCCTAATTGAATTTTATAGGATATTGTGTTGTAAAATGAACAAGGCTCATTAGATTATTCTGGAAGTTTTATTTTCTTCTTTAGGTAATGGTTGTTTTTAGAAGACAAAACTAATGTTACGTGAGGTCAAGCCAAGACCTATATTAACATGTGGCTGTGAGGATTTTAGTACTTGTGCTTTAACATTTAGCACTTTAAGATGTATTATGTTTTGACCAGTTTTGGTTAAATTTTATTTTCGTCGAATTATTGAATTTAAGTGATTATTTTCTCTGGAAATACAAATCTGCTCTGACAAAATTTCAGTGGAATTTATTCTGAATGCAAACATGGAAGAAGTATGTGATTCAACAAGAGCATCAGTACTTTAAAGGCTACAACAGACCCGGGACTTGAACTGAGTTTCATTCAGGACGTTTTATTACAAGAACTTGTGTCTTTAATTCTTAAATTATTTTTGGATTTAATTCGTAATAATGTTCTTTTTCTCATTTTCCAGTTTGTATTCTAGGGAAATAAGTCATTTGTTACATTTTACACTCTTTCCTGTTACGTATTTTATGAGCATTGACTGGTAACAATGATTGAACAAAGAATTATAAAGCAACACAGAATCAAGACCATATATGATAGGTTAATACTGTAGTTTATCCAGAAAGAGAATATCACAGGTCAAAGACAAACATTAAAAATCACTAAAATTGTATGTAAATTATCTTAATGGCTTCTGTGATTGACTGTTTTTTTGTCAATTTTACTTAGACCAAAGAGACGCGATATCTGTATTTGCTGCATTGTTAATATAGTCCGCACAAATTCAGACAAAATAATCGTAAATTTTGGGCTTATGGCAACTTCAGCAAGTACAAGAAAAATATTATTCTTGCCCCAAAATTAGAACCAGAAGTTCCACATTAAGATATGTTTCTCTAAAATATCTTCTGTGTTGTAAATTTGCTGATAGGGTGTAGCAAGCATGGCAATTAATCTTTCAACAAATGTTATAAATAATGGCAACAGTATCAACGAAAGACATCACTTATCAACCAAGCAAAGTAAACCGCACAGTTGCGATAAATTTGCGAGCTCCAGGATAGGCTCACATATTCATTGTTCAAACTCATACTCACTTTACTCGTTATCTTCATTGCACATCTAAGATAATAATTAAACATGGATAATACCATCATAAGGACAACTGAATTTGAGTCTTGTAATAGCTGCCATATTTTGGGGTATAAGACAGCAATAGATGTAGTGTGGATATTACTAATTATTTCAACTCAGAAATAATAATATTATACAAGATCGATACGTTTCAGATTTTGAGTGTTATTTTCTTTATGTAAAGATTGCAAAAGAAGACATAGATTACTATTTAAAAGGTAACATTAAAGCTCATTAGTAGCTAAATAATAAGAATAAAGCAATACATGCAAGGGCTTGGTCACGTTTACTTTTACTCTGCCTTTGTGTCAATAATAATTTTTCATTGATATCCTTGCTACTCACTTTCTAGATAAAATGTTGACCCTTATCTGGTCCACAATTTTCGTTGCTTATTGCAAAGACCAACTAGTATCACTGCCTGAGTTATCCAGGTCTCGGCATCGAAGAATGTGCAACTTGTGTAATCAAAGCTGGTTGGTTAGTTTGACGGTTGGTTACTTTCCAAGGCAAATTGGCCTCGTTACAGTGAGATAACCACTAATGAAAAATTGAAAATAAATATCTCTGAAATTTTAAACTCGAATATTGGTAAATAGAGAGTTTCCGTTTTAGAACTTAATATCATGTTAAAAAGCTATGGTGATATAGGTATCTCTTATAATGGGAAAGATTTGGGATATCAAATTAAATCTCTCAAATGATTCAGTATTTTCTTGAGTATGAAAAAATTAATTTGATGTTGTTATTTGAATCAGTGACATAAGAAAAAAATGGTTTTAAACCAGTATTCTCTATTTATTGTGTTTGTTTGTTTGATTAGGATTTTTAACGTAGCTTTAACAATTGTTCAGTCATATCGCTACGATGTCTAGCGTGAGACAGTTTTTAGTGATGTTTAGCACATCATGCTATATGTCTGCTTCATGATGCCCCATCCAGTCACATTATCCTGACACCAGGCCGACCAGTCCTAACACTAAACTCTTAATGCTGAGCGCCAAGCGAGGCAGCTGTTAGTACCATTTTTGTAAGTCTTTGGTATGACTCGGCTGGGTATTCAACCCACGACGTCCCGCTTCCGCAGCGGACGCTCTAACCACTAGGCCACCAGAGCGGTATATTCTGTCTTTACAGTGTGGTATTCTAATTCTGAAGTTTTACTCCACACTAGCGGTCATGTTAGTCACGTAATCATTAATAGTCAGAATTGAGACCCAATCCATAATTACTGTAACAAGGGGAAACGACCGCTCCAGTGTTTAAGTGGTTAGAGCGTCCGCCTCTGGTGCTAAAGGTCAAGGGTTAAAACCCCGGGTTAATCATACAAAAGACTTATCGGTCAGCATTAAGAGGTTAGTGTTGGGACTGGTTAGTCTGATGTCAGGATATTGGGACTAGGTGAGACATAATGCTACATGTCTGCGGCATGATGACAATACTAGACTTCACTAAGAAGTGACACACTGCAGACATCGAAGCGATAAGTCTGGACAATTGTAAAATGCTACGTTTAAAATCTAAATCACACACACACACACACACACACATACACACACACACACACACACACACTAGAAAGACCTTGAAGAATCAGTAAAATTAGCATAATGAGCTTCATTTCTATTTGATATCTTTAGAGGTAGTTGAAGATTCCAGCAAATATGTAATCTTTGATATTATGTAAAATGTTTCAGATATCAAATGAATACAAAATTATAACGCTGGTGGTGTATATATGTGATGTATGTATCACGCCAAAGAGTCCTCAACAATTATGTCAAGTCCATCTAACTTTGCACAGATGCTGACTTCAAGTCAGAAGACCAGTCTGCCTTGCTTTGTACACATGCGTTAATCATTTAGATAAAATATCACGAAAATAATAATAGAAACATTCTTATCATTGACCAAAGAAGTTAGTCCTTGAAAAAGAGTTTCAAGTGATTATTTTTTCAAACATTTCCTTTTTTAATATTGGCGACATGTGTTTCTTCTAATTTGTTAAACTGTTCTGCTTCTGTATTGAACAAAACTGAATACATGTATGAAGCCAGTTTTCTCATATACATACATGCAATATACATACATATAAGATACATATATATAATATACATACATGTAATATACATACACATAATATACATATACATTTTTTCCCTTCCGCTCAGGTTGAGACCCTGGAAAAAATATATGTGTAAGTAAAGATTAATGTAGTTAGACATACCTATTCATACAATACGTTTATATAAAACAGTTTAGATGGAATGGATGGACTTTGCCGCGAAAGAGGACACATTCGGAGGAAAACTGCTCAAATTTAAAGTTTGCCATTCGGATGTGAAGTTTTCCATTCAATGTTACTTTTGCGGTAGAACGTTGAATGCTCGCAATAAATTGCAACATCATCCAAGCATACAAGCTGAAGAAAACCCATTGAAATGAGAAATTTAATGAAAGGGTTTTAATGATGCATGAACATGTACATGTAAAGTAGTTCTGACAGACAGCACTGTTCCGGTGGCCTAGTGGTTAGAGCGTCCATCTGGGCGGCCTCGTGTTAGGATAATATGACAGGGTGGGACATAATAACACATGTCTGCGGCATGATGCCCCAGTGCTAGACATCACTATAAACGGTCACACTGCAGACATTGTGACTATAAGACTGAAAGATTGTTAAAGCTTCGTTAAAAATCTAATCCCACACACTACAGACAACAGTAACAACAGCCCTGTCAGCATTTGTGGTAACATCAGTAGTTTAAGTTGTTGGCTAATTGCAATGTATTGTACGATATATGCTATATTATGTACGACTTCAACAAAGAATTATTAACGAGAATGGCCAGTTAATAACATCAAACCTAATTTTGAACCTTTTTATTTCCTAATAAGACAAGTCCAATTGTAAGACCCAATCCGTCGTGCACATCAGCTCAATCCTTCCTCCTAACGACAGGGGAAATTCGGATATTGAGCATCGCCTCTATCACATGAAATAGACACATAGCTCTTCTCAACATGTATTATGCACACACGACAATGGATATTAGTCGCCATCACAATGATCCATTCCTTACAAGACCACAAATGCCCTAGACGTGGCTTGCAAATAAGGCCCTCATGCAATGAGACACTACTTCAGTATCACATGCGAACACATTTCAGCAATCGGATTCAGGGCTACGTCATGATGTCGCGTTCAAGAAGGGTCCATGTATATAACACTCGTTCCCTACCAACTGCACAACCAGATGCATTTTTCAACCGTACTCAAGCCTACTCAACAATGGTACTCTGTGTGTTTGTCTCAGTGTTCGCACGCCGGAGCATCAGATATGACGACGATGCTCTTCAAGTACACCGACTGTCCGGAAAACTACAGAGGATAAAAGTCCACAATTATAACGCCATCACAGTGTTGCTATCAGTGAAAAACTCTACACATTCGAAGAATGGACTGGAAACTAGTCATCATCCAATGTCAAGTACATTTGAATAACTGAGCAAGAAGGACTGAAGGCAGTAGAGTCCAAACTGGAGGAGTATTATGACCGCAATGTGGTCATCAAAAACGCACTCTTCAAGACAAAAATAAAAATGTTTCTAATATATCTAACAAAGACAGTTAAAAGCTGCAAGAGATAGGGAATGTCCAACTGGCCAAAGTGTATCCAAATCTATTAGACCGCAGTTATGTAAACACCACTCGGGAAGTCAATCCCATCGTGCTGAAACTGCTACATAGCTAACAAGAGAAATATATATTTTAAAAAATCCCTTATTACGAATCATTGCTTGGGAAAAAACGAGCAATACACACTAAATTCCTAAAGTCTTCAATGAACTTGCTGGAGGAACACACACGGATCAGTCAAATAAAATACACTCATTTTCTGGTAAATGACACCATAGTCACTGATGACACAGACACATTGCAAATGTTTTCAAAGAACCAATGATAGAAATCAACCTTAATGAACTGATAAAGTTATTCCGCAGCAAACTCTCTAAGGAGGATTGTTTTTCTATTCCACCGGTATCATACAACTTTGTTAAAAAATGTCTCAATGAACTTCGTACCAAGAAATCAACAAGACTGGATCAGATTGGTCCACGACTCATTACATCTTCTGCTATTTTTAATAGCATAACGTTCATGACAAATTTAAGTATTGCAATCTCATATGTCTCCAAAAGATGGAAAACTGCAAAAGTAACTCCTATTCACAAATCTTGTTCTAAGGATGATGTTGATAACTACCGGTCAATCTCAATACTACCAAACTTGTCAAGGCTTTAGACAAAAACACTGACGTGATCTCCCTAATTGATAAATGGCTTCACGCACTTGACCAGGTATAATAATAAGAACTGTATTTTTAAATTTCAGGAAAGCTTTTGACATGGTGAATCATGAAATCCTTTTGAAAAAACTGAAAACCTACAATGTGATAAAAGCACAGTTAGATGGTTTACTACTTCATACTGAAGCGAGAGAACAAAACATGTTTACATACATAATGTTCTGTCTGAACCGGGAACAATTAGATATGGCGTACCACAAAGCTCAATCTTAGGTCCATTAATATTTATTTTATGTGATAAAGACCTACCACTTTTTTTTACTAAGGAACATCAATATCATCTACAGATCTCTATGCAGATGACAAAATATTTTCAGACATCGAAAGTACAGAGCATTAATTCAAACTATCTTTACAGAATGTCCTTAACAAAACTTAAACGGGACAACTGGTGCACATGCAATGGCAGGGTGGTAAATATAGGTAAAGCTAAAATATTACTTATCTCAACACGACAAAAAAAGGAAAATTCTTGATAGTGATGATCTATGTCTGACATGGAAGGATATTATTTTGCAAATGGTCTGTCATGAGAGACTACCGGTACTTGATGTTTTGGTAGATACTAACCTGTTATGGACTAAACATATTAAACATATCAGTACAAAATAGGTAAATTAAGGTGTATGGCTTCTCAGTAGGATAAGAAATTGTTTTCACGAAAGACGCAGAAAGCTATTTTATACCAATTACATTCAACACTATTTAGACTACTGAAATACATTATGGGGTACTTTCAATGATAAAAACATAGTAAAGCTGGAAACTCTTGATAAAAGAGCATTTGGGCTTATATCAATCCAGAAGGAAAGCAAGGGAAATTTAGCCGTAAATATAACAATATTACTAATTAAGGACTGATCCTGTTTGAGAAAAGCTAGATTAATGTACTGGATATCCACTAATAGTGCTTCTGAATATTTGCAATCCCTATTCCAGTATAGGCTACCAGGCAATATTCCCCACATGTGGTCAATGTCTACCAAACAGTATAAAATTCCCAAACCAAATAAGGAATATGTTTATTTTTAAAAATAAAAGTTTCCAATACTCTGAAACTTTGCTCTGGAATATTATTTCAGTTGAGATTAGAAATGTCCACTCTATTTCCTTCTTCCAAACCCATTATATCCAGTGGCTTCAGAGATACAACTAAAATAAATAAATTCCCTTGTATGAGGGCCTCAAGGTAGGTTAGTTCTTAGATAATTGTATTACCCTCTTTAAATAAAGTCATTACTATCAATATTACTTTTATCATCATCATCATCATCATCATCACCACCATCATCATCATCATCATCATCATCATTATTATTATTATTATTATTATTATTATTATTATTATTATTATTATTATTATTATCTCATAGTCTTAACATATAAATAGGAACATACAGTCGCATTCGCCCCTTTTCTCCCCTATTCTCATTGTTTTCAGAATTTATTCGTGATCAAAGAAATGAACCATGCTTTGTGTTCAGTGCATCAGGCGCCTAAAGTTCAAATTCCTTAAACTTCGCGAAGCCATCTGCGAGATATGGTAGCACATGAATACAAGACAGAAGCACATTCTACTGTGTCCATGTATTATACCCATGCAGCAGAGAATCACAAGAAACAATGGCCATGGAACCTCTAGACGAATGTAACACGTGTTGAGGGAACACTTTGTTACCGATGATGTGACTCTACAAATCACCGTCCTAGAAACTGTAGGTAGATCTGTTGTAAAATGCGCAGAATGTGACAAAATACTCATGAATCCAACGATCCTCGTGGTTATATTCGAACGACTGTGACGAAAAGAAAGATTGGCACCGCATGAAATCTCTTCAAATATACTGGGATTTGCGCTGAATGCCTGTATGGAAGATCATGCTCTGAACTACGTCTAGTTAGGGGCGGGTTGAGAAAATAGTGAGGTTGCATGGAAAGTTAGAGTTCTTCGATTTATTTGGCGCACATGGGTAAGTTTCTTCATATACACCCGGAACGTATGTTAGACGTTTTGAAATCTGGGCAGAAGTGCAGAAGATTATGCGATTGAGACGGCATTACAAAGTTATCACGGCCGAACCTGATGAATGTTACAAATTGTCAGACAAGACATCAATGGAGGAGAAACCAGAACCAAAGCATAATTTCCTGACTTTCATGAAAAAGATATCTGACCACTGCTACATGGAGTCAGTTCTTCCAATTAAGGAAAGCGAAGAATGCCAGTCTTTTAAATGTGCCATCTACATAAAACACGTCAAATCGGAATGGTATTTGATTCCATTGCATGTTATTGAATGATGTTCTCCTTACTGGACTATACCTAACCAAGAGTCCCAGAGAATTGCTCATCCTTTTCAGGATAGAGCCTTCCGCTACAATATACTTCGAGCCAGGAGATATTCTACTATTTCCAGTACAAGGCATACATTATTTCAGATTTCTGTGGTATCACCAATGAGCTCACTGAGAGCAGGATGATGGTATGTCGGTAATAGTCACATGTAGTGCTTACCGAAGGACGTCGAAGGACTGCAAAGGAAGGAAAACGAGAGTAAGGTCCTGCTGTCAAACGATTCTTTGAAGGGGCTTTTTATGCTGGTGAATTAATTAAATTGATGCTTCAGTCGTATGTAAGAAGATACTTAACCTAATTCGTAGTATACTTTTCATTTACTCAGGAGTTCCATATTGATTTGAGTTTTAGAGATCTGACATACATAATAAAAAATGCCGATTAATGTGTTTTGCCCTAAAGTAGACAGTTTATGAATCCATTCATCCACTTACCCATCCATCAATCCATCAGTGCGTTTATACTGTGTTAATATATATATATATATATATATATATATATATATATATATATATATATATATATATATATATATATATGACGCATGCCAAAGTACAGGTTAAAATTGCATTAATTACTAGCTCTCATCAAAATAAACGGTGACTTGTTGCTTGCAAGCAAAAATATAGTCAAAATGTATTAGGTCATGACAACAATTTTGTTACGTAAACACTTGGATACAGAATATGATTTACTCCAAATCAATTAAAATTATTTGGTACTCATTTCGCTTCAACTGTATTCTTCACAATATTCTAAGGACATCTAAATATCACCAATATAGTCAAACAATGCTAGTATTTATACAGGATCCACCATCCGTGTTAGTAACAGTTTCTCAAATTGTTAATGACTCAAGATGCAAAACTTGTTACATCGGCCAGGCTTTGATTTAAATCACAGTGTCAAATATAATTACAAACATATTTAATGAACATTAAAAGGACAATTATAAAATTCTTTGACAGTAGTAATTATGAAATTAGAAATTAAATACTGCAATTAAAAGACCTTTATTTGGTGTAATGGATGGCGACATAGAAAATGGTCGATATATTGATAATACGTAAAACTTCAATTATGTACGCACATCAAGAACTATCGTTTTATAACGTTATTAGAAGTGTGTTTAATGTTCATTTGCAATCCTGCAAAGCACTGGTCGGAAATGTCATTCAGACAAATATGTCCCTGCATCAAAACAAATGTCAGTATAAATTAATTTAGTGCACACGTGACGCTGATATGGATCATGTAACTCTCTGATTATTATACCAAAATAGTGGCTTTCTGGCTTGCAATAATTATCACAATAATTTGAATAATTTGTGTATTCCAATGAAATTTCGATTTCGATGCACAGACATGGACAATAGATTGATGCTCCATTAGCTGACGCATGCTAAAGTACAGGTTAAAATTGCATTAATTTTTAAAGAGAAAAGAATCTTAGAGTAATATTTCAGATCTATATAGAAACGATTGCTTTGTTGCAGTCAAGGAGATCTTTTCACTTTCTTCTCCTCTCTTTTCCAAATAGTAATGAATACTTCAAATACAAAATTTCTTACGTACTATATCAATAAATGGATGATTTAATTGTTTGTTAAAATATAATTTTAAAAGACAATATCTATTATTATTATTATTATTATTTTTATTATTCAAAGAACATTTAAAATTAAAATAACATTTCCCATATTATTTCTTATCTAAAAATTACAAACCTAATAAGACCGACACATAAAAGTCGAGATTAGATTAGAAAAAGTGCTGTTTTTCTTACATTGCATTAATTTGGATTTTAAAGCATTTTTGTTTTCTTTTGGTGGACATTTAAGTTACATTGGAATCTGAACTCCAGACATTAAACCAAAATGGGTACACTCTTTGGCTTTGAGAACATTCGATGCATGGAATAAAAACGACGATTCCTTGCAAGAGAATTAATTTATCATTTTAAACGGCTAATACAAAGCCAAGTTTCTTTCATATGTTTACCAACAAAATAAGCATTTTTACATATCCACAAAAACTATAAAATGAAATCCCCATACCGGATTGAAGGACACCATAATCTGAAATTATGTTACACGATTTATCTAATCTTTATAAAATAAAAACCATATTTTTATCAACGTTCAGAAGGCATACAGATTAAGCTCGTTCAACGTCATTCGGTGTCACCTTGAAAACAGAATGACATATGGATATGCAATTTACTAAACAAGTTGAATACTTTTGTATACCACAAGCTGCTTGTCTGTTAAATGATATGTAAATTAAGATTCTTTTTTAAATAAAGAATCATGGCATTAGTTAATGTTGTTACTAAGGGTTACGTTTCAGTGGGTTAACATTTAGTATGTTATAAAGTCATGACGACATTAAAAACTAGCATTAAGTGATCCATAGTTTTGTTGTATTATTAGCAATATTGTTATTGGCAATCGCATTGCCATTGGGTATGAGCAGCATATACAGCCGTATGATAGGCTAACATAATCAGATACAGCCGTATGATAGGCTAACATAATTAGATACAGTCGTACGATAAGCTAACATAATTAGATACAACCGTACGATAGGCTAACATAATTAGATACAGTTGTACGACAGGCTAACATAATCAGATACAGTCGTACGATAGGCTAACATAATTAGATACAGTCGTACGATAGGCTAACATAATCAGATACAGTCGTACGACAGGCTAACATAATCATATACAGCCACGATATGCTAACATAATCAGATATCGCCTTACATCAAGTTACTAGTGTCAGATACCGCCTTATAACAGGTTATGGGAATCAGATATTGCCTTGCCACAGATTACTTGAGACATTTTCAGTCTAACAACAGGCTATGGCTATCAGATATTTTCTTAAAGCGGGTTGAAGTATTACATGCTGATGATACCGCCTTACATTAGGCTACTAGTATGAGATACCGCTTACAGAAACGTTACTTGTATCAGATACGGGTATGATAAATCGCCTTACAGTAGGTTACTATATCATATACTGCCTTACAACAAATTAATGCTATCAGATACCGCCTTAAAATATGTTACGGGTATCAGAAACCACATTACAACATGTTTTGCTTAACAGATACCAACCTAAAACATATTACCAAGATCACCAACGCATATCGCACTAATATGTACAACACTTCGCCAAGTAGAGCGATCTTGTGTGAGATCTTCCGAAGACTCAGGACCACTGATGACAATAATTCAGCGATGACATGAGGAAACCTTTAAAGCGTTTCTTCTTACCACATCGAGATCGCTTTCCTCCTTCAGCTCACCTTACAAGATCGTGATATTAGTCGCTCGTCTGGTGACGTGCCTTGCCCTTCTCAGATGAGATTTCATTATCAGAGCGACGATGCATGGAATGCCCGTGTAAAAACTGCAGTGTCTGGAACCCTATCCTGCCATCTATATAAGTTTGCTCAAGCAGGTCAAGTGAAAACGCTTCAGCTTCTCGGCTTGTTCTCTATATGATGTCCATGCTTCGCAAGCAGCAGTGTCGGCAACACAATGGCTTTGTAGACCTTGAATCTTGTTGATCCCTCTGCACTCCCACATATCTGAACACTTCCTTGAGCGATTCCGGCGTTGGTTTCGTCGTCGATATGGACGACGCGTGACAGTATGCTCCTGAATTTTAATTAACGTGTCCACTGCCACCAGTGTTTGGCGATTTATTGTAATGGTAGGTGCTACGCAAGTCTTTCCTGGTGTAAATTAGTGGATCATCTCTGTGTTTGTTATACTGATTGTGACATCGACATTATCACAAACTGACGAGAAACGATCCATACTGTGTTGCATATCAAACTCATATTTGGCATTCTGGGAACAATCAACATCAAATAGCAGATCATGAACATTCACATCCTATAACATCGTCTTCGAATGTAGTCACCTCAGATTAAAGAGTTTGTCGTCAGTCCTGTTATTAATGTTAACGTCTAATAACGGAAGGCATCAGTAAGGAAGAGAACATAATAAAGAGGGTTGAGGACAACACATAGCCCAGCTTGACCTAATTGTTGACAAGGAAAGTCTTCATATACTCTTCGTCGAACCATCATGATGAATTCTCTGGGCAATTTTGGTATGATCTTTCACGGTTGACTGCGTCAAAGACATTTGTCAGGTCGATGAATGATGTGTGCAGTTTACAGCTCTGTTCCTGAAATTTCTCCATTATTTGATGATATGCAAATACCATTTCTGTGCTCTCTCTCTCTCTCTCTCTCTCTCTCTCTCTCTCTCTCTCTCTCTCTCTCTCTCTTTCTCTCGTTATTTTTCAAGCCACATATACTCTCTAGCATGAGCACTTTTAAATTTGATGCACAAGACGATTCAGCAAAGTTCTAACAAGGATTCTGCTGGCTATTGACAGAAAGGAAATGCATCGATGATTGTCACTTAATTGTATTTGCCTTTCCGCTTTTGGAAGCGGACGATGGGCGCATTCTTGTGTTCCTGGGATATAATTACCTGACTCCACATTTACTGTATGTTTCTTTGCCATGCGTGAGCCTCCGGATTTGTAGACTTTTGCTGATATAGCTTCTGTTCCATGTTCTTTTCATTGATAGCAAGTCAAATGTTTTTTGTTTCGTTTCAGTCACCCTTGCAGAATAAACATGTGTTATTTTGATATACTAATTTGCACTTGTGGCAATCGATCAGTTGCGATTTAGCTGATAGATGGCTAATATTGCAGTTCGATATTTTCATCCCTTGGTCAGAACTGCATTCCGCATTCCTAGAGACATTCGTAACTCAGAAATCACGCCGGTCCCTTCTCCTGACTATGTTGTAAGCAATAGGATATCAGAGCTTGTAGCGTAGGTGCATCCCAAACTATGCTGAGTGCATTTCCTTGGTAGGAGAAATCCCTTGTCGTTGCATTTGCCCACATCATATTTGCTTATGACACTTGGTCATGTATGGGGACCTGTGCAAACAGTAGCACCGAAGTCATCAAGGAAGGTTAGCTTTCGTCCTTGGTATTTCTGCAATAAGATAATCCCGGTCATTATAAAATTTGTCCTTGAGCTCATCTGGGCTGGTCGTGGTTCATGCATAGTTGCATGTCATTTTCAGACAGCGGGAGTCTCATTTGATTTTGTTTGCCTTCACGTCCTATCTGTAATTTGATGGCAAACACAAAACCATACTCACGTCGCTCTTCTTTACTACGTAAAAAGGTCTCCCAATTTGATGAGTTGTCTTTCCTCACCTAGCGAGTTTCACTCCGGACTGCAATTTGAACGTTGAATCTTGCCAGTTTTCTTCCAACTAGCGTTATTCTTCTCACTGGTGTATATGCTGATATGTACTGTACATTCGTGTGCGTAGGTTCCATCCGGGTGAAAACCCGCGACATCCCGCAACTTATTCGCATTTTTATATCTCGCGTATTTCATAAGAAGAGATCATACTATGTTAATATATTTGAAACTTTTTTTTAAAACCATAAATTCATTTATTTTCATTGATTCAAATATTGTGAAAACAAAAACAACATTTGTATCGGTATTTAAAGTTCTTTGACAGTGGAATGGATCCAGTTGTTGCCCTTGATGGCGTTTTATGTGTTGGGTCGTAAAAAGTTTGGCTTGTAGCGAGCACGAAATCCACGAGAATTGGGACACTACGAAAATCAGGAAATTAACAGTTTTATTAGGTAATACACGTTGATTTTATGGTAACTGAGCAGCTTGCAGAAATAAATCAATACCGACATTTTATGACAACGCAACATAAGATCTGACCAGGCGTGTTCGATGTACATAAATCCCAAATTAGGTTTAGCAACTGACTTAATAGGAAATAGATTGATCGGTGTGCTATTACTGGGGTTAAATATGAGTGCCCGATTCAAGCAGATCAGATGAACAATTAAGTAGACATTGGTACCCTAATAATGAATAATTAAAAACTAACATCCTGACTAAACAGTTAAAGGATAAGGTTTCCAAATTTAATATTAACAAAATATAGGACTTCAAATTGCAACGTTCAATCCAAATAAAGGGCTATTGCTATCTTTTACGGCTAATCATTAATCATTTGTTTAATTTTTCTTTTTAAAGGGTGGCTAAGCTCTGGTCGGAAGTGTCGTTTAGAGAAATACTTTTGTTGTACTTGACAGATGTCAGTAGTAATTAATTCAGGTGGCTTAATGTGTATTATTATCTAGTAAACATTTACGACAACTGTGCTAAAAGAGGTGGCTTTTTAATTTATGACGTTTAGTTCAATCAAACAATGGATTTTTTTTCTTCTCTTTATGACGTTTGACAAACATTACCCATCCATGTTTTAGTGCAATAACAGTTCCGTGTGCAAATAAAAACCGTGCATATAAGTGTGTGTCGTTGAAATTTGCATGTGGTTCCAAACAAATGTATAATAAAAGTTTACAATTCGTGGTTTGATAATACTCTCAGAAGAATCACGTGTCAGATTTAACTTAAATCGACTTCTAAATTCTACTTACCTTTTTAAGATTTAATTCCTAAGTTATTCTTGATAAATTTCAACATCGAAAAGATTTATTTAAATCTTGTTAATAAAATTTATGTACACCAGTGGATTTTGTTTTTAATTTTTTTTAAATATTTTTTTTGCATTTGATCTGAAAAATTAGCTTCATTTTCCAATAGAGTAATCAGAGAGACAATGTACGTTATTAAAAAGAAATATTGTTACAAAATCGCTTTGCACATTTTGAGTATGTAATTTGTTAGTCGAATAAACTTCACTGCCACACAACAAAACATATCGCACAGAGCGGAGCTGTATCTTTCATCTGTCTTGGCGATTATATTGCTTCGAGGACTCGGTCAGCTCAATAAAATCTTAAGTTTAAAAATATTTCTGTTTGATATATGACTACATTTGTTTTTCCTTCTCATTATCATCTTTTGCTACATATTGTAACGTGTCAGGGGTCAAGGCCAAATATAATGGAATAAATTAGCAGCTCAAGCCTTTTTTTAGTTACTGGATCACTACAGTGTATTGTAGTGGTTGTTTTTTTTTTAGTGTTTAACGCCATTTTTCAGTACGTGATAGGCTATAAATGGCGGCCAGTATTAATGGTGGAAGAAGAACACGGGAAACCCTTGAAAAG
This sequence comes from Unio delphinus, assembly GCA_029339505.1. NCBI lineage: Eukaryota > Metazoa > Mollusca > Bivalvia > Unionida > Unionidae > Unio > Unio delphinus. The sequence continues at coordinate 1,296,040 of JAQISU010000109.1, forward strand.
AACCACTGACCCACGAGAAGCTACTGGCAAGCTTTCTCACATACCCTATTGGCCGAATATGAAACTCGAACCCACGCAGATAAAGGTGAGATTGCAATGATGCATAACGGAGAGCGCTTTATACCACTCGGCCATCCGGGGCCCCTGTATTGTAGTGTCAAAAATGGTGCGCTGACCACAAAAGTTTTTTTTTTGTGAATACTAACAAAACACAAAACACTTATAAATAGCTAACACAGTTTATAATGATATTTTAATACTTGTATGTGTTTCCTCGCAAAATGTATTGTTCAGAATAGTGAATTATAATATTTGCAAAAGTGCAGAATGATAAGTATAACAGATGTTTGACAAAAAATGGTGAAATGACAACTATAGTATCGGTGGAAAATTGCATGCGAAAATCAGAATAAACGTTCTACTCGTCTAATTCACATAATCTCTTACTAAAATTATCAAATTTCCCAAACACTAATCTTGCACAAAAAATAGGTTAATAATTCTCAGAATTTGTGTATATTACGTACCCAAGGGCTAGTGATTTTGTGCGTCAAATCAATGTTCAGAACCAGGCCCGGATTTTATTGTCCAATGGCAAATATGATAAAGGCATTATATGGAACAGGATGTCCTTAGAATGTCGCGTATGCTGGCCGAGACACAGTTTCTCGTTTTGAGAAACACAGTCTGTAACCGGATGTTAAAAGTGTGTCGCGTGGGTTGGATGTTACAGCGTGTGTCGTTTTGTAGCGACAAAGTATGTCGTTCTGTCTAATATATTATTTCGAAATCCAAACGACACAACCACTACAAAATGAACTGAAATGTGTGATTTGAAAATGATTCAGATAATTGAGTGGGAAATTCGATAATGTAAATAAGAATACTGATTTCCCAGTGGATAGCAAACGGCTGTGTTGATGACGACAGTGTTCTCAGTCAGATCCCTCTGTGGAAACCTTTATCTGATGGAAGGAGGGAAATAAACACTGAAACAACTAAAATGATGTTATAATCATTATTAGTACAAACTTTAATGTGTCAGTAGTAACTGGCCTACCTCGCTATTAATACTTAACGAGATTATCAGCTGAGATGAAAAGAAAGACTTTTATGTTTGTTTTGATCCTTAGACCTTCACTGAAACCCAGCTGAAATCCAGATGCCAGACCGTCGGGATTCACCTGTATTTATAAATTTTGAGAACACACTTGGAAAATTCACAACAAAGTTTTCACGAATATTACTAAATATGGAAGAATTCTGAAAGATATAAGTCTGAGCGCCTCCTAGTGGAAAGCCGAATGGTCAATACAGAGAGTAGTAAAAGTTGAAGTCATATGTAGAACATGCATATATACATTATTTAATACGTCATACATACATTTTTTGAATCGACATATATGGATACATAATTTAAATAAGACGTACCTAGATACATAAGTTAAATAAGTAAAACATACATACATACATACATACATACATACATACATACATACATACATACATACATACATACATACATACATACATACATACATACATACATACATACATACATACATACATACATACATATATTATTTAAATAAGCACATAGATACATTATTTAAATAAGACAGATCACAAAATCTTAACCATGACGTCATAATTTATATTAAGATCTAGACGAAGTCCTACTTTGGTCTACAGTTTTAATGACAAAGTCACCCTTTGTACTAAGGTCTTATTGACCAAATTGAAAATTGTACTAAGGCCTTAATGACAAAGTCACCTTTTGTACTAAGGTCTTATTGACCAAATTTAAAATTGTACTAAGGCCTTAATGACAATGTCAAACATTGTACTATTCTCACAACATAATAAGTTGAGGCAACTCAATTTAGGTGACGGCATTAACAAGTTATCTTTCACTTTTCTACATGATATTAATATAACCCGGACTGATGAGAACGTCGACCATTCAGATATCGGACTATTCGTAAAAAGCACTCTTACATATCAACCGAAAACTGATATAAATACAATGAAATAAAGAACAATGTAATTACAAATGGCAAGATATATGACAATGTAATAATAAATGACAAGATAAATAATAATTTAATAGCGAATGATTTTATAAATGAAAATGTAATCGTAAATGATAATATAAATGATTATGCAATAATAAATGACAATATAAAGGTCAAAGTAATAACAAATGTCAAGATCGATGATAATTTAATAAATAATGACAAGATGCATGACAATGTAATCATAATGACAATGTCATAACAATGACAAGATAAATGGTAATGTAATAACAAATGACAAGATACATGACAATGTAATAACAAATGAAAACTTAAAAAACCTATAATTGATATATTTTGCATTTTTGAAAGATACTTCCACAGATCAATATCATTACTAACATACAAATGTAACAACTTCGAATAGGTTCATAAATGAATGCGTATATAAATGTATTTTCACACACGCTATCGCAGTTGTAAGTTTTGTAAGTACTCGAGACCGAAAATACATGACAGGTTTTAAAGCACCATAACTCACAAACACTAACCATGACGATTGCTTTATAGCTACTTAAAGCAGAAGATGGCGTATTTTGTTTTGCTTTGATGGCCAGAAGAGCAAAAGTTCGCTACCATACTTGAAACCATCTTAAGCTGACATATCTAAAAAATTGCTCTCTATAACGTTAATGATAGTACAGAGATTGTTTTACAAACGTTTGGAGTGCAGGAGGGGGGGGGGAGGAGAAACTGACAATTATTCTCTCCCCAAACCTTACAAGTACCAGCCACATCTAGAACATCTACATAATTAATAAGCAATGCAAAAGGAAAATTCACAGTTGGGTTATATTAAAGAACCCCAGGATTGCGCGGATTTTAAAATTACACGCACTTTGCTTTCTATCATTAATGTGCATATAAAATAATTTAAAAGCGAAAAATACCATCTGGGAAATTAAAAAAGTAAATGGGCTTACATCGGGTAATTGGTGCCAGGATATTTTCGCTGCATGCTAAGTTAATGGGTGTTCTGCTACGATAACGTTTATGTGGAAGTAAAAATGACAAGCAATAGTTCTCAAAATGATTCACTTTCTGGTTTTCATAATATCGCTACAATTACATACATACATATATATATATATATATATATATATATATATATATATATATATATATATATATATATATATATATATATATATATTGTGTGTGTGTGTGCGTGCGTGCGTGCGTGTGTGCGTGTACACCAGAAAGAATGGAAGGTGATAACCCTGGAATCTATAGAAGAATGCTTGATAATGTAGGCAAAAATAATATTTTAATACAAATATTACTATTATACAGGTTAGAATTTTTTAAATTTGTACTCTACGGAGCTTCGAACCTAAGTCTCTTAATTCTCAATAATTATTTATATTTACGCGGACCTTAATTTTTTTAATAGGAATCCGGAATGACAGTGTAGAAAGATGATAATTAATTACTATGTCGTCATGCGAGTGTGTCTGCTACACACGAGTGCATAAAACACTGATTGATAATATATCCTTTTGTGTGCAGGCAAGGCGATAGGTGCCGTTTACCCACATAGCAGGGTTCGAATCCCCATAGAGCACGTAATAAGTATTAAAATTATATAACCTGTATGATATGATAACGATACAACGAAGAAAGGCTTTAAAAGAAAACAATACAATGAAGATTGGTTTTAAATGAGAACATTAAAAAGAATATAATCTTATATTTTGAACAATAGAAAGAATATAGTTTGTAATATTGGACAATACAACGAAGATAGGTTAGTAATAGTGAACAATAACGAATATAATTTTCAATAGCGAAAAATACAACGAAGGTAGGTTTGAACAGAGAACAAATACAATAAAGGGAATGTTTATCTTTATTTCCCTTATGTTTGAAAGCAAATAAAGATTTAGGAAAAATCTTTCAAGATATTATTTGTGAAATCATATGATATTGGTTGTTCTTTAAGTAACGTAACAAGAAACGGTATAAATAATATTTGGATAGAGAAGAACAATCATTTTTGTAAACTTTCTCAGATAAGGGAAGTTTTTGATTTTTAATATACCGTATTTGTAAGAGTAGGTGGGGGCACCAGATGGACTAATAATCGCAGTCAGCTAGCTTCTAATATAGTAGACTGCCACAGTCGGTTACCTCCCATGGAAAGGATATTTCACGTGTCAATTTGGTAGTCAAACGCCGTTTAAAAACAAAACCGTAGACTGCTTCACATGCAATTTTTATTGATTAATTGTATTGTAATTATTTGTCCTTTGAGGTTAAATTGACACAATAAAATTATAAATAGCAAATTGAAAATCCATGAAACAAGCATAATTGACAAAATATTTGTTGTTGGCTTTTCACGTTTTGGATGTATACCTCTTTCTTGTATAACTGGACGTCATTTTATTCATCTATTTTTGTGATTCATATAAATTCACATGACGTTCATGTTTTAATTCGTCGTTTTCTTATACGTTGTTTCAACCACATTTGTAGCACCAAAAAAGGTCGCTGTCTTTAAAAGAAATCTCAAAGTTTTCCTGATTTTAAAACAGCTCTTTACTGGTTGCAATTTTATTTTATTTTGATGGATTGTTTTCTGCTGGTTCCAATTTTGTTATCTCAGTGAGAATACTTGGCATAGAAAGGTTTCTGCGGTGTACCATAATCGACCATTTGTAATAATGTAACTAAAAGTGTATGAATTAGTTATACGAAACGAATAAAGATCATAAATAAGGGAGCTATTTTCCAGTTTGAGTACATCATTATCTAAGTATCGATTTGGTAACCTTTGAATATACAAATGGAGTTACAATAGTTTCCATGATTGTAAAATAGATACCACTCTGTCATACCTGTCTGCAGGGAAGCGGTTATGTGATTTATTTTGTTGTCATAAACTATAGATCGCTTACGCTGTTAGGAACAATACTCAGCTACGCTGTTAGGATCTATTTTTTTTAAGGTGTTACGAACTATTGTTGTCTTACGTTGCTAAGAACTACAGTTGTCCTACGCTGTTAGGAACTATACCAGTTACGCTGTTAGGAACCAGAGTTGTTTACGCTTTTAAGATCTATATAGTTGGCTTGCAGTGTTAGGAACTATATAATTGGCTTACTTTGTTAGGAACTATACAATTGGCATACTTTGTTAGGAACTATAGTAGTCTTACACTTTTAAGAACTATATTTAGCAACACTTTCAGGCTATATAGTTGACTTGCTGTGTTTGAACTATATTTTTCTTAGCTGTAAAAATCAGCTATGCAATATTTTAAATGAATATATATTTAATAGTTTAATATTTTAGTCATATCGAATCAATGTTTGAATCTCACATTGGATGGATTTCGTGTATCCAGTTCCACTGCATGTACTTTTTATAGAGATAACTAACATACGAAAACAAAAACTGAACAACATTGTACTACTCATGGAGAGCATGGTTGTAGTTCATTGATATATTTTAAAGTGTGTGTGTGTGTGTGTGTGTGTGTGTGTGCTAGATTGGGATTTTCAACGTATATTTGGCAATGTTTCAGTCATATCGCTACGATGTCTGCAGTGTTGCCGTTTATAGTGATGTCTAGCACTTAGGCATCATGCCACAGACATGTAGCATGATGTTCCACCCAGTTACATTATCCTGACGCTAGGTCGACTAGTCCTAACACTAACCTCTTAATGCTGAGCGCCAAGCAAGGCAGCTGTAAGTACCAGTTTTATATGTCTTTGTTATGTCCCGACCAGTGTAAAGCTAAACTGTAATCGCTTATAATACGCCATTCAATTCTATACACATAGTGTTTCAGAAGAATAAATTGGATTCGCGTTTGACGAAATTACTATTCAAAAGCATAGATTATTTGTCAGATCTTGATATTGTTCATGTTTATTTACAAAGAAAAATGTTTTTTTTTTTTTTTATGCCGGAATAATTTGTATGCATAGAAAACCCTGCCTATTGTCAAATATATTTAATAATGGTGTTGCTTATAGTCCTATCTATAAAACAGGCTCTGAAAAATGTAGGTAAATAGAGATTAAAAGCGGTTTAAATTAGTACAATTAGTGGTCATACAGCAATCATATAAATTGATTTGATACAGATTTATTCATTTATGCATAATAAACTTCCCCATTAATTGTTGCATAAGCTGCATTGCACTAAAATTATTGTGAGCATGCAGTTATAATTTTTTAAGATTGCATAAGATAAATCAACAAATTAACATATCTTAACAACAAAGGTGAAGCTATCGCTACTAACTATTTTACGCTTATTTTATTGAGTACTGCAGTAAAGAACTTAAACGTTATGGTACTTTCCTCCTCACGAGTGAACAAATTTGTGGTTATATTTTCTTTACTGTGGTCCTCGTGGATTTGCTCCAGTACAGAAAAGGATACAGGAGTTATGTCATTCTTTGTGCTGCTCGCAACTGGCATTCCTAGATTGTCGACTTCGGCACAGTCATGGCACGTAAAATTGAAGTCTTTTTTTGTTTTTCAGTGCCGTACGAAGCAATTGCAGTATGATACGTCAACGGTGGAAATATCTAAATTTAATAAACATTTAGTAGTATAGAATCGTACAACAACCAATTGATCGTGTCACAAATTAAATTCTTCTCAGATCAAAAATGTTGAATTGTACTAACACACAGATTAGAAACGTAGTAATGACAATTATTGTCCTGTATGTGAATAATCACATAATGCTAGCCATCACTTAAAAAAGGCATCATGACAATTAAATACTATAATCGCTATTCAATATAAAATTTTTACATCTTTTACACTTTATATGCGTCCATTTGCTGCATTTGTCGTCGCACTTCCAAAAGATATTTAACAGAGTTCTGCCATACGTTTTACTGCAATGATAAAATTGGTGCCATCTTGGTTTTTATATGCCTGCATTAAACTGACCACAAGCAAATATTTGTATTGTCTTAAGAAATTCAGCATGATAACAAACCTTATCTTTAAAGGGACGATTCATTTAGTAACTAAACTTTATCAAGTTGTCAGCAGCTTGGATACTTTTTCTGGTCATATGTGCTAATGGACATATGCTAATTGTGACAAAAGTTCTGCTCTTGATCTCTCTTCGGTGATTATGGAACCAAGATATATTTGAACTTGCCCACTGTTTCAAGTTCCTGTCCTCTGACTTGAATCTTGGTTTAGACATGTTTCCCACTCATCAACTTTGTCTTCTCGACGCTTATCTCTATGTCCAATCTGGAAGATGTGTCATCCAGGTTCTACACTAAGGTTGCAAGCTCATATTCACTGCCTGCCAGCCCATCAGTGTTGTCTGCAAAGCGGAGGTTGGTGGTCGTATGCCCTCTAATTCTGTCTGTCCCTCACTGGTTTTCCAGGGCTTCGCTCATGATGCGTTCTAAGTAGATGTTGAAAAGCGTGGGTGACAGAGACAGCCTTGACGTACTCCAACTGTTGTGTTGAACCAGTCTCCGACGGAACCTCGAGCAATTACTGCACTGGTTGCCTTGGCGTACGGTTGCTTGATGGTATTGGTCAACTTTTGACTCATGTTGTACTTCTTCATTGTGGCCCACAATGCCTCATGCCACACTCTGTCAACAGCCTTTTTGAAATATATGAACACATGATAGATGTATTGTTGATGTTGCGAGTTCTTTTCACACAGAACCCTGAGATTAAATATTTATTCTGTTGTGCTTCTTTCACTTTATAACCCTGCCTGTTCTTCAGCAATTATTTCGTCTGCTTGTGGGTTCAGTCTGTTCAAGATGATCTTCAGCATCACCTTACTAGCATGACTGATCTAACTGATCGTACTGTACTTTTGGCACAGTTGGAGATTGTCTTTTTGGGGGGATTGTTATAATCAGTTACTGGGTCCACTATGTTGGCGATTCACCTGTATGCCAGATCTTGTTGCATATTTTTCTTAGTTTCTCTATCACTGATCCCCCTTCTTGATAAGTCCAGATGGGATGTTATCTACTCTAGTCGACTTCCCATTCTTCAGTGCTCTTAATGCTGACTACACCGTTCTTACAGAATGGGAAAATCAACATCTATTGGAGAGTTTGTAACCTCAAGCACCTCTGGGTCTCCTGTGGATGGATGGTTGTAGAGTTCTTTACAATACTCAGTCCATCTTATTGCAATGTCACTTGCTTCTGTGCAACATTTTCCATTTTCTTCTTGAATGGTACTGACTCTTGGTTGTTTCTGTCTGGTGAAGTCTTTCACAATTTGGAATGCCTTTTTGCTGTTATTCTTTATCAGACTGCTCTCTATTTCTGTGCACGTTTGTCTAATCCAATCTTCTTTTGTTTTCTTCATGTTAGAAGGATAATGAGTCCATCGGCTTGTACTGTATTGTCTGGCCTATAAGTTGATATTTTGTTTACTTGAGAGTCAGGTCTTGGTCTTATACTCCGATACGACTTATATATGGATTATGTCATTGAAATTGCATCGACATATATATATATATATATACATATATATATATATATATATATATATATATATATATATATATATATATATATATATATATATATGGATCACGTTACCCATTATGCTATTAAAATTGCTCTATAATCGGTATAATCGAAATTAAGTCGTATAGAAGTACAAATTCTTGTTAAATTACTATGTCAATAAATTGTTGCAAACTATTATGACTGCATTTATATTTATACGTTTTGTCATTATTTAGGTTGCAATCTGCATGTATTTTCTTATTTCTCAAATATTAAATAAAAGAAACAAATTACCGGTGAAATATTCAACGGGTTACATAGCACACTTACAGTCTATGATATATAGTGTACTGCACTAACTTGTTTGTTGCTTTAAAAACAGATTGTTTTATTCATCCTTTTTAACCATACCTCATTCTTCCTGATCACATTTTATAAACTGGTCCGTTGATATTTGATTTTCCAATATACTGTTGGACAAACACGAGCGATTACCGGCATAGCTTTTTCGCTGATCTTATTGATTCTACAAAGGAATCTAGTCCATTTTAACATGAGCGTTCTATGATTATTTATAAAATACCGTAGATTATGCATTCTTATCACCAACATCATATGTTTATAAATCTATTTAACAGAGTTTCTCAAATGATTTAAACTAAACGAAAACTAGATATATAATAATTACTACTCATAGATCATCAATGATCCATTTTTAGTTTCGCATTTCAGTTTAAATCAAATTGTAAAGTCAGCATATCACCAATATTCATTCTTAACCAGCTGTCATTTCGGTGTATCTCTTTTATTATATCGGTAGTTGATAAATTAGTTTTTGGTATCCAACAACAATCAAAGCCAGTTGCCGTGATTGTTTAAACTCTGATACTGGCTTTGGTTACCAATACAAGTTACCATATTGCCTGTACCCCATTGTAGTTTATCATTAATTTGTATCAATTACACTACCAGTTTTTAATATCAAGTGGATTAAGAAACATAGGAAATGATGCCCACTCCCTTTTCTGAAGGTAAATAATGAAGTTAGCTATGAGCATTGTTTTAATTGCGATAGTAATGTTACATTGTAATGAGTTGGGTAAGTTTAGCAGCAGAGAGGGTGAATCAGACAACCTTGTAGAGGCGTCGATTCGGCAATCTAAGGCTTCCTCGAAAATAGTTTTAAAAAAGCGTCGATTCGGTAAATTGAGGCTTCCTCAAAGACGCCATTGTCGTTGTCATTCACCCTCTCTGCTGCTATGGGTTAACCGAATATTTTATCAAGTCCGACACGATATCACGTCCGAGGATCTGATAAATTTATCGTCACAAATCCATGTGGGATTGACTGAGCGCGACTAAAGAAATTTCTAAATCGATTATGATCCATATCACCGCCGCACCAAGTTTGCCAAAAATTTCTAAGAGTATGTGTGTCACCTCTTTTGAATATACATAATAAATTGCAGTTATCTCTGATCACTTTTGGTATTTGAGTGTATCGTTGAGTGACATATATCACATCAGTAATTTTATGTCTATCTGTGGAAAATATCCTCGCGGAGTTCTTTTGATTGTCTAACATCACATCATCGTATACGACTAAATTGTTAATACTTCCATCGATATCATCAATACTCGGTGAGTCCTCGATATCGGTTATAAATCTAATAACACCACCCTAGTTGACAATCTCTACTGCTCTTTCGTAGTAATCGTCGTATGCGACTAAATTGTTAATACTTCCATCGGTATTATTAGTACTCTGTGCTTCCTCGATCTCGGTTATAAGCTTGCTGGCCGTCTCTATTGCTCCTTCATTGTAATCCTTTAACACTTCGTAACATCTCTGATCGTCTACACTCGGGGCTACTAAATACAACTTCTTCCATTTCATCCATCTCGTTATTAAATTAAGTAGCAGTTGTGTCTTGCCACTTCCAGATGGTCCGATTATAATCATTCTAATTGAATTCGGCAACATCACATGGTGTTTAATAGGTTCCCGTCCTCGGGTAGCTGAATAATCAATTACATTCATGTTATTATATATAAATTATGGATCTATATTGTGTAAAGTGTAAGGCGTGTACTGGCACAGATGACTTGACTACGATTACAACTAAAAAAAAACGATCAGCACTTTCTGGTAAGTGTGTACAATGTAGTACAAAAAATTTAGATTTGTTTTCCTTGATAAATCAAAGGGATTTAAAAAAAAAACGAGTAGGTGATATTGCAGCCAAGCTAGCTAAACTCCCGGGGACACCATGGGCGAAGTATCCAGGAGAAAAAACACTTTCCAGGATATAGTTATTGTGGACTCGGAACCAGACTCGATATCAGACTCGATGATCAAAACCAACCCAAACCCGGTGAAGAAAAAAAAATAAACGTCATTGATAAGGCGTGTCATGCTCATGATGTTGCTTATAAAAGCAGCAATCTGCAACACAGACATTTCGCAGATGTGAAATTAATTCATGCGTTGGATTCTATCACTGATAAATCCTTCAAAGAAAAGTTGGCTTCATGGTTAGTAAAATCGGCTATGAAAGGTAAATTGATGATGGGTGCCGGTAATTAATAATAACAATGGAATCTATTTGTTATTCTCCAAAAGGATACTGGAGGGGCAAAGCAGCAATCGGTAAACTCGCTAGCGCCGCGAAGGTGAAATATACCACTGCAGCGGATTGGTTATCTAAACAGGCGATATGGAAAATTAAACTACCACCGCCTAAACAAATTAACTACTCGCAGTTTGATGTTAGCGTCCCTAATGAAGTTCATCAGGCTGATATATTATTTATGTCGCATGATGGTTTCTACAAATACGCGTTAACCGTAGTTGATGTTGCAAGTCGATACAAACAAGAAGAACCGCTGAAGACAAAATCATCAACTGAAGTGGCTTCTGCATTTGAAAGGATTTATCGAAGAGGTCCTCTACGCTGGCCAAATCTATTACAAGTTGATCCTGGCAAGGAATTTCAGGGTGCGGTTCTATCAACAATGAAGCATCATAATGTCACCATACGACGAGGACATACTGCACTCCATCGCGATCAGGCAATTGTTGAACGATTTAATCGTACACTTGCTGAGCGGTTATTCGGATATCAAAACGCGAAAGAATTCATCCAGGATAAACGATCCCGTGAATGGGTCAAGAGATTATCAGCTGTGATTACCGAGCTGAATAATGAGATTACTCGAACAATCAACATGAAACCTAACAACGCGATTAAAAAGAAGTATATACCAGTAAAACCACAAAAAGATTTTTTAAAACAACCAATACTCGGTAATGTCACTGTTAGGTATTTATATGAACCAGGAGAGCTTGAAGGTGGTAAAAAAGGGCTACTGATCCTATTTGGAGTGTTACTGTACATAAAATATCTAGTATAACACGATCTACGGGTAGACCAGCAATCTATAGATTGGATTTGACCGCTCCTCAGCGAGGATTTACTCGTGAACAACTGCAAGTGATACCCGAGAATACTCAAATACTGCCGCGTGGTCTTAACTAGCACCTCTTTGTCTGTTGCATTCAAGACAAGTCAGCATCACATTATCTCTGGTATGACCTACGCTGCTATCTTTTCTGTCTACGGTAAATTGTCGAGGATTTTTATCCGACCAACTCCAACTCATTATACAATTGCAACTCGCGCAGTGATTATTCTCTTGTTGCTTCAGCGTAATTATTAATTCAGCATCAATATCAAATTCTCTGTTATTTTTTTTATCCTGCTGTTTATAACCAGAAAGTTTTTTTCTGATTATGTACTTGACTGTCAAGGCTGACAATATCACTTTTCTGTAGTGTCATTATCATCTAAAACAAATATTCGAAGTTGATTTATTCTTCGTATTCTGGATACTGCGAGATAAACTAAATTTGACCATTCGATGTGATTATCCACCATCCAAACAATTGTATCTGATATAGTCAATCCTTATGCAGAATGTATCGTCGCTGCGTAACCTAGCGTCCATGGGGATTTATCAGCGCGTAATGCATCTTCGACGACACTGATATCAACCAGCACAATATCATTTAACACTAAATTCTGCTTTCTTGACTATGTCAAGCCTGGAATATCAACTTCAATATTCTGTTTTCGTGTATCCGAAGGCCTATAACACAACGGTACTGGAAGTGTTGTAAATTTTTCTTTATGCAATTCAAATAACTGCATCTGAAGTGTGTCTCTGGCTGTTTTTCTACTTGCTACTATCACACTGTTTGGTCTCCACGCTTCCCAGAAGTCACATAATGGTGTTTCTGAAATTATTTCACGCGCTATCTTACATTGGATTCTATCAGGTTGTAATCTGATTAGTTTCTTGAACTCGCGTAATTGTTCATCAAGTGTTCTATGATCAGTGTTAATTTCTTCATAATAGTCTACAAAATTCTTTAGCCAATCATGCGGCGATAAACCGACCAATGGTGGTAGTTGACCATGATCTCCGCACATGACGACTTTTGTATTCGCTAACAATAACCAATCGAGAAATCTTTGTAATACATCTAATGACACCGTGCATATCTCATCCCAAATAATGACTTCAGGAATAAATTTCTCACCCATTCCTTTAGGAGTTGATTCATCGCCTTTCCATCGAAAGAAACTGTGATAAGTACAGGCATTTACCCCTCGCTCTTTCATCTCTCTGGAGAGTCTGTGTGTTGGTGTTAGTACAATCATATTTGATTTGGAAACGCTAGAGTTTCTACGAAATAACTCAATCGCACGAGTCGTCTTTCCTCACCCGCCACAACCGTTTAGGTAGCTGTTTTTATATATACATATTGGATCCGATATCTGCGGTGCATTAGATAGTTCTGATATCTGATTATTTTTCAAGTAATTGTGTTCAATCGTAACATCTGCTGATTTGGAATAATCACACGGTATTTCCAGCTTAATTCTCCATGATCGCCAACTCTCGTCAGAATTAGTGAATTCAGCCACTGCTTCTCGATGTTTTACATCTATATAAAATGAATCAGTAGCTACTCTAACTGCGGTGTCAGGAAATCTATTTATCATCGAAAATAAATTGATAGAAGCATAAGCCAGCATAGATGCTCTCAAATGTGTATACTGAAGATTTTCTCCGTCTGCGTAAGTAACAATTGTACCAACTTTTGTTCCATCGGACAAGAAAGCGTCTTTACGATCGACATATATGCCTTTAGATGTTATATCCGTGATTATAAAATCGTACTCAACGCTATCTATATTCAATCGTGAAGAATATCTTATATTGTCGTATTTTCCACCTGGAGTAAATTTACCAATTATTCTTCTACCAAGATCTTTTGCGTCTTTATTCCTAACTTCAAATAGCTGTTGGGACCATTTCACGATATTTTCTTCGTCAAGATCGGG